>JAJJXL010000052.1:0-125765 GCA_024516145.1 Pyronema domesticum | reverse complement strand
CCTCGACCAACTCCAGCGCAACCTTGCTACCACCTCTGACATGCACCGACCCACCGACAAAATAACAAATGACCGGATTACCAAGGCCTTCAAGATTGAGGGTTGGAATAGCCATCAACGCAGCCCTCCGTAAAGCCAAGGTTCCCGATACCATGGCCATCATGAAGCTCAGAAAGAATATCTCCGGCAATCTCCTTCTCACCCCCTCCTCCCACACTCCTGCATCCGACCCTCCTCGCCTACCTCCCCATCATTCATGAAGCAGCCCGCCCATAAACTCATCCCTCCTAACCCCTAGACTCAATGAGAAATGGTACAAGCTGGCCATCCACGGCATACCTATCAATCACTTCCCCAATGATGCCGCGGGGGATGGAGTGCCTCCAAAAGGAAATCGAAGTCAACCACCCCCGTCAACCTCACCCAACCCACCAGATACATCTCCCACCCCGACAAATGCACCGGTAAGTTGGCGTCCAGTGTGATGATAGCACTGCGCTCAGTGGAAGAATACAATGCCCTCAAACGGACCAAGGTGGTGGTACTCTTTGAGCAGCACAAGGTAACGGAATTCTTTACCACGCGGTCCGTCGACCAATGCTGCAGATGTCAGAAATTTGGACATCACCATGCCACCTGCACTGCAGGCTGAAGACCTACCTGTGCAATGTGCGCGGGCGTCCACCCCACTGATTACCACCAATGCACAGAATGCCCCGGCTGGAAAGGCTGATCTTGTATGCACACCAAATATAAGTGCATCAACTGTGCCAATGCTGGACACAGCAACACTGCGCACGTGGCTTATAACACCAAATGCCGTGTCAAGATCGCCGCAGCTCGAGAAGCATGGCAAAAGACCAGTCCCTAGCCCCACCACCTCTGACAAGTCCCCCCACTGACACCACCATGACCGCTGATGAATAAATACACAGCTACAGCAGCGACCCTCCGAATTGTGTCCCATAACACAAACCGTACCACCACCCGCCCTCACCACCCTGCTGAGCACCACAGGGAACTCCACCGACATCATACTGGTACAGGAAGTCAACATCAAAGACCCCAGGTATGCAGTAACCCACCCTGACTTCCTTCTCCTCCTACCCCCACGCGGAAACCGCACAGTCAACCGCATGGCTGCATATGTTTCTCGCATCAACCCTCACATCCGCGTCACTCCCAGACCGGACGTCAGCGAAGACCCTGACCTCCAAGTACTGGAGGTCAGCACCAACCTTATACCCGCCTTTCTCCTATTAAATATATACAACGAATATGACCACCTCACAAAACTATACACCGTCCCTTGTTCCCTCACCCCACTCACCCTCCCCCGGAGATGCATCATTACAGGTGATCTCAATGCCCACCACCCACTCTGGAGCTCCCAGATGAGAAGAATAGCACGAGCCGCTGAGCTCATGGAGCTAATTGAAGAACACGGCTGGCACCTCGTAAACATACCAGTCGTCCCAACCTACCATTACAAGAATGGGTCCGGTTTGTCGGTCCTCGATCTCATGATTGTGGCTCCAGTGATAGCCAGGGAGGTGACGAACTGGGCCATTGACGATGACATCGCCACTGGCTCAGACTGTCACCAGGTCATTCGCTTTCAATTAGACTCCCTACACCCCCGACCCTCGACACCACATCCACCACCCCCTGCCTGAACTGGCACAAGGCAGACTGGGCAGTCTTCACAGACACCCTACAACGGCTGTCCAACACCACCTACCCCCGCTGGACCCATCTCAGAGCCAACCCCACTGCACGACACTTAGACGAATGGGCAATCCTTCTCCATGACGCCATTCAATCTGCAGCCAAAGCCGCCACACCGGTGTCGGTCCTCATGTCCCGCTCGAAGAGATGGGTGAGAGCGGAACTGGACCAAACCCGCAAAGCTATGACCAGCGCCTGCAGACGCTGGGAACAAACACGCCTGCACACCCACCACACTGAGTACAAATGCCTCCGCAACACTCACTACCGCAGGATATGAGACGCGAAGGATACACTGTGGAAGGACTACCTCGCCACAGTGGAAGGAGCAGACATGTGGGCGGCCTTCCGATACACCAACCCATGCCGTGCCCAACTCACCCCGCCCATTAAGACCCAGGTAGGTGGAGAGGAACAAGTATGTGTGGACTTCCCAAGCAAAGTTGCTGCATTCCAGGTGCTCTTCCCCCCCCCCCCCCCCCCCCCCCCCCCCCACCCCCCCCCCCTCCAACCCCCCCGCCCAAGCCTCCCACCCGAAACCCCAAAATCCCATTGGCACACCTTCACCCCTGCAGAAATCTACCATGCCATCTATTCCTCCTCCCCAAAGACAGCCCCTGGCCCCGATGCCATCACCTTCGCCTCCCTCAGAAAAGCGTACAATGCCATCCTGGATCACATTAATGCGCTGTACTCTACACTCAGTAAGACAGGCTACCACCCCCGATGTTGGCAAGAAGCAACTACATTCATCATTCCAAAGCCGAACAAACCTGATTACAGCTCGATTAAAGCCTACCGCCCTATAGCACTCCTCAACTGCATGTGTTAAAGTCCTCGAAAAACTAATGGCAACACGGCTGAGCCAAATGGCGGAGTCACACAACCTCCTGCATGATGACCAAATTGGAGGTTGCCCTAAGCCCTTGGCAATCGACGATGTGATGGCGCTAACGCACAATGTCAAAGCGAATGCAGGGCGCCACCTCATAACATCATCACTATTTTTAGACGTTAGAGGTGCCTTCGACAATGTCTCCTCCACACGCCTGCTCGACACAATGTGCACCCTCGGCTGCCCCAATGCCGTCCTCTCCTGGTGCACATCTTTCCTAAACGAACGAACCACAGCACTATCCTTTGACGGGAGAACAGATAGCCAGCACCCGATCAACACCGGTATCCCCCAAGGGTCCCCTGCCTCACTGATCCTATTCCTTCTATACCTCCGACCCCTCTTCGACGCCCTCAACGCAGCGCACCCAACCCTCTGGACGCCAAGCTACATCAATGATGTCGCCCTCATAACCCATGGTGGAAACACGCGAAGAAAACGCCCGAGCCCTGGAGGCCGCAGCCCACACGGCCTTCGCCTGGGCGCAAAAACAATGCTGTGGCCTTCGACGACTCCAAGTCGGAGCCCCCTGCACTTCCATTGTGCTCGCGATGATGCTCACACCGCAGACACCAATGTCTGCTGGCCCAACAGCACCGTGGTCACCCCCGGTTCAAAGGACGGACGACGAGACGTGGTCTGTTGGATAGGCATCTATTTCGACCGCAAACTCTCCTTCACCCAACACGTCCACCTCAAGCTAACAGCAGCATCCAGGTCCCTCAATGACCTCCACAGCCTAGTCAGGTACGAAACAGGTCTGTCCCCCTCTGCGACCCGCACACTTTACCATGCATGTGTTATTTCTAGGTCCGATTTTGGCTCTGAGATCTGGTGGACTGGACAGAAAGGCCTGGCCTGCAAACTACAAACACAGCAAAACTCTGCCCTCCACCGCATACTCAACGCATTGCATTCCACACTGACACTCACCCTCCATAACGAAGCTGCACTCCCCCCCATCTTGGTCTGCCTACAACACAAGCAATGCAAATACATCCTCCGCCTCCTTTCCCTACCCCCCTCACACCACGTAGTTAGAAGATGCCCATCCTCCTTCCCCATCCCCCAATCATTTCTACACCTCTATGTGCGACCCTCATGAATACGACTGTCAGTGGCAAACAGCCAGACGCCACCCCTCCCAACTAGTAGGTATGCTGAGTAAGATGAGCTCATGGGTCCTTCCAGACAACTTCATAGAAGACATGGCACACCCGATCACCACCCAGTCGGAGCCCACCCCCATCGCAACAGACATACCCTTGCTGCCCAAAGACGAAGCAGCCACCGAACACTCCTCCCTCCTCCGATGACTCCGCCGCCACAACACAAACATCATCGGATACACAGACAGCTCTCAGCTCGCCGGCAACATGGGGGCAGGATACTACATCTCCAATGGACTGCCACATGAGGTCCGCACCATCATCCCCATGGGCAACACAACCGAGGTCTTCGACGCAGAACTCAGAGCCATACACGAATGCCTCCTCGCCTGCCTGCGGTACATCACCAACAACTGCCTACGAAACCAATGCATCCACCTCTTCACCGACAACCAATCCGCAATCCTACGCGCCTCCCGCCTCAGCACCGGCCCTGGCCAAGAGCTCGCCCACATGATACATGACACTGCCACCTCCCTACATTCCCTCAGGGTGCCCATAACACTACATTGGGTACCTGGACACACTGACATCGCTGGTAATGATGAAGCCGACCTCCTGGCGAAAGCCGCCACAGATCTACCCCCCCACCACTCTGATCCCGATCTCCCTGTCCTGGCTCTGGAGACAAAACCACCAACAATGCGTTGCAGACTGGGCAACATGGTACAACTCCGAACCCAAAACCCAAAACTTATGATGCACCTCACTGCCGCCACCTTGACCATGCATACACAGCCCTGCCACGCAAACTCTCCACAGCCATCCTAGGCCTTCGCACAGGCCATGGATACTTTTTGGACTGCCTTGCACACCCCCCCACTGCCCACTACCCTTCCCGCTCATGCCCCTGCCCACTCCACCCCCCACAGACCCCTAATCACCTCCTTCTCTCCTGCCCAATTTACACAACCCATCGGACCGAGCTAAGATTGACACTGAAAATCCCCTGCCATCGCCGGCTCATGACACCAATCATCCTCCACATGACCGCCAGAACCAAGGCCCTTTCCACTATGATCTCAGTGACCAAAATTGCGACTGCCGAATGGGCACATACTAAGTTAAGTAAGCACCCCAATGGGGAGGACACACCTGAAACACTGACCATAGGCTGGGGGACGCTGCTGGACGAGGACGACGAGCATGCAGATACCCCCAACTAGTAAAAAAAAAAAAAAAAAAAATGAAATAAAATAAAATAAAAAAAAAAAAAAAAACCAGAGTGAAGAACTATATAATGGAGGAAGACGGGTGTCATACCCCACCTTTAAGACACATTTTAAGAATATGGATTCTTACTAAGTAATGACTCAAGCCATAAAGCAAGAGCCATTACTAACCACCCTTCATCCACTTCCTGCAGGAAGTACGATAATGGGGGGCCAGGAAAAAAGTCAGTTCATCATAAAGGGTTGGAAACCTGGGGTAGCCTCAGCAGGGACAGTTTCTGATCAATGGCTGATGTTTCTAATGCCCAGCCATATCCTTGGGAACATACCGCTGATGTTGACAAAAACCTGGAATACTTATAGCCTGTGCCACTGTGGTTCTTACGGGCCACAAGTCCACAGAGGAACTATCCTTCGCCATATGCATTTTGCCATATTCGAACATTGTGCCATGTCATACAGGACCACCCCAACAGGCAGGCATAGAAGGGGCTGGGACAAAGACAGGCAGAAGGATAAGGAGAAGAGAAATGTAAGAGGAGGAGTTCGCCATATATGACCAAGTCTGCCGTAATCGATCGTAGACAAAGGCTGGAGGAAGTCGAGGTCGATAATGAGGATGAGGAAGTGATGGATAAGGAGAACAGTGTTAGGTATTAAAGAATGAATTGAATGTACCCTACGACTGAGTGCCAAGTCCAAATCAAGAATCATATGTTACCAAGGAAGCTCAGCGGAGATGATCAGAAAACCGATGGAACAATACCGAACATCATTAAGATAAGACATACAATAACGGAGTCTAGTCGGCTGTAGGAGATAAGGATTGTCATAGGCAGTAAAGACCAATATGTGGCACAGCAGCCCTGAGGCAGCCGACAATACAGAAAACCTTACCTTGCAGACAACCTTCGGTTAGCCTGATATGACGAGAATAAGCACAGATAGACAAACGGATATGGAAGTTGGATCCTATCAGAAGCCACAGGAGGCCCAGATGACATCTACCGTGGTGAAGTGTTGGCAAGGCATACAGTCGGCACAGGAAGCCACAGCCCCAGATAAGGATGGCTCAGGAAATCTGGCAACTAAGGACAAACACTTCACCTGAGCTGACGACACATGCATGAGATGAGATATGTGCTCAAATGCGCTACAGAGGTCATATTATTAGGCATAATATATTGACAAATGACGGGTTTAGCAACAGCGCATGCACGATATGGCCGAGAGGATCACCAAGAGGGATCCGATTGGTTTGGGAATGATTTGAAGAATTTGCATGGAAAAATTCGAAAAATGGAATTTGTATGCAAAAAATATCATGTTTGCATGCTCTCTACCAACGTCAACCAGTACTTGGCGTTCCGACCACTGCAACGTACCCGGTGGGTATATGAGTGGGGAGCTCAAGTCAGAAAACATTAAATATCGAAAAGCCCCCACTCGAAGAAGCAATCATCCAGCAAAAGACCTACAATCGTCCCATCAATTACAAGCAAGTCCCAGAAAGATATTAGTACCTCATACTCGACTATTTACACAATATTCGAAAGACCTACACAACAATACCATCAAGACCCTCCTCGAACAATAAGACCCTCGCAGATTGCTGTTCACACTTGAATGCAATTTCCGCTGATGATCTCAAAACATTCCCTGACATAAGCAGGAGAGTTTAAGATTATAACACGTTATTACTCATTTCTATGACAATCCCCAGAGAAGTAAATAATTCCCATCATTGGAATTATTACTTCTCCATTTTTTCTTTTGGCAATCTTGAGTTATCCAGCCGTCAGTCACGAGACAACCCCCGGTTAACAATGGGGGGCATGAGGTTACGATTGGAATTTGTTCTGTGTTGTTGAGTTGGGCTTGTATCGATATGCAGGCTCTATAGTAGTGGTAACAGAGGAGTAACAGGGACGAGTGAGAGGTGATGATGAATAAGGACAGAGGAAAAACGGACCGAAGAGGGGCAAGGCAGGGAGACGAGGAGCAGGGAGGGGCAAGTAAGAGTGGCCAGAAGGGCACTGAAAGGGGAGAGAAGGGAGGAGGCGAGGGGCGCAGGTGGCTAGGAGGGGTTATCTGATTCTTGTTGTTTGGGAGGAAATAAAGGCTGAAAAATGGTTAAAAAAGGAAGGGGAAGGGTGGAGGAAATGGGGGAACGACCCAGCGAGGTGGCCTCCGAGTGCACAGGGCTCCTGGAACAGATGATGCGAGATGGATTATGAACCAAACAAGACTTGGGGGACTACAACCCCACACATGAAGACTGCTCTGGGGCATGTCCCAGTGGGGACCTGGGGTAACAGCCAGGCCCTCAAGTATGCATTTAATTTGTAGCCTCCACCACAACCTTACGGTTGGATGTGAGTATGAGGAAATAAATAAATAAATAAAATCGGTCTGTGGATGAAAAGATGTGCTCATTCATCATCATATTCCTAGAATGACAAGGAACTGTTTCCATTCTGTGGAAGTGAAACAGGAGTCACGGTCCGAGATAATATCAGTGGGGATGCCATGGAATCTCCATATCTCTCAGGTGAATATCTTTACTAGGTGTTCCACTGTCTTTTGGTCCTTTTTGAGTGGTATGAAGTGGGCCATCTTTGTAAATCTGTCTACAATGACCCATAGTTGGTCACAGTCTTTGGACAAGGGGAGGTCTGTGATGAAGTCCATGGCAATTGATGTCCATGGTGCATATGGGAGCTCTAATGGTGAGAGCAAGCCATATGGCTTGTGGCATGTTGCCTTAACTTTCTGACATTCTAAACAACTTCTGATGTATTCGATAATTTCTTGGTCGATTTTAGGCCACCAGAAGTTGCATTGGATCAGCTCAATCGTTTTGTCTTGACCGAAGTGTCCAGCTACTGGGCTGTTGTGCTCCATATGTAAAATCGCATGTCATGCATTCTCTGGCACCCAAAGCAATCCCTTGCAATGTAGTAATCCATCCTGTAATTCTAAAATCCCTTCTTTCCCTTTTGTCTTCTGTGCGCATCCACTGAGGTCCTCCAAGGCCTGATAGTATGCTGCGTCTTGTTGTCCTGCCATTCTTATTCCCTGCTCAAATTCCTTTGTCCATTTTGATACTGATGATGCCAGATAAGCTAGTTGAACTGCTGAGCAACAAAATACCATTCCTTCTCCTCCAGTACCGATTGCTGAAATTGTGTCAAAGTGTTTTTCGTGCAAGACAGTCTGTATCGGCTGGTTTCCACCTCCCCCTTTCTCAGGGTGGTACTCTGGGCGCCTCGATAATGCATCTGGCTTGCCATTGGTTGTTCCTTTCCTATAAAACATTTTGAAGTCCACACCAGCCAGTTCCTAGACCACGCAACATACACCACACCTGCCCCCCTAAAAACCTTAAGATAAGTGACATCACCACCTCTCACTCGCGACCCCCCTGCATTTCAACAACCATGCCAAATCGGAATATTTTATCACAGATTACTGTTTGGCAGACCCGAATTACCTATTCGCAGCATTTCCTGACCAGGCTTTCTCTTGTTTATTGAGTTTTCAACGAAAAAGTGTTTTCAGGCCCCTGAGAAAAGCCCCACGAACCCGGTTCCATCAATACCGCCCCCCACGCACATCAAAAATCATCATTGTAATCGCGGATTCCTTGTCGCTACTGCAAAAATACCTTATTCCGAAACTCTGATGCCTCCCCGATCCTCCACTGTTGAGAAACAGCCCCTCCCCCCCCGACAAAGCACCCCCTGGGGCGCTCGTGACAAAGAAACATGCTAATGTGGAGCCACAAAGGCCCCACACATCCGATGCAGAAATGCACATAGACACGTGCTCTGATGTCAGCGAGGACTTTAGCAACCATGATGCATCTTCCCGCGTGGACTCCCCCACGCCTGCCACCCGCAACAATGCCAATGCCACTCCCAAGACCCCCCATACGAAGAAAAACTGACCTGACATGAACTGCAACACCCCTGACCCTATCACCAACAATGACCCCTGTTTTACCGTCCACAACACTGCTGGCAAAAATAACAAATGCCAAGCCACCTCCTCCACCCACTCTGTGACACACATTGCCACCGATTCCACTCCTGTTCCATCCGGAGTCAAACACATCCAATGCACTGGTGACACCTCCCCCATGGACTATCCCCCCTTGACCCTCGAGCAATTATCTAACACCATCAACGCCACCATGGATATGTTCAGACACGCCGACAGAGCCACAAATGACAGAATCTCCCAGGCGTTCCGCTCTATCCACAAATACCAATCCACAATTCGTGCCATTCACGATCTTCTGTCCTGCATTGCCCCTGTCATACTCCCCAACGAAGACATTTCAGCCCTTCTTTCCCCTGTCCAATCCTCCACCCCTGAGAACCCCACTACCCCCAGTCTACCTCCCCCCGAAACCAATTACCTCCCTTCTATTCATCCACCCTCCCCTGCTGCCCCCTCCCCCAAAGAACTGGCCTACTGGAAGCAACGCTGTCTTGAAGCCGAAAGCGAGTGCAAGAAACACAAGATCCCCTCTCACTGTCCATGCCCCCCACCCCGATCTGAACCCCTCTGCCCCGTGGCAAGAACCAGGACCCGCTTCAACCAAGCTATTCCCTGGTGCCGCCCCCACGCCTCCTAAACAGACCCCAAAGCCTGTCAAAGCCCAAAAGAACACTCCCCCCTGCCCCAAAGACATCGTTGTCTCCTGCCCAGACCCCCGCTCCCTCCCAGATAGTGCAAAAGCAGCCATCGGTCTCTCCATCAATGCCGCCCTCTGAGAAACAAAGGTTCCTGACCACATCTCCATCATGATGGTCAAATGTAACATCAACAGAAACCTCATGCTCACCCCCTCCCCACAAACCTCACCCGAAGACCTGACCCCCCACCTGCCCCTAATCCTCAAAGCCGCTCGGCAGGTACATCCCTCTTTGCTCCCCCCTAGGCTCAACGAAAGTGGTACAAACTGGCTGTCCATGGTATCCCAACCGACTTTTTCCCAGAGACTGAGGAAGGCATGACATGCCTGAAGAATGAGATCGAATGCAACCACAATGTCAACCTTATGCAGCTACTGCACTACATGTCACACTCAGAGAAGAGGGCTGGTAAGTCATCATCGAGCGTAATGATATATCTCCGGTCTAGTGATAAATATAACACTCTCAAATGCACGAAAGTTGTCGTGCTCTTCGAACCCTGCCAGGTGACTGAGTTCTTCTCAGCCCGCTCCATTGACCAGTGCTGCAGATGTCAAAATTTGGCCACCACCACGCTACCTGCACCGCCGATAATGGTCTCATCTGCGCCATCTGTGCCCTTACTCACCCGACCAAATACCACCCATGCGCAGCCTCCCCCTCACTCAAAGGTCAGAAATGCATCCACACGGTATACACGTGCATCAACTGCGCTGATGCTGGCCTTCCCGACACCCAACACGCCACCTACAGCACCCAGTGCCCCATCAAGGTGAATGCTGTACGAGAGGCATGGCAGAGGACCTGCCCCAACAATACCCAGAGTGCCATCCCTGCGGAAACCAACCCCATCACAGATTCTACCATGACCGCTGATGAATAAATACAACTGATCAGCAGCGACCCTCTGGATCATATCTCACAACCTGAACCGCAGCACCACCACCCTCACAACGTTGTTGAACACAGCAAACGTCAACACAGACATCATTCTCGTCCAAGAGATGAATGTCAAAGACCCCAAGTTTGCTGTCACTCACCCTGATTTTGTTTTGCTTCTTCCCCCTCATGCCCACAACAAGGTCAACCGCACTGCCACGTATGTCTCCCGGCTTAATCCCCACGTCCGAGTCATGGCCAGGCCGGATGTCAGCACAGACCCCGACCTCCAGGTCCTAGAGGTCAGCACTGACCTCATCCCCGCTTTTTACTTTCTCAACATCTATAACGAACGTGACCCCACTACCAAAACGTACACTATCCCCAATGCACTCACCCCCCTTACCCTCCTGCATCGATGCGTCATCACAGGGGATCTCAACTCCCGTCATCCTCTGTGGAACTCACACATGCACAGATCAACATGGGCCGCTGAGCTCGTCGAACTCTTGGAATCACATGACTGGCAGCTGGTGAACATCCCAGATGTCCCAACCCACCAATACAAGGATGGCACAGGCTCATCTGTTCTGGACCTCACCCTGGCTTCCCCATCGATGGCAAGGGAAATAACAAACTGGGCCATCGATGATGGAATAGCCACAGGTTCAGACCATGAGGTCATCTAGTTTCAACTAAACTCTCTACATCCAGACCACACGGCAGCCCCCCTCGCAACTACTCGGCTCACCTGGAACAAAACGGACTGGGATACATTTACCAAGGAGCTCCAGCTCCTCGCAGAGGGCAGCCACCCATACTGGACACACCTCCGCGCCAACCCCTCTGCAAGCAACCTCGATGAGTGGGCCGCCTTACTCCGGGACTCCATACAGAGTGCAGCGTCCAAGGCCACCCCAACCCTATCAGCCACCCCGCGCTCGAAACGGTGGTGGACTAATGAAATCCGCCACACATGCCATGAAATGACCACCACCAGACACCGATGGAAGCTCTCCCGCCTCCCCACCCACCATGATGAATACAAGCGCCTCTGCAACAAACACTACCGGACAGTGCGCTATGCCAAAGACTCACTATGGAAACAGTACCTCACAGAAGTGGAAGGCCCGGACCTCTGGTCGGCATTTCATTACCCGAACCCACATCCCACCCAACTGACCCCGCCGGTCAAAGCCCTGGTAGGAGGCACAGAGAAACTGTGCATTGACTTCAAGAGTAAGGTTCAGGCTTTTCAAGCGCTCTTTCCACCCCCCCCAACTACCCCCCACACCCATAATCCTCACCCTTCCCCCAAACTCCCCTGGCACATGTTCACCCCCGATGAAATACGCACCACGATTTTTACCTCTTCCCCGAAAAAAGCCCCTGGCCCTGACACCATCACATTCGCATGCCTTAGAAAAGCATATGACCCGATGCCCTATGCATTCAACGTGCTATACTCGGCGCTCGGCGAGAAAGGATACCAAACAAAATGCGGGCGAGAAGCTACCATGGTGATCATCCCAAAGCCAAATAAGCCTGACTATAGCATCGTGAAGGCATACTGACTGATCGCATTGCTTAACTGCATGGGAAAGGTTTTGGAAAAATTGCTGGCGATGCGACTCAGCCTTATGGCGGAGTCACACGACATCCTGCATGCAGATCAGATAGCCGGGGGCCCTAAACCCTCGGCTATCGACGCTGCGATCACGCTAATGCACGAAATCGAAGCGAACACTAGCCATCACCTAGTCACTTCTGCATTATTTTTAGACGTACAAGCCGCATTCGACAATGTCTCTTTGGATAGACTGCTTGTGAAGATGCGCGCACTAGGCTGCCCTCAAGCAGTGACCTCGTGGTGCTGCTCCTTCTTAAATGACCATTTGACTGCCCTCTCGTTCGATGGCAGGACAGACACCCAGCGACCAATCAGAACCGGCATCCCTCAAGGCTCCCCGGCGTCCCCAATCCTTTTCCTTATTTACCTTCGACCCCTCTTCGATGCCCTACAGAATGCCCACCCCAGAATTTGGACACCCAGCTACATGGACGACATCGCCCACTGAGCAATGACTGAGAATACGATTACCCTTGGCACTGTGACCACCGCCCTCCCTCGCGGCTCATCCATATCCTTCACGAGATGCACCGATGGCTACACCCTGACGACGCGATAGAGAACATGGTGCACCAACCCGATACACCCTGGGCGCATCCCCCCATAACCACCTCCATAGCCACCCTCCCAAAAGATGAGGCCTCGAAGACCCACCTAGACCTCCTCCACCATCTCCAACGACAGCCCTGAACCATCATCGCATACACCGATGGGTCGCAGCTCGGCTCCTCGATGGGCGCGGGCTTCTACATCCCCACAGGCCTACACCACCCAATTCGCACAACCATACCCATGGGAGACGTGGCTGAGGTCTTCGACACGGAGCTGCGAGCAATCCAAGAATGCCTCTGGATGTGCTACCACCACCTATGCCAGGACGGACTCTGCAGCCGCCGGATCCACATCTTCACTGACAACCAGGCGGCAATAACTCGGACAACACACCTGACCTGAGGCCCTGGACAGGAAACCGCTCGGCTCATCCACGAGATCGCTATGGACATAAACAACACTGGCTCCACCATCACGGTCCACTGGGTCCCCGGGCACACCACCATACCCGGCAATGATGCCGCCGATGCGCTCGCCAAACATGCCATCTCAAGAGAACCCTCCACACCCTCACCAATTACCCTTTCCTGGATCCGCCACCAAGTCCGGGAGCAACACACCTCTGACTGGATGTCTTGGATCGACCGAAACCTGAAACCGAAGATTTATGCCATGTTCTTCCATCGCCGATTGGACACTGCATACACCACCCTCCCCTGCAAACTCTCCTCCGCCATCTTGGGTCTATGCACCAGACATGGGTACTTCCTGGACTGTCTCACGCAACCCCCTACAGACATCTACCCATCGCGCAATTGCACCTGCCCGCTGCACCCCCCTCAAACTGCCAAACACCTCCTCCTGTCATGCCCGGAACACAGGACTGCTCGGGAAACCTTATGCTGGGACCAGAAACTTGGACGCCTCCCCCGACCACACTTATCCACAATGCTCCACACCACTGCCGGATCCAAAGCCCTTGCTACCTTCATCTCTACCTCCAAAGTCGCCACTGCTGAGTGGGCACACTCAAAGTTAAGTAACCGCCCCACGGAGAGAGACCCCCCGCTTTCGCTGACCACAGGTTGGGGAACACTGTTGGATGATGCCGAGGAGCATGCAGACCACAACGTGCAGCACACTGAGTCCGGCTAAGTGCTACCTCACTCACACAACTGATTTCTTCATTTTTAATTTCATTGTTATTTTCATTTTATTTCCTTATTGTACTTCCTCTCTGTTTACTTTTCAGGGGGTTATGGGATTATACCGCGGGTCACAATTGGGGAGATTAAAGAGAGCTACAGGGACGAAGAGAAGATAGACCAGTGGTCACACTCATTTGTTTGTTTGTTGTGGAGTCGCCTGGGAGAGTGGTGAGGCAGGGGAAAAGATGGAAAGATGGAAATGATGTGGGAGAAAGGGGACGTAGAGGGAAGAGGGTGCGGAGTTGGGTACGGAGTTGGAGAGATGCTTTCTTTTGTTTGTTTCGTTTGCTTTAATGCTTCGCGAAGGAAATACAGGAAGTCTAAAAAAGAGAATAAGGGTGGGGAAGAGAGGAGGAAAGAGGGGAACCCGGCGCGGTAGCCCCTGAGCAAAACAGGGCTCTTGGCCGATACGTCATGGTATGGACCACATATCCAGAAGAAGAATGGGAGGACAGACCCCATAAAATGAAGACAAGTGGAAGAAACAAATGTAATGTTTGGGTTCTTTCACACATATGTAGTTAGTTCTTTAGCTAGCCTTCCTGTACCATCACCATAACCTGATGGTTGCATGCGATTAATGAATCAATAAATAAATAAATCAATAAATAAAAATCCCATGATGATGACAACTCACACTCCCCACCATCCTCTACAACACTGCTGGCACCAAGGCCCTCGCAACCATGATCTCAGAGACTAAAGTCGTGACCGCTCAATGGGCGCACATGAAGTTAAGTACCCTCCCCGCCGAGGAGGACTCTCCTATCACACTGACTACTGGCTGGGGGATGCTGCTGGACCTAATGGACGAGCACGCAAACACCCAAAACAACTAAGGAAAAAAAAAAAAAAAAAAAAAAAAAAAAAAAGAAAAAGAAAATAATGATAATAACATAATAAAAAAAATATACATAGGTACTTTGGGGGAAGCAGGAGGGAAGATGGCAAGAGGAAGCGGATGAGACAGGGGGAAACAGGAAGAGCAACGGGGGATGGCAGCAGGTTACTTTTCTTGTTTTTTCTACTGTGTCGTATGGGGAGGTCCGGGGAAGAGGGGGGGCTGCAGAGGCGGGGTGGCAAGGAGCGCAGGGGAGAGGAGCGGGACGGGGACGAGTGAGAGATGATGACGCAGAAGACAAACAGCAGACGTGGGGAAGAAGGAGAGGGAATCATGGAGGTGAGGGAAATAGGGAGAAGTGCAGGAGTAGAAGGAGCAGCAGAGAAGGGAGTGAGGAGAGATGGGGGGGCAGTGGCCCAGCGGAGTTATCTTTTTCTTTTCTTTTCTGTTATGTTTTGGTTTGTTGAGGAAATAAAGGCAGGAAAACAGCTAAAAATGGGCGGGGAAGGGTGGAGGATAGAGGGGAACGACCCGGCATGGTGGCCCCTGAGCGCACAGGGGTCCTGGAACTGACGACGTGAGATGGATTAAGACCCAACAAGATGGGAGACTACACTGCCAAACCCTCATAACAGCTCTGGGGCTTACCCAGTGGGGACCTGGCATTACACCCAGGTCCTTAACATTGTATTTAAATTGTAGACTCTGCCATGACCCTAAGGTTGGATGCATGTATGAATAAATAAATAAATAAATAAATAAACACCTGCCCCCCTGCGTTCTCAACAACCATGCTGAAATCACCAGATTGTCAAGTGAAATCACGTTCAGCACGCTCAATTTGCCTTACTGCATCAATTTCAGATCAGGCTCTGTCTTTTTCAGCATGTTACACGGTGAAAAAGGGATTCCCGGGCCCCTGAAAGAGACCCACAGTGCGGCCATCAACACCCCACCCCACAACCACCAAAAACCATCCTTTTTCCGCCAGGATCTTTGTTGCGCCCACAAAAACAGACTGTCCCGAAACCCCCATGTCTCCCTGCCCTCCCATGGTGGAGAAAACCCCCCCCTCCAGAGCAAAACCTCACCCTCACAATGCTGCAACAGAAAAACACACTAGCGCGGAGCTCCAGCCCCTGCAGAAATGCAACACCTGCGACAACGCCATGCATATTGACTCTGACATCAGCGACATCTCTGACGCATCTCCCCCCCACAATAGCACCCCATCACCCACCCCTCCCAAACCCTCATAACAGCTCTGGGGCTTACCCAGTGGGGACCTGGCATCATGCCCAGGTCCTTAACATTGTATTTAAATTGTAGATTCCGCCATAACCCTGAGGTTAGATGTGTGTATGAATAAATAAATAAATGAATAAATAAATCACCCACCCCTCGCAACAATGCCCAAGCTTTCACAACCCCACCCACCCAAAAAGTCTTCCACCCGGTCAACATCGACTTCAATTCCCCCAACCACCTCTCCAAAAATGACCCCCAACACACCGTCAGCCACAGGAAAATCGCACCAAAATGCCCCCCTGCTTCCACTGCGCACTCACTACGTTCTGGCTCTGACCCCACCCTCCCCAAAGTCGGGATGAAATGACATGCTCCCGACAACACCTTCACCTGCCAGGACGACACTGCCGCCCAATTTGACCAACTCCACTCCACGATCCCCACCTCCACTGACATCTCTCGACACAACAACAAACTAATGAATGAATGCATCACCAAAGCCTTTCAACTCATTGACTGCGACCATTCCATAATCCAAGAGACAAACAACCTCCTCAAATGACTCTTATCCAACCTACCCCCCGAAGACAACAGTGAACCTTCCCCCCTCCACCCTAGGACCACGCCGAGCTTCCTGACCAACTCCACCACCAAGTACTGGAGACAATGTTGCCTTGCCACTGAGGCCAAACTCACCCAACGCAACCTTCCAATCCCCTCCCCCCCCTCGAACACCACAAGTCAACCTGCAACGCCCTGGACTGGAACCCCCTCTGCCACTGCCCTCTTCCCCAACACCCCCCTCACCGCACCCAAACACACCCCGAAGACACCCGCCCCGAAGAAGACACTTGCACCCAAGAAAACTCCCGCCCGCTCCCAGGACATTGTCATCCCCTGCCCCGACCCCCATGCACTTCCGGACAGTGCAAAGACCCAAATCGGACTGGCAGTAAACACCACCCTATGTAAGGCAAACATTCCCACAAACATCACTATCATGATGGTTCATAAGAACATCTCCAGTAATCTCCTCCTAACCCCGTCCCCCAATACCCCTGTCTTCGACCTTCTTCCCCATCTCCCCCTCATGCACAAAGCTGCCCATTCTGTGTACCCCTCCCTCCCAACCCCCAGGATGAATGAAAAATGGCACAAACTTGCCGTCCACGGGATACCCACCGAACACTTCCCTCACACAGCCAAAGGCATAGATCGCCTGAAGCTGGAAATCGAAAAGAACTACCCGGTCCAACTCGCCCAACCGCCACGCTATATCTCGCACCCCGACAAGAGAATTGGCAAGTCCGCCTCCAGTGTAATGATTGCACTGAGATCTGCTGAGGAGTTCAACACCCTGAAGTGTGGCAAAGTCATCATCCTGTTTGAACAGCGTAAGGTCACGGAGTTCTTTACATCCCGCTCCATGGACCAGTGCCGCCGATGTCAGAGGTTTGGTCTCCACCACGCAACCTGTAACGCAGATCGTGGACCCACCTGTGCTGTATGCGCCAGTGCCCATTCTACTGACCATCACAGCTGTGCAGAATGCCCCACCCGCAAAGGCCGCTTCTGTACCCATACCGCCTACAAGTGCACAAATTGCACTGAAGCAGGTCACACCAACACTGCACATGCTGCATACAACACCCGCTGCCCAGTCAAAGTGAAGGCTGGCCGCGATGCATGGCAAAGGACAAGAGCCAACCCCCTCACCTCTGATGCCTCCCCCGATGACACCACCATGACTGCTGATGCATAATTACACATCTACAGCAGCAACCCTTCAAATTGTGTCTCACAATACAAACCGCAGCTCCACCACCCTCAACACCGTGCTTAATGGAGTGGGAAAAACAGCCGACATTATACTGGTACAGGAGGCCAACATGAAAGACCCCAGGTATGCAGTAACACACCCTGATTTCATCCTCCTTCTTCCCCCCTGCAGCGAGCACTCTGTGAACTGTACAGTGGCATATGTCTCTCGCATCAAACCCTACATCCATGTCACCCCTTGACCGGATGTCTGCAGAGACCCAGACCTCCAAGTTCTCGAGGTCAGAACCAATCTGATTGCCACATTCTACCTACACAACATCTAAAATGAATATGACCCCCACACAAGACTCCACACAATCCCCTCTTCCCTTGACTCACTTTCCCTTCCCCAGAGATGCATCGTCACTGGTGATCTCAATGCACACCACCCCCTTTGGAATTCCCAAGCGTGACATCCTACACGAGCCAATGAATGCTTGCAGCTGATCAAGGAGCATTGGTGGCACCTCGTCACCGTGCCGGACATCCCAACCTACCACTATAAGGATGGTACAGGATCCTCAGTGCTCGATCTCACTATCGCAGCGCTGACAGTGGCAAGGGAAGTGACAAACTGCGCTGTCGATGAGGACAATGCCACTGGCTCTGACCATGAAGTCTTATGCTTCCAGGTAGACACCTTACACCCTAACCTAGACATGACCTCAACCGAGCCATGCCTCAATTGGCGAAAAACCGATTGGACCACCTTCACCATGACCCTCCAACACCTCTCCAATGCCACCCCGCTCCTGCTGGGTCTACCTCCGCCAACACCCCTCCCCAGCAAACCTTGATGAATGGGCAAATCTACTGCACAAAGCCATAAAAACTGCTGCTGAGAAATCCACCCCCCTGCTGACCCCCACCCCATGCTCAAAAAGATCGTGGACCACAGAGCTCAAACAAACTCGGAGGGATATGTCCTGTGCCCGGAGACGATGGAAAAGTTCGTGCCTCCCTGCCCATCATGCTGAGTTCAAGCAACTCCACAATGCTCATTACTGCTGCATATGACACGCGAAGGACTCGCTGTGGAAGCAGTACCTCTCCCAGGTGGAAGGCACCAATGTATGGGTGGCCTTCTGGTACACTAACCCATGCTGGGCTGAACTCACCCCTCCCATCAAAATCCAGGTTGAGGGTGAAGAATGCATATGCACGGACTTCCCAAGCAAGGTTAAAGCCTTCCAGGTGCTCTTCCCACCCCCCCCCTGCCACTCCCCCCCCCCCACAAGTGACAACCAACCCCATCCCGAACTCCTATGGCAGACATTGATGACCACAGAAATACGACAGGCCATCTTCACTTCGTCACCCGAAAAAGCCCCTGGACCAGATGCCATCACCTTTGCCTGCCTCCGGAAGGCATATGATGCCATCCCTGACCACATCAATGCTCTATATGCCACGCTCGGGGAGGTAGGCTATCACCGCTGCAGCTGGCAAGAAGCGACCACCATTGTCATCCCCAAACCCAATAAACCAGATTACAACTTGGTAAAGGCATACCGCCCTATAGCACATCTAAACTGCTTAGGGAAAGTCCTGGAAAAACTAATGGCAATGCGGCTGGGACAAATGGCTGAGTCACATGACATTCTGCACCATGATCAAATCAGAGGTTGCCCCAAGCACTCGGCTATCAACGCTGCCATGGTGCTAATGCCCGACATCGAAGCAAATGCAAAGCCAAAATTTGTGACATCATCCCTGTTCCTGGATGTTCGTGGCACCTTTGATAATGTCTCCTCCATGTGCTTACTCCACCCCATGCGAATCCTCGGCTGTCCCAAATCTGGCATCACGTGGGGCACAACATTCCTTACTGAGCGCACCACAGTGCTGTCATTTGATAAACACACAGATGTGCAATGCGCAATCACAACGGGCATCCACCAGGGCTCCCCTGCATCACCGATCTTATTCCTTATCTACCTCTGCCCCCTTTTCAACAACCTCAATGCCACCCACCCCACCGAAGGGTCACCCAGCTACATCAACTGTTAACCAGGGGTTGTCTTGTGACTGACGGCCGGGTAACTCAAGACTTCGAAAACAAGAAATGAGAAGTAATAATTCCAATGATGGGAATTATTTACTTCTCTGGGGATTCTCACAGAAATGAGTAATAACATGTTATAATCTTAAACTCTCCTGCTTATCTCAGGGAGCGTTTTCAGATTGTTGGTGGAAATTGCATTCAAGTGTGAACAGCAATCTGTGAGGGTCTTATTGTTCGAGGGGGCTCTTCGTTGTATTGTTGGGTAGGTCTTTCGAGTATTGTGTAAATAGTTCAGTATGAGGTACTAATATCTTTCTGGAACTTGCTTGTAATTGATGGGACGATTGTGGGTCTTTTGCTAGATGATTGCTTCTTTGAGTGGGGGCTTTTTGATATTTTATGTTTTCTGACTTGAGCTCCCCACTCATATACCCACCGGGTACGTTGCAGTGGTCAGAACACCAAGTACTGGTTGATGTTGGTAGAGAGCATGCAAACATGATATTTTTCGCATACAAATTCCATATTTCGAATTTTTCCATGCAAACACTCCCAATCATTCCCAAACCAATCGGATGACTCTTGGTAATCCTCTTCGCCATGTCGTGCATGTGCTGTTGCTAAACCCGTCATTTGCCAATATATTATGTCTAATAATATGACCTCGGTAGGGCATTTGAGCACATATCTCATCTCATGCATGTGTCGTCAGCTCAGGTGAAGTGTTTGTCCTTAGTTGTCAGATTTCCTGATCTGTCCTTCTCTGGGGCTGCAGCCTCCTGTGCCGTCTGTATGCCTTGCCAACACTTCACCATGGTAGATGTCATCTGGGCCTCCTGTGGCTTCCGATAGGATCCAACTTCCATTTCCGTTTGTCTATCTGCGCTTATTCTCATCATATCAGGCCTACTGAAGGTTGTCTCAAGATAAGGTTTCCTGTATTGTCGGCTGCCTCAGGGCCGCTGTGCCACGTATTGGTCTTTACTGCCTATGACAATATTTATCTCCTTCGGCCAACTAGACTCCATTATTGCATGTCTTATCTTAATGATGTTCGGTATGGTTCCTTCGGTTTTCCGATCATCTCCGCTTAGCTTCCTTGTTAACATATGATTCTTGATTTCGACTTGGCACTCAGTCATAGGGTACATTCAATTCATTCTTAAATACCTAACACTGTTCTCCTTATCCATCAGTTCCTCATCCTCATTATCGACCTCAACTTCCTCCAGCCTTCGTGTACTGTCGATTACGGTAGACTCAGTTGCATATGGCGAACTCCTCCTCTTACATTTCTCTTCTCCTTATCCTTCGGCCTTTCTTTGTCCCAGCCCCTTCTATGCATGCCCGTTGGGGTGGTCCTGTATGACATGGCAGAATGTTCGAATATGGCAAAACGCATATGGCGAAGGGTAGTTCCTCTGTGGACTTGTTGCCTGTAAGAACCACAGTGGCCCAGGCTATAAGTATTCCAGGTTTTCGTCAACATCAGCGGTATGTTCCCCAGGATACGGCTGGGCATTAGAAACCTCAGCCGTTGATCGGAAACTGTCCCTCCTGAGGCTACCCCAGGTTTCCAACCCTTTATGATGAACTGACTTTTTCCTGGCCCCCCATTATTCTACTTCCGGCGGGAAGTGGATGAAGGGTGGTTAGTAATGGCTCTTGCTTTATGGCTTGAGTCATTACTTAGTAAAAATCCCCATTGTTAAAATGTGTCTTAAAGGTGGGGTATGACACTACCTCCCCCCTCATAAGATTTCGACCTGAAATCATTAACTAAGATTCTTAACTTATGTTTATTTATTTATTTATTTCCTCATACTCGCATCCAACCGTAAGGTTATGGCGGAGGCTACAAATTAAATACATACTTGAGGGCCTGGCTGTTACCCCAGGTCCCCACTGGGATGTGCCCCAGAGCAGTCTTCATGTGTGGGGTTGTAGTCCCCCAAGTCTCATTTGGTTCACAGTCCATCTCGCGTCGTCTGTTCCAGGAGCCCTGTGCGCTCGGAGGCCACCTCGCCGGGTCGTTCCCCCATTTCCTCCACCCTTCCCCTTCCATTTTTAACCATTTTTCCGCCTTTATTTCCTCCCAAACAAAAGAAATCAGATAACATCTTCGGGCCACCTGCGCACCTCTCCTCCTCCCCTCTCTCCCCTTCTCTGTGCCCGCCTGGCTACTCATATTTGCCACTCCCTGCTCTCCGTCTCCCCTCCTTGTCTCTCTCCGGTCCCCTTTTCCTCTGCCCTTCACCGTCATCACTTCTCACTCGTCTCCGTTATTCCTCTGTTACCACTACTATACAGCCTGCGTATCGATACAAGCCCAACTCAACAACACAGAACCAATTCCAATCGTAACCCCATGCCCCCCGTCTTCCTCCCTTATATAGTTCTTCACTCTGGTTTTTTTTTTTTTTTTTTTTTTTTTTTATTTTTTATTTTTTTTATTTTTTTTTTTTTATTTTTTTTTTTTTTACTAGTTGGGGGTATCTGCATGCTCGTCGTCCTCGTCCAGCAGCGTCCCCCAGCCTATGGTCAGTGTTGCAGGTGTGTCCTCCCCGTTGGGGTGCTTACTTAACTTAGTATGTGCCCATTCGGCAGTCGCAATTTTGGTCGCTGAGATCATAGTGGAAAGGGCTTTTATTCCGGCGGTCGTGTGAAGGATGATTGGTGTCATGAGTCGGCGATGGCGGGGGATTTTCAGTGTCCGTCTTAGCTCGGTCCGATGGGTTGTGTAAATTGGGCAGGAGAGAAGGAGGTGATTAGGGGTCTGTGCGGGGTGGAGTGGGCAGGGGCACGAGCGGGAAGGGTAGTGGGCGGTGGGGGGGTGTGCGAGGCAGTCCAAAAAGTATCCGTGGCCTGTGCGAAGGCCGACGATGGCTGTGGAGAGTTTGCGCGGCAAGGCTGTGTATGCGTGGTCAAGGCGGCGGCGGTGAGGTGCGTCGTAAGTTTTGGGTCTCGGTTCGGAGTTGTACCATGTTGCCCAGTCTGCGACGTATTGTTCGTGGATTTGTCTCCGGAGCCAGGACAGGGAGATCGGGATCGGAGTGGTGGGGGGTAGATCCGTGGCGGCTTTCGCCAGGAGGTCGGCTTCGTCATTGCCGGCGATGTCGGTGTGTCCGGGTACCCAATGTAGTGTTATGGGCACCCTGAGGGCATGTAGGGAGGTGGCGGTGTCGTGTATCGCACGGGCGAGCTCTTGGCCGGGGCCGGTGCTGAGGCGGGAGGCGCGTAGGATTGCGGATTGGTTGTCGGTGAAGAGGTGGATGCGTCGGTTTCGTAGGCGGTTGTTGGTGATGTACCGCAGGCAGGCGAGGAGGCATTCGTGTATGGCTCTGAGTTCTGCGTCGAAGACCTCGGTGGTGTCGCCCATGGGGATGATGGCGCGGACCTCACGTGGCAGTCCGTCGGAGATGTAGTATCCTTGCGCCCGTGTTGCCGGCGAGCTGTGAGCCGTCTGTGTATCCGATGATGTTTGTGTTGTGGCGGCGGAGTCATCGGAGGAGGGAGGAGTGTTCGATGGCCGCTTCGTCTTTGGGCAGCGAGGGTATGTCTGTTGCGATGGGGGTGGGCTCCCACGGGGTGGTGATGGGGTGTGCCGTGTCTTCTATGAAGTCATCCGGAAGGACCCATGGGCTCATCTTACAGAGCATACCTACTAGTCGGGAGGGGTGGCGTCTGGCTGTTTGCCACTGACAGTCGTATTCGTGAGGGTCGCACATAGCGGTGTAGAAATGATTGGGGATGGGGAAGGAGGATGGGCATCTTCTAACTACGGGGTGTGAGGGGGGTAGGGAAAGGAGGCGGAGGACGTATTTGCGTTGCTTGTGTTGTAGGCGGACCGAGACGAGGGGGAGTGAGGCTTCGTTATGGAGGGCGAGTGTCGGTGTGGAATGAAATGCGTTCAGTATGCGGCGGAGGGCAGAGTTTTGCTGTGTTTGTAGTTTGCGGGCCAAGCCTTTCTGTCCAGTCCACCAGATCTCAGAGCCAAAATCGGACCTAGAAATAACACATGCGCGGTAAAGTGTGCGGGTCGCGGAGGGGGACAGACCTGTTTCGTACCTGACCAGGCTGTAGAGGGCGTTGAGGGACCTGGATGCGGCCGTTAGCTTGAGGTGGACGTGTTGGGTGAAGGAGAGTTTTCGGTCGAAATAGATGCCTATCCAACGGACCACGTCTCGTCGTCCGTCCTTTGTACCGGGGGTGACGACGGTGCCGTTGGGCAGGCGGACATTGGTTTCTGCGGTGTGAGTGTCATCGCGAGCGCGGTGGAAGTGCAGGAGCTCCGACTTGGAGTCGTCGAAGGCGACAGCGTTGTTTTGCGCCCAGGCGAAGGCCGTGCGGGCTGCAGCCTCCAGGGCTCGGGCGTTTCCTTCGCGTGTTCGACCGTGGGTTACGAGGGCGACGTCGTCGATGTAGCTTGGCGTCCAGAGGGTCGGGTGCGCTGCGTTGAGGGCGTCGAAGAGGGGGCGGAGGTATAGAATGAAAAGGATCGGTGAGGCGGGGGACCCTTGGGGGATACCGGTGTTGATCAGGCGCTGGCTATCTGTTCTCCCGTCAAAGGATAGTGCTGTGGTTCGTTCGTTTAGAAATGATGTGCACCAGGAGAGCACGGCGTTGGGGCAGCCGAGGGTGCGCATTGTGTCGAGCAGGCGTGTGGAGGAGACGTTGTCGAAGGCACCTCTAACGTCTAAAAATAGCGATGACGTTATGAGGCGGCGGCCTGCATTCGCTTCGACATCGTGCGTTAGCGCCATCGCGGCGTCGATTTCCCAGCGCTTAGGGCGACCGCCAATTTGGTCATCGTGCAGGAGGTCGTGTGACTCCGCCATTTGGCTCAGCCGTGTTGCCATTAGTTTTTCGAGGACTTTACCCATGCAATTGAGGAGTGCTATAGGGCGGTAGGCTTTAATCGAGCTGTAATCGGGTTTGTTCGGCTTTGGGATGATGACTGTGGTTGCTTCTCGCCAACATCGGGGGTGGTAGCCTATCTTACCGAGTGTAGAGTACAGCGCATTAATGTGATCCGGGATGGCGTCGTACGCTTTGCTGAGGCAGGCGAAGGTGATGGCATCGGGGCCGGGGGCTTTCTTTGGGGAGGAGGAATAGATGGCATGTCGGATTTCTACGGGGGTGAAGGTGTGCCATGGGATTTCGGGTTTGGGGCGGGAGGCTTGGGCGGGGGGGTTGGAGGGGGGGGGGGGGGAAGAGCGCCTGGAATGCAGCAACTTTGCTCGGGAAGTCCACACATACTTGTTCCTCTCCACCTACCTGGGTCCTAATGGGCGGGGTGAGTTGGGCGCGGCGTGGGTTGGTGTATCGGAAGGCCGCCCACACGTCTGCTCCTTCCACTGTAGCGAGGTACTCCTTCCACAGTGAATCCTTCGCGTGTCGTATCCTGCGGTAGTGAGAGTTGCGTAGGCGTTTGTACTCGGTGTGGTGGGTGTGGAGGCGTGATTGTTTCCAGCGTCTACAGGCGCTGGTCATAGCGTTGCGGGTTTGGTCCAGTTCCGCTGTCCACCATCTCTTCGAGCGGGACGTGAGGACCGACACCGGTGTGGCGGCTTTGGCTGCAGATTGAATGGCGTCCCGGAGAAGGATTGCCCATTCGTCTAAGTGTCGTGCAGTGGGGTTGGCTCTGAGATGGGTCCAGCGGGGGTAGGTGGTGTCGGACAGCCGTTGTAGGGTGTCTGTGAAGACTGCCCAGTCTGTCTTGTGCCAGTTCAGGCGGGGGGTGGTGGATGTGGTGTCGAGGTCGGTGTGGAGGGAGTCTAATTGAAAGCGAATGACCTCGTGGTCTGAGCCAGTGGCGATGTCGTCGTCAACGGCCCAGTTCGTCACCTCCCTGGCTATCGCTGGAGCCGCAATCGTGAGATCGAGGACCGACGAACCGGAGCCATTCTTGTAATGGTAGGTTGGGGCGTCTGGTACGTTTACGAGGTGCCAGCCATGTTCTTCAATTAGCTCCACGAGCTCAGCGGCTCGGGTTATTCTTCTCGTCTGGGAGCTCCAGAGGGGGTGGTGGGCATTGAGATCGCCTGTAATGATGCATCTCTGGGGGAGGGTGAGTGGGGTAAGGGAACGGGGGACGGTGTATAGTTTTGTGAGGGGGTCGTATTCGTTGTATATGTTTAATAGGAGAAAGGCGGGTATAAGGTTGGTGCTGACCTCCAGTACTTGGAGGTCGGGGTCTTCGCTGACGTCCGGTCTGGGAGTGACGCGGATGTGAGGGTTGATGCGAGAAACATATGCAGCCGTGCGGTTCACTGTGCGGTTTCCGCGTGGGGGTAGGAGGAGAAGGAAGTCGGGGTGGGTTACTGCGTACCTGGGGTCTTTGATGTTGACTTCCTGTACGAGTATGATGTCGGCGGAGTTCCCTGTGGTGCTCAGCAGGGTGGTGAGGGCGGTGGTGCTGCGGTTTGTGTTATGTGACACAATTCGGAGGGTCGCCGCTGTAGCTGTGTATTTATTCATCAGCGGTCATGGTGGTGTCAGCGGGGGACTTGTCAGAGGCGGTGGGGTCAGGTCTGGTCTTTTGCCACGCTTCTCGAACTGCGGCGATCTTGACGGGGCATTTGGTATTATAGGCCGCGTGCACAGTGTCGCTGTGTCCGGCGTCGGCACAGTTGACGCACTTATATTTGGTGTGCGTACAAGATCGGCCTTTCCGGCCGGGGCATTCTGCGCATTGGTGGTAATCAGTGGGGTTGACGCCCGCGCACATTGCGCAGGTAGGTCCTCGGTCTGTGGCGCAGGTGGCATGGTGATGTCCAAATTTCTGACATCTGCGGCATTGGTCGGCGGACCGGGCGGTAAAGAATTCCATTACCTTGCGCTGCTCAAAGAGTACCACCACCTTGGTCCGTTTGAGGGCGTTGTATTCTTCGACTGAGCGCAGTGCTATCATCACACTGGACGCCAGCTTACCGGTGCGTTTGTCGGGGTGGGAGATGTATCTGGGGGGTTGGGTGAGGTGGACGCGGTGGTTGCCCTCGATTTCCTTTTGGAGGCACTCCATCCCCGCGGCGTCATCGGGGAAGTGATTGATAGGTATGCCGTGGATTGCCAGCTTGTACCATTTCTCATTGAGTCTAGGAGTTAGGAGGGATGAGTGTACGGAGCGGGCTGCTTCATGAATAAGGGGGAGGTGGGCGAGGAGGTCGGAGGCGGGAGTGTGGGGGGAGGGGGTGAGAAGGAGATTGCCGGAGATATTCTTTCTGACCTTCATGATGGCCACGGTATCGGGCACCTTGGCTTTACGGAGGGCTGCGTTGATGGCTATTCCAACCTCGATCTTTGCGCTGTCCGGGAATGTGCGGGGGTCGGGGCATGGGATAACTATGTCCTGGGTACGGGAGGGGTTCTTCTTGGGCGCAGGGGCTTTCGGGGTTTTCAGGGATGGTTGAGGCGGGGTAGGGACGGCATCGGGGAAGAGGGTGTTGGCTGATGGGATACCAGTCCAGGGTTTGGCAGGTCGGGAGGTGGGCTTCGCGGAGGGGGTGGGGGTGGTGAGGTTATGCTTTTTGAGCTCAGATTCTGCGGCGAGGCATCGTTGCTTCCAGTAGTCGACAGAGGAGGTCGTCAGGAAGGTCGGGGTGGCGGTGCGGTCGGGGAGGGAGGGTGTAACGTCGGGCACGGGGGGTGAAGTGTCGTCGGTGGGGAGAAGCGCGGGTACTAGTTGTTTCAGGAGGTGGTGCATTTCCCGGATGAGGGAGCGGTCGCGGTCCATGACCTGGAAGGCCTTGGTAATCCGGTCGTTTGTTATTTTGTCGGCGTGTCGGTGCATGTCGGAGGCGGTAGCAAGGTTGCGCTGGAGTTGGTCGAGGTATGTTTCGACGTCGTTTTGGCGGGTAAAGGTGCTGTCGGGTGCGTGACGTTTGATTCCAGCTTTGGTAGGGGCTGAGCCGGGGCCGGATTGCACTGAGTGGGCGGTGGAGGTAGCATTGCGTTTAAGGTTGGCTATTTTCTTCTGCATGCCGCTGGTGGTGCCGATGGTGTGTCCGGGGGTGTTTGTAAGTATGGGGTCAGGGGAGAAGTCAACGAAAACATTGCGGTCAAACAGTCTGGGGTGTTGGGGGGTGACGGGGGGAGGGGCGTTGTTGCGGGGGGTGGGTGATGGGGAGCTGTCGCGTGGGGAGGACGCGTCGTTGTCGCTTTCGCTGTCGATGACGTCAGAGTCGACGTGCATCGCGTCGCCGTTCGCGTCGCGTGCATGCATGTCTTGCGGCTCTGCGTTAGCGTGTTTGCTGGTAGCGAGGTCGCGTGTGGGCGGTTTGTCGGGAGGGAGAGGGTGTTTCTCCACAACGGAGGAGCGGGGAGGCATCGGAATGTCGGGATAGGTAGTGTTTGCGGGTGCGACAAGGATTCCGCCGGAAAATCGATGATTTTTGGTGGTTGTGGGGGGGGGTTTTGATGACCGTGCCGCTTGACTTTTTCAGGGGCCCGGAGATCTCCTTTTCACCGTGTAACACGTTGAAAAAGAGATGGCCTGGACTGAAAATGTTGCGGAAAGGTAAATTGGGGGCGCTGAACAATAATCCGCTCGAAAATCTGGCGATTGCCGGGTGGTTATTGAGAGCGCAGGGGGAGGCGGTAGTCGAGTGATATTTCTTAACTTATGAATTCCTAGCTATATGATTATTAAACGGGATTTTCTGATGAAGTCCTGCAACCCCTTCATCCACCAACATGTTTCCTATCCCAAGACCATTGAAACCTCACACAGGAAAGGTATCTTGAGATAGTTCATTGTTTAAACACATTAGTCCCTCGGCATGCCTGGATTCCTTGAGTGGAACTCTTGGAGTGACTGCAGGCCACCTACTATGAAGCATTCATTTGGTTCTTCTGTATGATCCTTCTTAAGCGGATATCCTTTCCATCTGACTTGGTAAAGGACCTTTCCCTCGACTTTCCTACTTGATAAGATCTCCTCTATTTCCCATTCCTCATTGCCTTCAATGTCATCACATTCATCAATGATCTTTAATAAATCAGGTGGAGGTCTGGTCCCATTGTTGTATGGTTCAAGTAAGGATACATGGAAGGTGTTGTGGATCTTCCATTTTCTGGGTAGTGATAGTTGCATGGCTGTAGGAGAGATTATTTTCTCAATTGCAAATGGGCCATGCTTCTTGTAGTCGAGCTTATGTTTCGGTTGTCTGGTCTGGATGTTCCTTCCATCTAACATGACAAGGTCCCCAACCTTGAATTCTGGAGCATCCTTGTGTTTGTTGTTGGCATATCTTTTCATTCTTTCCTGGGTTGCCTTGAGGTTTTTCATAACTAGGCTTTGCACTGAGAGGATGTGGTTGATGTATCCCTCTTGGGTGTCCTCACTGGTTGGTGTTGTGCTTGGGTTGGTGCAACCTGGGTGTCGGCCATAGTTGGTGAAGAAGGGTGACATGCCAGTGGCCTGAGTTACTGAATTGTTGTATGCAAACTCAGCCATGGGTAGATGTCCAACCCAATCATCCATTTCGTAGTTGGTGAATGACCGTAGGTAGGCTGCAATCATTTGGTTGATTCTTTCCGTTTGGCCATTGGTCTGTGGATGAAAAGATGTGCTCATTCGTGGTCATATTCGTAGAATGCCAAGGAAGTGTTTCCATTCTGTGGAAGTGAAATGGGAGTCGCGGTCTGAGATAATATCAGTTGGGATGCCATGGAATCTCCATATCTCCCGGGCAAATATCTTTACTAGGTGTTCTGCTGTCTTTTGGTCCTTTTTGAGTGGTATGAAGTGGGCCATCTTTGTAAATTGGTCTACAATGACCCATAGTTGGTCACAGTCCTGGGATAATGGGAGGTCTGTGATGAAGTCCATGGCAATTGATGTCCATGCTACATATGGGAGCTCTAATGGTGAGAGCAAGCCATATGCCTTGTGGCGTGTTGCCTTATCTTTCTGACATTCTAAACAAGTTCTGATGTATTCGATAATTTCTTGGTCCATGTTAGGCCACCAGAAGTTGCATCGGATCAGCTCAATCATTTTGTCTTGACCAATGTGTCCGGCTACTGGGCTGTTGTGCTTGG
Organism: Pyronema domesticum; assembly: GCA_024516145.1. NCBI lineage: Eukaryota > Fungi > Ascomycota > Pezizomycetes > Pezizales > Pyronemataceae > Pyronema > Pyronema domesticum. Next base: position 95,870 of record JAJJXL010000052.1, on the reverse strand, counting down.
TATGTAAAATCGCGTGTCATGCATTCTCTGGGACCCAAAGCAATCCCTTGCGATATAGTAATCCATCCTGTAGTTTTACAATCCCTTCTTTCCTTTGTGTCTTCTGCGTGCTTCCACTGAGGTCCTCCAAGGCCTGGTAGTATGCTGCATCTTGTTATCCTGCCATTCTTATTTCCTCCTCAAATTCTTTTGTCCATTTTGATACTGATGATGCCAGATGAGCCAGCTGAACTGCTGAGTAACAGAACACAATTCCTTCTCCTCCAGTACTGATTGCTGAAATCGTGTCAAAGTCTTTTTCATGCAAGACAGTCTGTATTGGCTGGTTTCCACCTCCCCCCTTCTCAGGGTGGTCCTCTGGGCACCTCGATAATGCATCTGGCTTGCCATTACTTGTTCCTTTCCTATAAAAAATTGTGAAGTCCACGCCAGCCAGTTCCTGAGCCCAGCATGCCTGCCTTGTGTTGAGAACCTTGGTTGTCATGAAGTACTCAAGGTTTTTGTGGTCGGTAAATACCTGAACCATGTGAAGTGATCCCTCCAAGTATCTTTGCCATGCCTTGAAACAATCAACTATTGCAAGTAGTTCCTTATCATGTATTTCATAGTTGATTTCAGCTGGTGACAATTTTCTGGAGTGAAAGGCAACTGGGTGTAGTTGCTTGTCTTCTGCAGTTTGGGACAATGTACCACCCAGTGCAAAATCTGATGTATCAGTTTCAACAATGCATTCTTGTTGTGGGTCGAAGTGTGTGAGGATGGGTGCAGTCGTAAAGCAGTCTTTCAGTTTTTTGAATGATTCTGTCATTGCCTCTGTCCAAACCCAGTCCTTTGGTGATCCCTTGGTTGAATCACTGAGGGGTTTAGCGATTTTTGAGAATTCTCTTATGAATCAGTGATAGAAATTTGCGAAGCCAATAAATGACTGTACATCCCTTAAACATCTTGGTTGTACCCACTCCCGAATGCATTGGACTGTGTCTTGGGCCATTTCAATACCGTCTTTTGAAATAACATACCCCAGGAAGTCGACTCTGGTGGTTGACCAAAAGCATTTGTCCTGTGATATGGCTAGCCCATTTTCAGCTAGGTGTTTCAATACCTCTGTGACAATGCGATCATGTTCTTCCTCTGTTTCAGCATAAATGAGGATGTCGTCCAAATATACAATCAATCCTAAGTCTAACAAATCCCGAAAAATATGATTCATCATATTTTGAAAGGTTGCTGGGGCATTCGACAACCCAAAGGGCATGACAGTGTATTCGTACAGTCCATACCATGTCTTGAATGCTGTTTTCCATTCGTCTCCAGGTTTGATCCGAATCAAGTTTTATCCATTCTTGAGGTCAATCTTGGTGAATATTTTTGCACCTCTGACCCTATCCTGGAGTTCGGACATAATTGTAATGAGTATCGATTGGCGATGGTTACTTTATTCAAACCACGGTAATCGACACATAACCTGAGGCCTCAACAATGGGCCTTTGTAGGACTTCAACATATTGTCGGAACTTTTGTGGTATGATTGTTGCAGGGTCTACCTCATTTGTATCTGAGTTAACTGATGCAATATACCCAATTACTGTTGCATCATAGTGGTGTAGGATATCTTTATCCATCATGAGGGAGAATTCTTATGCTGCCGCTTTGGTGCAGTGTTGTTTACAGAATTCGGAGTCTAAGGTCATGTCTTGTGGTTCTCCCCAAAACTGGTTGGGTTGGTGTTTTGCCATCCACCAGCAAGGTAAGATTAGGTCTGATCCTGATTCTAGAGGCATGATCTCGAAGGTCTCTCTTGTATAGTGGGATTTGTATTGAAGTAGTAGGGAATGTGTAAAGGCCTCTCTAGCCCCTGATAAAGGCTTACCATCTGCTCCATTGATTCGTAGTGCTGTGGTACAAGTAACCATTGGCAGGTTATTTTCCTTAATAAATTGGGAACTGATGATAGGTATGGCTGCGCTGGTGTCAAACATGACTTGGACACCAAATGTCCTTTGTCCAGGTACTGAAAGATACATTTGGACAATTGGCCTGTGACCAACTTGGGGTGGCCTGCTGTTGGCCAGCTGCAATTTCGTCTCAGGTTCTTTTTTATTAGGTTTTGATTTTTTGGATTGTTTTTGGTTTTCTTGGGTTTTGGTGCATTTAACTCCAGCAACTAATATCTTCTGAGACCCTGATATGTCTTCCTTTTCTTGGATGCCTCTGCGTATCCTATGAGGCTTTCCTAGTTTAAATCCGAGAGATCTGAGGTCTCTACTTCCCAGACCCTTCTTGCTGGGTTAGGGGCTGCCTCTGATACTGTCTGGGTCACTGTGGCGACATTCTTTGGCTGCTTGGATACTGGTTCATCTGTCTCCTCTTTTTCATCTTCAGAATCTTCTGAGAGTCATTGGCTGTTAACCGGGGGTTGTCTCGTGACCGACGGTAGGGTAACTCAATATCTCCAAAAAAGAAAAATGAGAAGTAATAATTCCAATGATGGGAATTATGTACTTCTCTGGGGATTCTCGTAGGGATGATAAGTAATAACGTGTTATAATCTTAAACTCTCCTGCTTATCTCAGGGAGCGTTTTTGAGATCGTCATTCTTAATTGCGTTCAACTATGAACAGCAATCAGTGAGGGTCTTAGGTATTGAGGAGGGTCTTGGTTGTATGGTCTTTCGAGTATTGTGTAAATAATCAAGTATAAGATACTAATATCTTTCTGGGACTTGGTCGTAGTTGATGGGACAATTGTGGGTCTTCTGCTGGATGATCGCTTCTTCGAGTGGGGGCTTTTTGGATATTTTATATTTTCTGACTTGAGCTCCCCACTCATATACCCACCGGGTACGTTGCGGTGGTCGGAACGCCAAGTACTGGTTGACATTGGTAGAGAGCATGCAATCATGATATTTTTCGCATACAAATTCCGCATTTCGATTTTTTCAGCACAAACGCCCCAAAATGTTCCCAAACCAATCGGATGACACTTGGTGATCCTCTCGGCCGTATCGTGCATATGTCGCTTCTAATCCCGTCGTTTGCCGATATATTATTTCTAATAATATCGCCTTCGTAGGGCATTCGAGTGCATATCTCATCTCATGCATATGTCGTCAGCTCTGGTGAAGTGTTCAACTTTGTTTGCCGGATCTCTTGATCCGTCCTTATCTGGGGCTGCGGCTTCCAGTGCCGTCGGTATGCCTTGCCAACACTCCACCACGGTAGATGTCATCCGGGCCGCCTGTGGCTTCCGATAGGTTTCATCTTATCTTTCCGTTTGTCCGTATGCATCCAGTCTCGTCATATCGTGCTGATCGAAGGCTGCCTTTGGATAAGGTTTCCTGTATTGTCGGCTGCCTCAGGGTTAATGCACCTCGTATTGGTCTTTATTGCCTAAGCCAATCCTTATCTCCTTCGGCCGACTAGACTCCGCTATCGCATGTGTTATCATAATGACGTTCGGTATCATTCCTTCGGGTTCCGATCATTTCCGCAGATGTTAACCGGGGGTTGTCTCGTGACCGACGGTAGGGTAACTCAATATCTCCGAAAAAGAAAAATGAGAAGTAATAATTCCAATGATGGGAATTATGTACTTCTCTGGGGATTCTCGTAGGGATGATAAGTAATAACGTGTTATAATCTTAAACTCTCCTGCTTATCTCAGGGAGCGTTTTTGAGATCGTCGTTCTTAATTGCGTTCAAGTGTGAACAGCAATCAGTGAGGGTCTTAGGTATTGAAGAGGGTCTTGGTTGTATGGTCTTTCGAGTATTGTGTAAATAATCGAGTATAAGATACTAATATCTTTCTGGGACTTGGTCGTAGTTGATGGGACAATTGTGGGTCTTCTGCTGGATGATCGCTTCTTCGAGTGGGGGCTTTTGGGATATTTTATATTTTCTGACTTGAGCTCCCCACTCATATACCCACCGGGTACGTTGCGGTGGTCGGAATGCCAAGTACTGGTTGACGTTGGTAGAGAGCATGCAATCATGATATTTTTCGCATACAAATTCCGTATTTCGATTTTCTCAGCACAAACGCCCCAAAATGTTCCCAAACCAATCGGATGACACTTGGTGATCCTCTCGGCCGTATCGTGCATATGTCGCTTCTAATCCCGTTGTTTACCGATATATTATTTCTAATAATATCGGCTTCGTAGGGCATTCGAGCGCATATCTCATCTCATGCATATGTCGTCAGCTCCGGTGAAGTGTTCAACTTTGTTTGCCGGATCTCTTGATCCGTCCTTATCTGGGGCTGCGGCTTCCTGTGCCGTCGGTATGCCTTGCCAACACTCCACCACGGTAGATGTCATTCGGGCCGCCTGTGGCTTCCGATAGGTTTCATCTTATCTTTCCGTTTGTCCGTATGCATCCAGTCTCGTCCTATCGTGCTGATCGAAGGCTGCCTTTGGATAAGGTTTCCTGTATTGTCGGCTGCCTCAGGGTTAATGCACCTCGTATTGGTCTTTATCGCCTAAGACAATCCTTATCTCCTTCGGCCGACTAGACTCCGCTATCGCATGTGTTATCATAATGACGTTCGGTATGATTCCTTCGGGTTCCGATCATCTCTGCTGAGCTTCCTCGGTAACATATGATTCTTGATCTTGGACTTGGCACTCAGTCGTAGTGTTCATTTAATTCATTCTTAAATATCCTACAATCTTTCCTCGTCCATCAATCCTTCATCCTCATCATCGACCTTGACTTCCTTCGACCTTCCTCTATCCATTCCGGCAGACTCAGTCATATACGGCGAACTCCTCCTCCTCGATCTCAATTCTTCTTATTCATTCTCCTCCTGTTTTCTTGTCCCAGCCCCTTCTATGCCTGCCTGTTGGGGTGGTCCTGTGTGACACGGCACAACGTTCGAATACGGCAAAGCATTTTCGGCGGAGGGTAGTCCTCTTGGACTTGTGGCAAGTAAGAACCACAGTTGCCCAGGCTATAAGTATTCCAGGTTTTTGTCAACATCAGCGGTACGTTCCCCAGGATATGGCTGGGCATTAGAAACCTCAGCCGTTGATCGGAAACTGTCCCTCCTGAGGCTACCCCGGGTTCCCAACCCTTTATGATGCTGACTTTTTTCCTGGCCCCCCATTATCCTACTTCCTGCGGGAAGTGGATGAAGGGTGGTTGTAATGGCTCTTGCCTTATGGCTTGAGTCATTACTTAGTAAGAATCCCCATTCTTAAAATGTGTCTTAAAGGTGGGGTATGACAGCAGAGCTTCCTCGGTAACATATGATTCTTGATCTTGGACTTGGCACTCAGTCGTAGTGTTCATTTAATTCATTCTTAAATATCCTACAATCTTTCCTCGTCCATCAATCCTTCATCCTCATCATCGACCTTGATTTCCTTCGACCTTCCTCTATCCATTCCGGCAGACTCAGTCATATACGGCGAACTCCTCCTCCTCGATCTCAATTCTTCTTATTCATTCTCCTCCTGTTTTCTTGTCCCAGCCCCTTCTATGCCTGCCTGTTGGGGTGGTCCTGTGTGACATGGCACAACGTTCGAATACGGCGAAGCATTTCGGCGGAGGGTAGTCCTCTTGGACTTGTGGCAAGTAAGAACCACAGTTGCCCAGGCTATAAGTATTCCAGATTTTTTTCAACATCAGCGGTACGTTCCTCGGGATATGGCTGGGCATTAGAAACCTCAGCCATTGATCGGAAACTGTCCCTCCCGAGGCTACCCCGGGTCCTTGACCCTTTATGATGTACTGACTTTTTTCCTGGCCCCCCATTATCCTACTTCCTGCGGGAAGTGCATGAAGGGAGGTTAGTAATGGCTCTTGCCCTCATGGCTGGAGTCATTACTTGGTAAGAATCCCCATTCTTAAAATGTGTCTTAAAGGTGGGGTATGACATTGGCATTTAGCCTTCTTGGTGACTGCAGCCACTGCAGTAGCCAATTTGGTTCCTTTTGAGGTCTTCTTTGCAAAGCATTCTAGGGTGTGGTGGCTATTCTGGCCACAGCGCCAGCAGGAGGCCTTGTCAGCTTTGCGCTGGTCGATTTCAGCCTGGGGAACCCCAGCTAATGCTTTGCATTTGTTTTGGAATTTCTTTTCTTGGTCGCTTTTAGGTGTGCAGGTAGTTTCCCTAGCCTTACCACAGTTGGATTTCTTTTCCTCATCCTTCTTCTGCTTGTCCTTTTCCTGCTTGGGCTCTGAGGTGGTTTGATATATGTGGAGCAGTTGCTTTTCATGCATGTTCCGATGTTCTTCTTTCGCAGTTGCAAGCTTGATCAGTCTGGCTGTGAAATGCTCATACTTTGGGTCATCCAAGTCTTGATCATCTGTCCATGCCTGGCAAGCCAGATCTTCTGGGAATGCCTGGTCGTACATCTCTCTCAGAACCTCTCCTTCTGCTTGGGCCTTCTCTTGGTAGATGGCCATTCTGATTCCCCATTGATCTGCTGGGAGGCCGGTCTTGTGGCATCCAGGTTTATACTTCCAATGCAACCTGGACATCTTGTTGGTGTAGTTGTGTTTCTGGTCGGGATCACGGAAATAGTGATCCATTGCTGCAGTGTATGAGGCCCAGGTATCAGGGCATAATTCCTTCTCTGTAGTATCGACATGGTTTTGGTGCCATTGGCAGGCATCACCCTTGAGGAGGGACCCTAACCAGTGGATTCGGGTTGCATCAGTGTTGAAGTCAATGGATGGTACAGTCATATACTCCTTGACTGCCTTCATCCATGGAATGTAATTTTCCCTATCCTGATCAAATACCTCAGGCTCCTTCATCTTGGGAGCTTTTCCCAGGAAGATTGCTTCTTGTCACTTGCTGATATGATTCTTCTTGTCCTTTTTCCGGAGTGCACGAATGAGTTTTGATATCTCATTCCCTAGATCCTTCGGTCTATCTGATTCTGAGTCTCAACTGGAGGAGCTGGAACTGCTTCCTCCTGGTGGAGGTCCTGGAGGTGGTATCACTCCGCCTGGTGGACTGCAGCCCCTAGACTCTGTCACTCTTCCTAGTTGAGTCAAACGTCTACTTGATCAGTCGCTGGGTGGTAGGGGAGGAAGGTTGCAGTCTGACTCCGTCCCATCACTACTTGGGAGGGGAATCCTCCCTTGTTGAGCATGTTGTTCTAGGATGCTATCGATGACAGAAGTTACATTGATGTCCCTGTGAGATTGTTGGGCCATCTGAAATTGGGCCTTCAGTTCCTCCCCAATGGATTGCAGTTCTTTGCAGAATGACTGTCGCATGTCTTCTCGCTCTTGGTGAGAGATTGCTGAGGCATTGACCTGATTCTGTTGGAGCTGCTCTTGGACTCGCTTTAGTTTCCGCAGGTCAGCCTTGACCCTTTCCTGGTCTGCTCTGGCCTTGGCTTCTCGGGCATTCATTTCCGCAGCCCACCATTGGCAGTCAGTATTGAATTGCTCTTGTGTCATTGCCTGGTCTTTATGATATGCAATCCAGACATTTTGATTTGCCTCCAGCTGCTGGGCAAAGTCCTGAAGCAACTTCTGTCTTTGTTCCTCACTCTCGGCTGTGTTCATAGTAATTGTCTCAACATGTCTCCTTAGGGCCATGTGGGCAGCTGCCACCTCTGCAAACTGTGTGGTGGTGAGGTTGAAGTGGGCTCCAGTAGCATCTGCTGCATGCTGCTGGGCCTGAGCAATTGCAAGGTTGAAATGGGATTCGATCTTGCGATAATCATTCTGCATTTGCATGAAAATGTGGAATGCTTCTGTTTCATCCTCCTGGATCTGTCCCCGAAGACTGTTCATCTCAACTGCAGTATGGTGTAGTTGATTCATAAGTGTACGTCCCCATTGTGGAACTGAGTGGAGCTTAATGGGTTCGATAGGTGGGATATTATCTGATTTGCCATTACTGGCACTAACCAGTGCCCAGGAAGGCATAGGCAGGAAGTCGATTTCCTTTGGTTCTGGCAGTGTTGTTTTCTTCTTGTGGGACGTATCTCAATATACTTGGTGAGGCATTGAGTAAGATTGTAGTGTTAACTGGGGGTTGTCTCATGACCGACAGCTGGGTAACTCAAGATTTCTAAAAGAAAAATTGAGAAGTAACAATTCCAATGATGGGAATTATTTACTCCTCTGGGGATTCTCGTAGGAATGAGTTATAATGTGTTATAATCTTAAACTCTCCTGCTTATCTCAGGGAGCATTTTGAGATGGTCAGTGGAAATTGCATTCAAGTGTGAACAACAATCTGCGAGGGTCTTATTGTTCGAGGAGGGTCTTGGTTGTATTGTTGTGTAGGTCTTTCGAGTATTGTGTAAATAGTCGAGTATGAGGTACTAATATCTTTCTGGGACTTGATTGTAATTGATGGGATGATTGTGGGTCTTTTGCTGGATGATCACTTCTTCGAGTGGGGGCTTTTTTATATTTTATGTTTTCTGACTTGAGCCCCTGACTCATATACCCACCGGGTATGTTGCGGTGGTCGGAACGCCAAGTACTGGTTGACGTTGGTAGAGAGCATGCAAACATGATATTTTTTGCATACAAAATCCATATTTCAAATTCTTCAATGCAAACTCTCCAAATCATTCCCAAACCAATCGGATGACCTCTGGTGATCCTCTCGGCCATATCGTGCATGTTCTACTGCTAAGCCCGTCGTTTGCCAATATGTTATGTCTAATAATATTACCTCAATAGGGCATTTGAGCACATATCTCATCTTATGCATGTGCCATCAGCTCGGGTGAAATGTTGGTCCTTAGTTGTTGAATTTCCTGATCCATCCTTATCTGGGGCTGCGGCTTCCTGTGCCGTCTGTATGCCTTGCCAACACTTCACCATTGTTGATGTCATCTGGGCCTCCTGTGGCTTCTGATAGGATCCAATTTCCATATCCATGTGTCTATCTGGGCTTATTCTCATCATATCGGGCTAACCGAAGGTTGTCTGCAAGATAAGGTTTCCTGTATTGTTGGCTGCCTCAGGGCCGCTATGCCACGTATTGGTCTTTAACGCCTATGACAATCCTCATCTCCTTCAGCCGACTAGACTCTGTTATTGCATGTCTTATCTTAATGGCATTCGGTATTGTTCCTTCAGTCTTCCAATCATCTCCGCTGAGCTTCCTTGGTAACATATGATTCTTGATTTGGACTTGTCACTCAGTTGTAGGGTACATTCAATTCATTCTTAAATACCTAACTGTTCCTCTCATCCATCGATTCCTCATCCTCATTACCAACTCCGTCTTCCTCCAGCCTTCATCTATGGTCGATCACAGCAGACTCGGTCGTATACGGCGAACTCCTCCTTTTTACATTCATCTTATTCCTTCTGCCTTTCTTTGTCCCAGCCCCTTCTCTGTCTGCCTGTTCGGGTGGTCCTGTATGACACGGCACAATGTTCGAATATGGCAGATCGCATATGGCAGAGGGTAGTCCCTTTGTGGACTTGTGGCAAGTAAGAACCACAGTGGCCCAGGCTATGAGTATTCGAGGTTTTTGTCAACATCAGCGGTACGTTACCCAGGATAAGGCTGGGCATTAGAAACCTCAGCCATTGATCGGAAACTGTCCCTCCTGAGGCTTCCCCAGGTTCCTAACCCTTTATGATGCTGACTTTTTTCCTGGCCCCCCATTATCCTACTTCCTGCGGGAAGTGGATGAAGGGTGGTTAGTAATGGCTCTTGCCTTATGGCTTGAGTCATTACTTAGTAAGAATCCCCATTCTTAAAATGTGTCTTAAAGGTGGGGTATGACAGGAATGCTCAACACAATAATCATCAGCTCGGGTGAAATGTTGGTCCTTAGTTGTTGAATTTCCTGATCCATCCTTATCTGGGGCTGCGGCTTCCTGTGCCGTCTGTATGCCTTGCCAACACTTCACCATGGTTGATGTCATCTAGGCCTCCTGTGGCTTCTGATAGGATCCAATTTCCATATCCATTTGTCTATCTGGGCTTATTCTCATCATATCGGGCTAACCGAAGGTTGTCTGCAAGATAAGGTTTCCTGTATTGTCGGCTGCCTCAGGGCCGCTGTGCCACATACTGGTCTTCGCTGCCTATGACAATCTTTATCTCCTTCGGCCGACTAGACTCCATTATTGCATGTCTTATCGTAATGATATTCGGTATTGTTCCTTCAGTTTTCTGATCATCTCCGTGGAGCTTCCTCAGTAACATATGATTCTTGATTTGGACTTGGCACTCAGTCGTAGGGTACATTCAATTCATTCTTAAATACCTAATACTGTTCTCCTTATCCATCACTTCCTCATCCTCATTATCAACCTCGACTTCCTCCAGCCTTTGTCTACGGTCCATTACGGCAGACTTGGTCATATATGGCGAACTCCTCCTGTTACATTTCTCTTCTCCTTATCCTTCTGCCTGTCTTTGTCCCAGCCCCTTCTATGCCTGCTTGTTGGGGTGGTCCTGTATGACATGGCACAATGTTCGAATATGGCAAAATGCATATAGCGAAGGATAGTTCCTCGGTGGACTTGTGGCCCGTAAGAACCACAGTGGCACAGGCTATAAGTATTCCAGGTTTTTGTCAACATCAGCGGTATGTTCCCCAGGATACGGCTGGGCATTAGAAACCTCAGCCGTTGATTGGAAACTGTCCCTCCTGAGGCTACCCTGGGTTTCCAACCCTTTATGATGACCTGACTTATTTCCTGGCCCCCCATTATCCTACTTCCTGCAGGAAGTGGATGAATGGTAGTTAGTAATGGCTCTTTCTTTACGGCTTGAGTCATTACTTAGTAAGAATCCCCATTCTTAAAATGTGTCTTAAAGGTGGGGTATGACATCCACTTCCACTGGGCCCATATCAACTCAGTAACTCAAGATGAAAAAGTTGAATTGCCAAATGGTACAGTAGTGGTGCCAGGGATGAATGGGGGTGAAAAAGATGTGGTATGCTGGCTAGGCATGTACCTAGATAGACCTCTTAACTTCAAATTGCATGTACATAGAAGAACGACCACTGCACAGAGAACTCTGAATGTGCTCTGCAGATTAGCATGTCACGAAACAGGTCTGTCTCCCTGTGTGACCTGACTCATGTTCCAGGCATGCATCCAGTCCCAAGTGGACTTTGGATCAGAGATATGATGGACATGACAGAGAGACCTTGCTGCAACCCTTCAGACCCAGCAAAACGCAGCCTTACAGTGCACCCTTAATGACTTCAACTCCACACTGATATTGACCCTCCACAACAAGGCTGCACTCCCTCCCATTGTTAACCAGGGGTTGTCCTGTGACCAACAGCCAGGTAACTCAAGATTTCCAAAAGAAAAAAATGAGAAGTAATAATTGCAATGATGGGAATTATTTACTTCTCTGGGGATTCTCATAGAAATGAGTAATAATGTGTTATAATCTTAAACTCTCCTGCTCATCTCAGGCAGCATTTTGAGATCATCAGTGGAAATTGCATTCAAGTATGAAGAGCAATCTGTGAGGGTCTTATTGTTTGAGGAGGGTCTTGGTTCCATTGTTTTGTAAATAGTCAAGTATAAGGTACTAATATCTTTCTGGAACTTGCTAGTGATTGCTGGGACAATTGAAGGTCTTTGGCTTGATGATGGCTTCTTTGAGTGGGGGCTTTTTGGTATTTTATGTTTTTTGACTTGAGCTCCCCACTCATATACCCACCGGGTATGTTGTGGTGGTTGGAACGCCAAGTACTGGTTGATGTTGGTAGAGAGCATGCAAACATGATATTTTTTGCATACAAATTCCATATTTCAAATTTTTCCATGCACATGCTCCAAATCATTCCCGAACCAATTGGATGACCCTTGGTGATCCTCTCGGCCCTATCGTGCATGTGCTACACCTAAGCCCATTGTTTGCCAATATATTATGTCTAATAATATAACCTCCATAGGGCATTTGAGCACATATCTCATCTTATGCATGCATCATCAGCTCAGGTGAAGTGTTTGTCCTTATCTAGGGCTGTGGCTTCCTGTGCTGTCTGTATGCCTTGCCAACACTTCAGCATGGTAGATGTCATCTGGGCCTCCTGTGGCTTCTGATACGATCCACCATTCATATCCGTTTGCCTATATGTGCTTATTATTGTCATATCATGCTAACCAAGGGTTGTCTGCAAGATAAGGTTTGCTGTATTGTCAGCTGCCTCAGGGCTGCTGTGCCACATATTGGTCTTTACTGCCTATGACAATCATTATCTCTTTCGGCCAACTAGACTCTGTTATTGCATGTCGCATCTTAATGATGTTTGGTATTGTTCCTTCAGTTTTCCGATCATCTCCGCTGAGCTTCCTCAGTAACATATGATTCCCGATTTGGACTTGGCACTCAGTCGTAGGGTACATTCCATTCATTATTAAATACCTAACACTGTTCTCCTCATCCATCAATTCCTCATCCTCATTATCAACCTCGACTGCCTCCAGCCTTCATCTACAGTCGATCATGGCAGACTCAGTCATATACAGTGAACTCCTCCCTTTATATTTCTCTTCTTCTTATTCTTCTGCCTTTCTTTGTCCCAGCCCCTTCTATGTCTGCCTGTTGGGGTAATCCTGTATGACACAGCACAATGTTTGAGTATGGTGAAATGCATATGGCAGAGGGTAGTCCCTTTGTGGGCTTGTGGCCTGTAAGAACCCCAGTGACCCAGGCTATAAGTATTCCAAGTTTCTGTCAACATCAGTGGTATGTTCCCCAGGATATGGCTGGGCATCAGAAACCTCAGCCATTGATCGGAAACTGTCCCTCCTGATGCTACCCCGGGTTTCCAACCCTTTATGATGAACTGACTTTTGTCCTGGCCTCCCATTATCCTACTTCCTGTGGGAAGTGGATGAAGCATGGTTAGTAATGACTCTTGCCTTATGGCTTGAGTCATTACTTTGTAAGAATCCCCATTCTTAGAATGTATCTTTAAGGTGGGGTATGACACTCATACACACATGCCTTAACAATGAACAATGCAAATATGCCATTCATGTCCTTACTCTCCCCCCATGGCACCCAGTGACTCATTGGTGCCCCATGACTTTCCCCATACCAAGACTACAATCTGCAGACATCAACCCAGATGCCAAGTAAGATTACCCCTGACATACCACTACAAGCTTGCCCTCATGACTTCTCTGTACCCAACACTCCCTTGCTCCCTGGGTCCAACCAAATGTGAACATCGAACACACCACCATCCCTCCTCCACATGTTGCCAATGATGCACTGATAACCACCAACATCTCTGCATCCATGAAGACATATGCAGCATGATCTCACCTCCTCCTGCTCAAAGACCTTTGACACTGGCAAAACACCATCATCTCTCACACCGATGGCTCACACATGGAGTCTGCCACCAGTGCAGGATACACCATCCTGATAGGCCTACCCACCACCATCAATGCTATGGTCCGGATGGGAAACACAGTGAACATGTTTGATGCAGAGCTACATGCAATACACGAATGCCTTCTAACATGAGTCAAGTATGCTCATCAACACCCTCTGAAGTTGGCAAATCCATGTTTTCACTGACAAGCAAGCTGCCATCACATGCACCTCTCACCTTCACTGTGGTCCTGGTCAGGACCTCGCCTACCTTATCCATGACACCGCAGATCATCTACGGGAATTCAGCACCACAATCACCATTCACTCGGTCCTGGGGCACACTGACATCCCTGGTAACAAAGCTGCAGACTGCCTTGCCAAACAAGCCACTACTACTGCCCCCCATCTAAAAATCCTGATCATGCTCACCTGGCTGCAACAACACACCTGAGAAAAGTTCACTGATGAGTGGCTAGCTTGGTACATGTCAACCCTCCAACTGGGAACCTACTTAGCACCCCAACACAGACAAATGGACACAGCATATGCTGAACACCCCTGATGGCTATGCTGTTAACCGGGGGTTGTCTCGTGACTGATGGCCGGGTAACTCAAGATTTCCAAAAGAAAAAGTTGAGAAGTAATAATTCCAATGATGGGAATTATTTACTTCTCTGGGGATTCTCGTAGAAATGAGTAATAACGTGTCATAATCTTAAACTCTCCTGCTTATCTCAGGGAGCATTTTGAGATCGTCGGTGGAAATTGTGTTCAAGTGTGAACAGCAATCTGCGAGGGTCTTATTGTTCGAGGAGGGTCTTGATGGTATTGTTGTGTAGGTCTTTCGAGTATTGTGTAAATAGTCGAGTATGAGGTACTAATATCTTTCTGGGACTTGCTTGTAATTGATGGGACGATTGTGGGTCTTTTGCTGGATGATGGCTTCTTCGAGTGGGGGCTTTTTTGTATTTTATGTTTTCTGACTTGAGCTCCCCACTCATATACCCACCGGGTATGTTGTGGTGGTCGGAATGCCAAGTCCTGGTTGACGTTGGTAGAGAGCATGCAAACATGATATTTTTTGCATACAAATTCCGTATTTCGAATTTTTCCATGCAAACGCTGCAAATCGTTCCCAAACCAATCGGATGACTCTTGGTGATCCTCTCTGCCGTATCGTGCATGCGCTGTTGCTAAACCCATCGTTTGCCAATATATTATGTCTAATAATATGACCTCCATAGGGCATTTGAGCACATATCCCATGTTATGCATGCGTCGTCAGCTCAGGTGAAGTGTTTGTCCTTAGCTGCCAGGTTTCCTGATCCATCCTTATCTTGGCTGCGGCTTCCTGTGCCGTCTGTGTGCCTTGCCAACACTTCACCACAGTAGATGTCATCCAGGCCTCCGGTGGCTTCTGATAGGATCCAACATTCATATCTGGTTGTCCATATGCGCTTATTTTCATCATATCGGGCTAACCGAAGGTTTGTCTGCAAGATAAGGTTTCCTGTATTGTCGGCTGCCTCAGGGCCGCTATGCCACATATTGGTCTTTATCGCCTATGACAATCCTCATCTCCTTCGGCCGACTAGACTCTGTTATTGCATGTCTTATCTTAATGGCATTCGGTATTGTTCCTTCGGTCTTCCGATCATCTCCACTGAGCTTCCTCGGTAACATATGATTCTTAATTTGGACTTGGCACTCAGTCGTAGGATACATTAAATTCATTCTTAAATACCTAACTGTTCCTCTCATCCATTGATTCCTCATCCTCATTAGCAACTCCGACTTCCTCCAGCCTTCGTCTACGGTCGATCACCGCAGACTCGGTCGTATATGGCGAACTCCTCCTATTTACATTCTTCTTATTCTTTCTGCCTTTCTTTGTCCAGCCCCTTCTCTGTCTGCCTGTTGGGGTGGTCCTGTATGACACAGTACAACGTTCGAATACAGCAGATCACATACGGCAGAGGGTAGTCCCTTTGTGGACTTGTGGCAAGTAAGAACCACAGTGGCCCAGGCTATAAGTATTCCAGGTTTTTGTCAACATCAGCGGTACATTCCCCAGGATACGGCTGGGCATTAGAAACCTCAGCCATTGATCGGAAACTGTCCCTCCTGAGGCTACCCCAGTTTCCTAGCCCTTTATGATGCTGACCTTTTTCCTGGCCCCCCATTATCCTACTTCCTGCAGGAAGTGGATGAAGGGTGGTTAGTAATGGCTCTTGCCTTATGGCTTGAGTCATTACTTAGTAAGAATCCCCATTCTTTAAAATGTGTCTTAAAGTTGGGGTATGACATATGCACTGCCATCCTTGGCCTTCGCACAGGATACAGCTACTTCTTGGATTACCTCACCCACCCTCCCATAGACACATACCCATCCCAGAGCTGCCGCTGCCCATTACACCCTCCCCAAAACCGCACCATCTCTTCCTCAGCTGCCCAGACTTCCAGCATGCACCAACAACCCTCTGGAAAAACCTTTATCTCCACAGGAATGCTCACCTCAACATCACCAACATCTTGCACACCCCCTCTGGCACCAAGGCTGTCTCTTCTTTTATCTCTGCAACCAAGGTCACAACCTCAGTCTGGGTGCACACCAGGTTAGGAAGGACACATAGGAGGGAGCTACCCTGTTTTGATGACAGCTAACAGCAGAACCATTTGACCATCTCACAAACTGTAATATTGCTGTGTTCCTTTGTTAAAAACAAAAAAAACAAAAAATACTGTGCTATATTTCACTATGCCTTATGATCATGGAATCTTGGGTTTTCCTTCTGTCCTGCTTCCGATGGGAGTAATGTAGGGGACAAGGGGTAGCTAGGCTTGTGGTTTTGTGGTGAGCTATGTTTCTTTTCAAAATGTTCATTTGGGCCTTTCAGTTTGTTTCATTTTTCTTTGCTTTACTTTGCTTGTGGGGAGGATAGTCAGAGTAGGGACAATGGGGAGAGAGGGGTGATGAGTAGGGGCAGGGGTGCCCAGAGCAGCATACATTTCCTTTGCTGCAGCAGATGCATAGGCAGGAGAATGGTTAAAAATGGGAGGGGATGGGTGGAGGAAAGAGGGGAACCTGGCATGGTGGCCCCTGTGCAAACAGGGCACTGGAACAGGAGATGTGGCAGACAACAAAAAACCATTTATACTAGTGGGGGCAGGACCACACAATCATTGAACAGGGAGAGGCAGAGGTGGAGACTGGTTTTGTTTTTTGCTTTTGTCATTTCTCTATATATATTTCTCTATACCCTCATCATAACCATCAGGTTGCATATGAGTAATGAATAAACAAACAAACAAACAAACAATATCCTACTTCCTGTGGGAAGTGGATGAAGGGTGGTTATAAATGGCTCTTGCCATGTGGTCTGAGTCATTACTTAGTAAAAATCCCCATTCATGAAATGTGTCTTACAGGTGGGGTATGACACAACCCCAAGATCGATTTGGAATTGGACTTATGAGTTCACAACCTGGAAGAAAACGAGGCCCATACACTTGCCAACTGCCTATCCAAAATCCACAACCTGATCAAGAGTGAGATGTCTTTTGCCCAAGACCGACAACAGGAATATGCTGACCAACATTGCCTACCAGCCCCAGCTTACTGCCCCAGGGTTTCTGTCTGGCTAAATGGATGGAACTTTTGCATGAACTGCCCATCTTGGAAGCTAGATGACAAGTATTACAGACCATTTCCAGTAATCAAGGAGGTTGGCAAATACACTTATGAGCTCAACCTCCCAGCCATGATGGATGTCCACCCTGTATTCCATGTCTCCCTTCTTGAGCTCATTGGTGATAATCCCTTCCCCAGCCAGGTCACTGCACCTGCCAGTCCCATCATTATTGAAGGAGAAACCAAGTACGAAGTGGAAGAAGTTCTCAATAGCCACATGTTCTGACACCAGGTCCAATACTTGATCAAGTGGCATGGATGGGACATACTTACCTGGGAATATGCAAAAGGTGTGAACAAGCTTGGGGCCATTGATGAATTCCAAACCCAGTACCCAAATAAGCCAGGACCACTGCCAGAGGATACTGACTGAGCTTCGGTGGTCCTCAGCCCTAGAGGGGGGATACTGTCATTGTCACACCCGATAATGTATAATAATGGATTGGGTAACAGGTATAACTTGAGAGAGAACATGGTACACTCAACAGGAGAATGAAGATGAGGATGAGGAAGATGGGCCAGAACACCCAAAGGAGCACCGCCAAGCCACGTCACATCATTGGTAACTCATCGATAGTACCTCACAAGGATCCTGGCCTGTGACATCACACCTATATCAATTGTTAGCAGGAGACAACCAGCAAAAGAGGAGGGAATGACTTACCTCATTGGTGTTGACTGACCCAAGAGAAGACTATTGCAATGATAATGAAGAATGAAAAGACAATGGCAGAACAAGCACCTACTTATAGATGAGGGAGTATACAATCACCAAAGTGTACCAGAGGACTTGGACAGGAGAAGAAATCTATGGCATGTGCAAGGCATTGTAAAATCATTATCTGGCATACCTAGTTGGGAGATGGTCAACCAAAGGCAGAGTCTAGTCGGCAAACAGGAGTGGTGCTGGGTACAAGGGTCATGATTGCAAATGCATGAGGCAATGTATGAAAGCATGGCATACCACTCATGAAACATGTTTGAAGGAACCTGATATGATGAGACTTTCAGATCAGACCACCAGGTAGGAAGCAAGATGGCATTTGCATTCACACCAGGGTGTGACTGCTCGCAGGTGAGCACAGATGAGGCATTTATGATATCATATGAAATGTGCCAAGATGGCATAAACTGGTAGGGCATGGTTGTCCTCATCATATCATATGTCATCACAAGCAATACCCTGTCAGCAGAGCCATTGAGATTTCCTTCAGGAATCCATGATGATGCAGCTCAGATGTGAAATTACTCAGTCATTCACAGATGAGTTATTGCATTATGCAGTCAGCCAGAGTCTGTCCCCAGTATGACTGCTAATCCCAATGCCCTACCAAGAGGTGTGGTGGCAAAATGATGTATTTTTGGAATTAATCTCATTATAGTGGTCAGCATGTAAGTAAGTGATTAATCTAATCATGTGCTTACTATGATGCAAACTATCAAAGGATATGCTTGGAAAATAACTCATGTCTTATTCCCTATTCTCATTGCAGTAGCCATATCCCAAGGAAAGTCTGGGTGGCTTTGGGGATGGAAGTCTATAAAGAGACCTGGGTCTCCCTTCATCTACTGGATTATCATCAAGAAGATCAATCTCAAGAGTTACTCAATGAATACACCAACCCTCCGAAAAATACCCCTTAAGTTTATTGAGCCTGTGATCAATTAGTTTGAACATCCTAGTTACATCTTTGGATTATAAAAACCGAACAATCGAAATCCCCTCTGCATAGCAGAAACTGTGCCCAGGGTCACACTTCCTGTGGCAAATATCGCAGGCTTGTCCAATTTTTTGTACTTTGTTCCTGAAGATTGCTTCCTGTCTGAACCTTTGTCCTTAACCTTTCGGTTTTTCTGCTTCACCTCATCAGGGTGAGCAGCATCCTTGTCCTTCTATAGCTCCCTTACTTCCAGTATCCTCTTCTTGGGACCCTTGATCTCTTGATCAATGTTCTCCATGATGTATGCAGCTTCCTTCACTGCTTTGATCATGGCATCATCATCTCTGGGGATCACCTTGAAGGTTTGTTACACCATCTTCTTGATTTCTGGGGTCATTGCATCCCAGATAACTGCTCTGAACATAGGGCCTGATGCTACTACTCACATGTTGAGGTTTTCCAATTTTGTAATTTAATCATTGATATCTCATTCATATTGGAGTTCTTAGATTCAGCGTTCATCTTTCTGGACGTCTCTCCTGTCCATGAATCACATTTCAATGGCACTTGAAAATGTGGCCCCATTGTCTTTCAGCCCTTGGCTCTTGATTGCCTTTTGGTGCTCTTGATGCCAACTAAGGGCTTTGTGGGAGAATAAACTCCCTACCCATTTCACCTGTGTGTCCTCATCAGGGAAGGCAGAGGAGTATGTCTCAACATAGTCCTGAACTGTGAAACTGGGCACAGTTTCTGCTATGCAGAGGGGGTTTTGATTGTTCAGTTTTGTTTTCCAAAGATGTAGCTAGGAATTTGTAGCTAATTGATCACAGGCTGAATAAACTTAAGGAGTATTCTTCAGAGGGTAGGTGTATTCATTGAGTAACTCTTGAGATTGATCTTCTTGATGATGATGATGAGCCAGGAGATGATGGGAGACCCAGGTCTCTTTATAAACTTCTATCCACAAAGCTGCCCAGACTTTCCTTGGGATATGACTGCTGAAATGAGAATGGGACATAAGACCTGAGTTATTTTCTAAGAATATCCCTTGATACATTGCATCATAGTGAGTGTGCCATTAGATTAATCTCTTGCTTACATTCTGACCACCATCATCAGATTAATTCCAAAAATACCTCATTTTGCCACCACACCTCTTGGTAGGGCATTGGGATTAGCAATCACAGTGGAGACAGGCTCCGGCTGACTGCATAATGCAATAACTCATCTGCGCATGACTGTGAGTCATTTTACATATGAGCTGCATCATCATAGATTCCCTAAGGAAATCTTGATTGCTCTGCTGACAGGGTATTGCTTTATTATGACATATGATATCATGAGGACACCCATGCCCTACTGGTTTATGCCATCTCAGTACATTTCATATGATATCATAAATGCCTCATCTGCACTCACCTGTGAGCAGCCACACCCTGGTGTGAAGGCAACTGCTGCCATGCTCCCTACTTGGTGGTCTGATCTGAAAGTCTCATCATATTGGGTTCCTTCAAACAGGTTTCCTGAGTGGTATTCCATGCTTTCATACATTGCCTCATGCATTTGAAATCATGACGCTTGTACTCAGCACCACTCCTGTTTGCCAACTAGACTCTGCCTTCGGTTGACCTTCTCCTAACTAGGTATGCCAGATAATGATTTTACAATGCCTTGCACCTGCCATGGAGTTCTTCTCCTGCGCAAGCCCTCTGGTATACTTTGGTGATTGTATACTCCCTCATCCATAAGTAGGTGCTTGTTCTGCGATTGTCCTCTCCTTCTTCATCATCATCACCATTGTCTTCTCTTGGGCAAGCTAACACCCATGAGGTAAGTCATTCCCTCCTCTTTTCCTGGTTGTCTCCTGCTAACAATTGATATAGGTGTGACATCTCAGGCTGGGATCCTTGTGAGGTCCCATCAATGAGTCATGAATCATGTGACATGGCTTGGTAGTGCTCCTTCAGGGGTTCTGGCCTGCCTTCCTAATGCTCATCTTCATTCTCCTGTCAAGTTTGCCATGTTCTCTCTCAAGTTATACATGTCATGCAATCCATTATCATACATTATATGGTGTGACATGAACGGACATTCACCAGGCCCTGAACAGGGTTTTGTCCTTTCCAGTGAAGATCTCAGTAGCCTTCATTTCAGGTATTTTGGGTTTCTTGTATAGATCTGCTGGGGCAGGCTCTTTCAATTTGTCAACCAAGGCTTCCCAGAACTGGGCTACACCAGCTTCTTTCTCCTGTTGTTCCCTTCATTCGTTTCACCTTCTGTGGAAGCTATCCAAGGTTCTCCTTCTGCAACTCGAGTCATCGTCTGATGAGGAGGAGTCTGAGGGGCCTGAAGGGGGTAGTCCAGTCCAATGCCTTGGTGGTCTGCCACCATTTCCACCCTTCCCTGCTGTAGCTCCAGATTCTGAATTGGCTGTGGATGGAGGTAATGCTGTTCCAATGGCTACATTGAGTGTCTGGGATGAGGGTCCTCCCTCCTGTATGGCCTTGGTGAGGGACCATGCATCAATTGCTTGTTTGAGGGCCATCTTGTCCATTACTGCCTGGATGACTTTATTAATTATCTCTTTCTTTTCTTGTTGGCAGGCTTTTTCATATTCAAGCTGATGCTGCTGCTGCTGCTCTTCAGCCTTGGCCAGTGCCCTGATACACCTGGCATAATGCTTGTCACTATCCTCCTTCTCTGAGGCCCAATTTTCAACATTCCTTGTTCCAATTAGCCTGATATGTAGCAAAGCCTTCAAGAACATCATTGATGATTTGGACTCCAGTGGTGAGTCTTTGAGCAGCTTCTTCATTTGCCACTTGTTTTTGTTGCACATCAGTCATGAGGTGTCCCATTGTGTGCCACACTTGTGACCCAAATTCATTGCTGGCCTGAACCATATGTATTATGGCAGATTGGTTCATTTCTTTGTCAATGTTTCCCTGCCTGATGACCACATTGTAGGCATTCTGCATGATTCCCACCATCTCTTGGTACAAGACTTTCATTTGTCCTATGTCTACCTGTGCTGTTGCTCCTTCTCTTTGTAGTGCCTGAATCAACCCTTGAACATCTCTTTCAGTGACATGCATTCACTCCACCATTCTGATGAACCATTGGGGAAGTTGGTCCCAGTTCACAGTTGCTGCTTGCACAACTGGAGAGGTGCCATGTCCTTTGAGCTGTTCCCATGTCTTGGGTCAGTAGAGGTCAACAGTATTGCCCATCTGGACATCTCCATCCTGTCCGGCAGCAGGGGACTCGGTGATTCTGTGTTGAGACATGGTGGAATAATTGATCGTTTTGGTAGTAGAGTGTCTTTTTGCCCTAGAAGAGGGTCTTTCCCTGACTGGCATTCAGTAGGTGTGACATCTTGGGCCAGGACCTTCATGAGATTTCATTTGGGGGGTCATGAGTCATGTGAATTCACTTGTCAGAGCTTCCGAGGGTTCTGGCCTGAATTGCTGATCTTAATAATCATCCTCTTGCTGAGTTTGCCATGTTTTCTCTGAAGTTATACATGTTACCAAATCCATTATCACACATTATAGGGTGTGACAAAGTACCTCCTCACATATAAGGGGTGTTGTCCTGCGATTGTTGTCTTCTGTCCATCATCATTGCTGTAGTCTTCTCTTGGATAAGTCAACACCCATGAGGTAAGTCATCCACTTCTCCTTGCTGGTCATCTTTAATGGACATTCTAATATAGGTGCAACATCTCAGGCCAGGATCCTTGTGAGGTCCCATTGATGAGTCATGAATCACATGATGTGGCTGGTCATTGCTCCTCTGGTGGTACTGGCCCAAATCTCTAATCCTGATCTTCATTCTCCTGTTGAGTTTGCCATGTTCTCTCTCAAGTTACACATGTTACCCAATCTATTATCACACATTATAGGGTGTGACAGTTGCACAGCCATGCTTGTTTGGAATGTTGTAGGAGGTTCTAGGTTGCCTTGTGTTAGTTTGTAAGGGTTAAGGTTTTATGGCCTGCTAGTTTAGCATCTCAGCATGGAATGACAAATTGTGTATATAAGAGGGCTTGTCCTCCCACTGTTCTGTTTCCTTTCCTGTTCTTCTTACATAGTTATTTGTTCATCTCAGTAAATAAATACTTGGAACCTCTACATCCTTGTCACAGTCCTCATCCCCACCTCTGTCCCAATTTTTGTGCTCAACTCCACTCACATCCTTGCCTAGTTTTGCCTCTGTTACTCTTGCTCAGTTTTCCTGCTTCTGTCAACAGACTTATCTCATCCCTTCTGAACACAGATCATCTTGAGTTGCTGCACATCACAGCTTTGGAGATCAATGTTGAAGTCCCTTGGAGTTTATGTTGAAGTTCACAAGCTTAGGCAACAAGCTTGCAGCCCTCAGGTTCTCTGTCCAACACCTTGTCCATGACCACCATTATACAAGGTAGGGCAAGGGTGGAGGATAGGGAGGAATCTTGCATGGTGGCCTCTGTGCACACAGGGCACATGGCACAGAAGATATGAGATGAACTTTAAGCAAGGAGAAAATGGGGTTTCAGGCCCCAGAGTATATGACCTGTACTAGGATAGAGCCCAGAGGAACCTGAGTATAATGTTCAGTTTCCTGTTCTTTTCTGTAAATTTGCCATAACCCTGAGGTTGCAAGTGATAATGAAATATAAATAAATAAATAAATACATAAGGTTCCACCCATTTCATGCCCAAATTATCCACAAAATCTCCTGCAGCATCTTTAGCTTCATTCATATTCATAAATATATCCATATTCCTGTCCTCACCAATATGCTGATCCTCATCAATATCACTATACTTTCCCTTCTCCTCAGAATATTCCACCTTATTTCTTACAATCATCTCTGCTGCTCTATGTCAGTCCTCATTCATCTTAGGCATGATTGGCAAAGCCCTCCAGTTGCAAGCAACATCATGATTGGTCACTGGCAATTTCATAGACTGCATGACAGTGTAACAATGAGCCTCTAAAGATGGCATGGCTTTCACTAGAAAATTAACCTACTTCATGGGAAAATTGTAGTATATTTATACATATTTGGATTCTCGTTGGTGGGCTTGGTCTGGCTTTCGAAGAGTTCTCTAGGGCTTGGGGAAATGCAGACTGGTTGAACATCTGTCTTCTGTCTTTGCCAACTTGAACCATGGGAGAAAGGATCGGAAGGGAAATGTAGAGGGCATACTATCATCCACCCATCATCATCAATGGGGCAGTATCTCTTCTAAAACACTAAGCAAAAAGTCATGATGGAAATGTGTGATGCATATTGCATCTGTTACGACGCAGCTGAAGAATCAGAGGAGGGGGGTTACCTTTGGTCTAGTCATTGTTCTTGTGTTGAGGCCCAGGGAGTCAAAAATTTGAGAAAAGGTGGAGTGAATGAGAGTACTTGGGTAATGGAGAAGGTGACAGCGAGTTATCCCCTGTAGGACAGTAATCTTCAGACATCCGAAAACAAGCTGTTTGCGCTAAAATAGGTTTTTCGCAGGGTAATTTGTAAATGTGTGGGGAAAGAGGTGCGAGAACTGGGATCTTGCACTGACTTTGTATGCGTTCCTAGCGTAATGCAACTCTTCTTATTCTAGAATCCACATATTTTTACGTCATTTATTGATTTGTGACTGCTTTCATTTTGGAATTTAACACATTATGGTCTAAAGTTCTATTTTCCACTGGACAATCCGGGCACGCCGCCGAGGGATCGTATGATCAATGATTATAGAATGATGTTGAATAGAGCTCCACTAGCTTCACTAGCTTCGCTGGCTTTGCAAGCTGCATGGAGGCTAGAGCTCCTTGGCGTCTCATGTATGCGTACCCATCGATAGCAGAGTTTTGAGTTCGTCAGGAGCTAGTTCCTATAGAGAGAGTGGTCCTCGTACCATTGGTCCATCACCAGTAGGCGTACGTACTGGACGACTTCCCGTAACTTTATGCAAGCGGATAGAAGGCGGATTTTCATCCAAAAATCCTATAAATGCAGTTTCTATCGTCTCTGATAGAGAGAAATTTAACTCAAGGGGCTCCTGACCGCCTTCAGTTTAGATAGACGATTTTTTTCCTATTCATAGAGGGAAATCCGTATTCCCAGACGCTTATTAATAGCGTCCGCCGTGAGCCTATCTGCTTGCCTATGTCATCCCTGGAAACTATCACGGACTACACATCCGCCGTGACCCTACCCGCTTGCCCCATTTCCTAGTACGAAGCTAATCATGAAGTTTTCAGCTAACTGTATAGAAAATCTGCTGAAAGTTACGGGATGTCAGGTAGTCTATTAAGTCCGCTATGAAAATAGCTTCCTGAAGCTATAGAGTTACGGGAAGTCCTCCACTGAGGGATTCATTAATGTTGCTATAGGCCCGAATAGCGCTACGGGAAGTCCTTGGCTGTGACACTGTCTTCCACCCTTTTCTCCACCCCACTCCCCCAAATCGTGATGGTCCTATCGTCGATTCGTGACATTCGTCGGCCGGCTTAAACTTGGCTGCTCTTGACGTAGTAATATTTCATGAACTTCCTCGCACTTTCTCTTCTTCTTCCTCACATGTCTCACAGTCCAGCTTTCACAGAATAGGTGTGACTTTCCTTCTACATATACATCCTACATTAACCCACTATTTCCCGCTCACTTCCTATATGCCCAACTGTCTTACACATCCTTTTATCCCCCAAGTCCCCTTTTAGATATTTAAAAGCTCTTCCCAGAGTGTGCTTTATACAACATCCACGGCATCAACCAACCCTTCTTTCCCAAGCTCTTCTCAAAAGGATCAAAATCCTTCTTTTCAAGCCTCTCAAGATAATCCCTAGCCGGCACCGCAGACAAAAAAGTAGCCCAAGGCAACCCCTTACAACTCGGTGTCTCCTCTACCATCTTCCTGGCAGTAATGAGATGATCATTAGCTCTTGTTGCTACCTCAAAAACTGCATCCTTCAACCCCTTCGCATCCCCTCTTTCCCGGATAACATCTTCCCCCCTAACCCCATGATCCGCCAATATCCTCGTAGGCAACGTCACCGTCCCCTTATCGGCAACATATGGAACTCCTCGAAGAATAGTTACAATCCCCACCATCTTTCCAACATGAGATCCAATATGATCCAGTTCCCCCCTTGCGACACCCACCGATTCCAGCGCAAGATACTGTAAGGATCCATAAGTATTTTCCGCATAACTCTCCAACGCATCAAGCGTATCAAATGGCACACCACCAAGATACTGTTCTCTTGCGCTTAGTAACCTGAGAAGGAAACTTTTGCTCAGAGAACGACCAGTTTGGAGGTGTTGATGCAACAAGAGGGAAATTGGGTCGTTTAAGGTAGGGTGTGCAGTATAAAGGGATCCCAATGTGGTGCGCCAGTGCTGGATACGCATGCGACCTAAGATGGGGTTGGAGGTCGCGGTGTCGATGAGGGAGAGTTCTAGGTTCAGAGCGCGAAGGGCTAGGTGCGCATCCCGGGCTGTGGAGGGGATGAAGGGTGTCAGTAGGTGGGAGGGGTAGTCGGATTTTCTGGGGGTGCGTTAGCGGGATGCGGAGCGCGGGGCATCAAGCACAGGAGACGGTGGGGATAAGGAGGTGGGGTGCGCTCGAGGTGCGCTGGAGTCAATGACGCCAGACCATGGGGAGAAGCCGAGAATGCGGTAGGAAACCCTGAGGAGTCGTGCGACAGGAGGAGCTGCAACTCACCGGAGGAGGTTCAGACAGTATTCCCTTGCGGAGTCAACGGAGAGACCGTTGGCGGGGGCTGCGGTGGCATAGCCGCGAAGTTGTGGACTGTGGCGGCGGGGAAGTTGTCGGAGCATTGGAAAGATTTTTGTGGCGGCGGAATAGAATCTGTTGATGGTTGTACCGTGACCGTGTTTCAATTGTCTTCTGTCGTGTTGCGGCGCGACGCTGCTTCGTTTTGTCGGAGTTCGTTCGGTGACGTCGATAATATCCGGCTAACTAGTTCAGCCCCAGTCGCGACTGGCTTTAATTTGCCATCATCCCCCGCGCAATAACTTTATTCCGACATCGAGGATCGCCTGTGGTTTGGGCCAATCAACGAACACCGTATTCTAAACGCCCGGCAGTTGTAATTTGAGGGAATTCGAATAAAAGACAAAATATTTACGCCGCGTCTCCACGGCAAAGCTAATGGTAGTAGACGTGATGTAGCATGCTTGGAAGAAAGAGGCGAGACGACAGGAGGAGCTCATAACCTAACCCTGAAACTATGACAAAACAGAGCTCTGCGAAACCTGTACTTATGTGTAACAAGCCCCTCCTGATGCCACCCCCCACTTTGAAAGATGCGATAAAATCTACCCCGATTCCTTGTATCAGCTGCTCCGCTCCGTTCAACGGCGTGTCCGAAATTCCGAGATCTGATCGAATGTGGGCACCCGCGAACGAATACGACTGAAGATGGCTGTGCGAAAGAGCTTACTTATTTCCTGTCAGCTTTTCAGGACTGTTGTGACTATCTGACCGGGTGGGCTGGTAGAGGAGATGAATTTGACGGATTGGACTAACGAGCGGAGGGCGGAAATATTAAAACTATACAAACATCAAGAACGGGATCATGTAAAGTTTATTTCGATAATTGCACGGACTGAAGAACCAAAAAGGCTGGATCCGGGGATAATTGCACCTTACTGCGAACCACTGCACTTTGAATTCTTCTTCAAATTACGCGAGTTACCGAAGAACTTTCATTGTCATGTGCTTCCGATATGCTTCGGGAATACACGCTGCAATGCCAAGCGGAATCACAACAGAAAGATTTCTGAAGAGAATAATCTGTCAGAAAGTCTTCATTCAAGAGGCACAGTCGGTTTCACACAGACATTAGTCCCTTAGACTTTAGTTCGATGACGCATAGCAATGCAGGTACCGGTGAGAGCTTCAAAGTTCGGAGGATAGGATCTGAGATCATCTTGAGGTGCATGCTTCTGAAGTGAAGTGGACGCGCAACGTCAGACGAGGATTATCTAGGCTGCATGCATCCAAAGTGTATGCAAGTCGCTGTCAAGAAAGCACCCAGTTGTGCTAAATTAAGCTTCGGGACTCTACTACTGTAGTCTACACATTAGGAGATTAATAAAATTGCATACATAATACACTTATGAGTCTAGAAGAATCCCAAAATCTTCTAGAAGGTGCATCGCCGTGGAGATATACTGCACAGTATTCTGCATCTCTCTCCACTGCCAGCCCCCCCAACCTAGCTAGATACAACCCGGCTAGGTTTAGGGCCTTAGTTCCCGGTTACAGAACCTGGTTGCTGATCGTAACAGAGCTCGGCTACCCTCGACTAGCTGGTATGCATAGACCGTTGAAACCGTGTATGTACCCGCTTTCGAAACCTACGTCTCGGAATCTGGAGACTGGATGTTTTTTGGCGTGCTAGGCGGCTACTAGCTAGCCTGCTAACAAGCTGCAGAAGTCGAATTGGAGGGAAAGGGCGTAACCTATCTTGCTCCGCTTACTCCTGAGAGGAGACGATTGTCTTTGAAGCTGTGAGCACGCGATGAAAGCACCTCACCTCACTAGCTAGGGATAACGATTCTCGGATGGATAAGGATCATACCAAATACGCCAGTTCTGAAACCGAGCCCTCCGGCGAAGAAGCACATCCAGGCACAAGTGGATCAGGTGGCGTGGCAGCTTATTCTCCTCTAAAGAGCTAAAGAGCTAAAGAGCTTCGGAGCAAACTGTTTTAAACCCCCGCCGTTGCCCTCCTCCATTTTTTTTTTGACATTCGACACATCCATCAATCACCCTTCATTCTTTTGGGCTTTCGGGAATTTTGTAGCAGTTTTTTTTTGCTGTTGGTTCTTTGTATACTTATACTTCTTTTTTAACTTGATTTTAGAACCCACATTGCTTTTATCTACCCATATATTACAATCCTTTTTTTTAGTTTTTAAAGCTGGATTGAGTCACTGCGGGGCCGTTAATACTGATACTTATTACTAGCTAGGCAAACTTCGTTTTCGTCATTCACTCATTTTACAAAAGCTTACAAAAGCTTACGCAACTTACAAATACTTTGATCCTTTCTAATTTCAGCTCCTCTCTCTCATTCCCTCAACAACGGTTTCATCCCCTCCGAAATCCGCTCAACTCCCGCTGACAAAATAATCTTATTACTATCGTCTTACTATTCTTTCTTCGGGGCATACAATATATACATCCATCGTTAATTACCACCTACCAAAGGCTGCCATGAACAACCCCCCGCACCATTTTTCCACCAGTATCCCACCATCCCTAAGCTACATCTCCTCGATCTCCTCAATCTCATCACCGAATCTCCAACAACAACAGCAACAACAACAACAACAACAACAACAACAACAACAACAACAACAACAACAACAACAACAACAACAACAACAACAACAACACACACCCTACTCAATCATGTCCTCTCCCCCGCTTCCGCAGTCACAATCCTCAACTCCCGGGGTCAGACCTATTGATAACTTCCGATTCACAGCGCACCAAGACCAAACTACACTTGTCCTTGGGGTACTAAGCTATATGGAAAGACTCGAGAATGAAATTTCCGAAATGAAGGAGTTTGTGAATTTGGCGTTTAAGAGGATTGAAAGTATTGGTACCCATCAGGCGGGCGTGGAGGGGAGTGTCGAAGAGTATGTTTCCAATCCCTTAATTCTATACAACACATTCGTTTCTTATAATCTCATTATCCGAGACACCATACCGTGCCATGCCATGCCATGTCACGATCGAGGTAGAGAGAGAGAATGGCGAGGAGGAGCAGGAGTTCAGGGGATGTAGAGAAAAGATAAGGATAAGGGCTAATAATCAATAGGATGAGACTACAGAATCGGAATTGGAACAGAGCAAATGTTACAGAGTTGGATGAACAATTCAGGACGTTACCAAGGTTTCATGGGGATTATCCAGGGGATATTATTACTACTGGGGATGGGTTGAGGGAGGCTTCACGTAAGTTTTATTCCGAATTTCGAGTTATCCCTTATATACCATACCTGGAATTGTTAGTTATCAGATACCATACCCGGAATTTCTACTGGGTTTTCCTATACCCCCCCCCCCCCCCCCCCAATCTTATACCCGCATTAATTCCGGGGGGAGAGAAAGCGAAGCCGGGGCCTCGAAGGAAGCCAAGCCCAAGCCCCAAGCCCGGGGTTGGAGGATACTCAAGAGAATGGGGATGGGGGCTTGGTTCTAACTACTAGTGCTAACAAACCCGATAGATAAAGCTATAGATCATTTATTGGATCTTTATGATATTCCCTTTGTTCCGACAATGTTTTTGGTGGAGAAAAAGATGCTTTATTTAAGATTTTTGGGGGCTAATAGGGTTGTTATGCATAGAATTCTGGACTAGATAGGCTGGGCTGCGGGAAACTGGGGTTTGGTTAATGGGCTTTGTTTCGGGGGTTGCTGGTGTGTTGCGTTGGTATATGGGTGTTGCGTTGATGGATGGTTTAATTTTTAGTTTATTTTGTTTTGAATGTGTTTATTTTTTTTCCGGAGGAGGGTGTAGAGAGGGACAGGGATAAAATGCTGCATCTGGGAGGAGGATTAGGTGGCCAGCAATCAGGGATTGATATGATTGGGAGGATTGAGGGGCTTTAATCTTAATGGTAACTGGTGGTGGTATTTCTAATAGGTGGCGTAGTAAAAGCATGCAGAGGGAGATGGGATTAGTTAATGTGATAAGAACGTTTATTCACGATCATGATCCATGACTCGCCTAGCTTCGCAGCTGGAAAAGACTGGCGCGCTGGGCTTGGACCTTCGTGATTTATCGCGTCAGAATTAGGAGAGACGAGTTTGAGGGGTGAGAATGATGAGAATGCTCGATGGTGTACGTATGTTCCCCTCAATGAGCTCAGTGAATTTGCTGTGACAGTGGGTGCGGGAGGTGTTGGCGTTGAGGTCTGAAATGAAAGTGTCAATCTTTCACTTGAGACTACGCGATCCTCTGTCATGGGGATGGGGAACACATCAACAACCTTGGTCCTTTTCCAAGTGGCGCGGCGTTCCGACTCTGTTTACTCTGTCTATATCTGTCTCAATAGTAATCCCAAAATCCCCACGATGTTTTAAGTCTGATTCCTTCAACAGATCTAGTGATCGTTACACGGTACACCAGAAATCTCTTCCTTCCATCTCCACCAAATTCCAATTCGCCCTACAAAATCTTCCTCCTCACATTCATTGGTCACCTCTCCTACCAGCTGCTTGACAATGTCTTGTTTTTGAAACGAAACTTCTTTCCTGTCACACCAGTCCCCACCGTTTCGAGAAGCAAACTGCCTCTGATCTGAGATGTGCATCCCGCGATCCAGCATCTCTCAATAAATTTGAGGCAAGTTGCTCACAATATCGCCCATTTCGAACAGCTTTGTGCTAGATGAGTTTCCTCCCCGAACAAAGATCCACACCTCGGGAGTAGCTGTATGGTTGCGAACTCGAAACTTCTAGTCTGACGTGATTGCTTAAGTGAAGTCAACGGATTCCGCTTCCCACTCCGCGCTCCGGAAAACGGATCGCCGGGAGGTCATCACCGATAGTCTATAGAACTAGAGACAACCGACTTTACTTTTGCGCTATGAAAGCTGATGGTGTTGTAAGATAGGGTACCTGCTATACTTACCATTTACCTCTTGGATCTTGAAGTCTCTATGGCCTACAGCATTTCTCGGCACACTTCGCCGCGGCTTGGTGACACTCCGTGGACGTGGCCTTTTGCTGAATGTTACGGGTACGAGTAGCGAGATAGCTGGTTCTTGGTGATCCCAGATCCGTGACGAATGGGTTCACGGGTTGGGCAGTGGGCTGGTGGTTGCTGGGGAAAGCGTCAGTAAGGGTAATCAGAGTGCTTCCACTTCGATTCCAGTTGCGAAAAAATTTATTATAATTCATGGATTAGTCACAACTTTCAACCAATCATATCGCACGCGAATTATTTCCATTCTGATTGACCTGCTTCCACTTCGTTTCAATAAAAAAAATTAATTCTTCAACATCCAACTTGCATGCGTCAACTCTATCACAATGATTGTGCCTGTGCCTGCCTACAAACATCACGACTTTCATCAACAACCATCATTGATCCATCATCAGTGCATCATTGGAGACGCATATGAAGGGTTGGAAGGAATAAAAATAAAAAATAAAAAAACGGTTTTACCTAGAGTATTGCCGAAAATAGACGATTATCGCTGTAAATGGACGCGTCGCACCGGGTTTTTCGTCGAATTATCATTAACTGGTATCATAAAAACGATTTACAGTCATTCTTTTGCGTTTGTATGGTGTGGTTATGGAGCTTACGGTCTACCTTCTCGATCTGGCTCAGTCACGCACAAAGGTACGGTTCATTTTTATACACACGTTGGCTAGCGAGCGTGCTGCTACGATAAATGTGGTTTAGTTGACGTAAATTTGGTTGTTTTTGAAACTGGAAGCTGTTTTTTCTGCTTCCACTTTGAATTTCACGATTCCACTTGTCCTTTCTAACACCCACCTTCCTATTGGCCCAGATTTCGACGCTAATGCATTATAATTAATTTTATCGCAACTGGAATCGAAGTGGAAGCACTCTGATTACCCTTCGTGCAGGGGTTGCGTATTTCCCCCCCCCCCCCCCCCCCGGAAACAAATCTCCAAGTAGCGCTTAAAATCTTGTCGAGGACCGTTGAAGACCGTTGAAGACCGTTGAAGACCGTTATCGCAAATCCCGGGGATCCCATATTATCCTCAGATCAGGAAGACGGTAATCTTCAGGCTTCAGATAACCGACAATAACCCGTCATGTCATCACAGTTGCAAAAAACATTTCTAAATCTTGGCACACCACTACGCATATTGCTTCAGCAACAAGCTGCAGGTAGCGGTGTTTATTATTACTCCCTGGTATCTATCTCTTACAAATTTCGCCATCGTCCATCTCCATCCCCAGTACTTATATCCCCCCACACGACACCCCCGCCCCCCGCCTCTATGCCCCTCCTCCCCCTCAGCTTGCTCAGTTCGCTAAGCTCGCTCATCCCCTTCTATTTACTTATTACCAATAATAACCCAAGTCCCTAAAGCTGATATCCCTTTGTATAAACCAACAATCAACGAATATAAAACCCATCAGACAAAACACCCCCGTGAACTCCGAATTCGCTATGAAAAAAAAAAAAACATCTTCCTCTCAGCATCTTTCTTCTTTCTTTCTTTCTCTCTCTCTCTCTCTTGTTACCCCTTCAAAACTCCCAACCCTCCTTCTTTATCTTCATCCCCAGATCCTCAACTACAACTCCATCCTTATCGTCATGGCCCCGGCCCCCGATCACTTCTTCACAAACCCAATTTTCCTAAAATCCACTCCCAAACAAATCATCATAATTATCCTCCTCCTCCTGCACCAAATCAATACCGTCATTAACCGACATATCAGTACTCAAAGGTGGTGCTTGGCTAAGATCTTGTTGTGTGGCCGGGTTGTTTCGGAAGGCTGGGGCGTCTGATAACCGCATATCACCGCTGGAATTGTCAACGGGTGTGGCTTGCGGTTGGGGTTGGGGTATCGACATTGGAGCTTGTGGTGGTTGGGTCTGGGGCTGGGGCTGGTCTGGGGGTGGTTGTTGCGGTTGTCCTTGTTGTCCCGCTGGTTGTCCCTGTTGTCCATACATTTGTGATGGTTGCTGTGGGGCATTAAACACCTGTTGGCCCACAGAAGCCTGAGGAGTTTGACCATACTGGGTAGCAATTCCCGCACCCACATTCGCCATCCCAGCCATATTCGCCACACCTGATGGTGTACCCAACGAAGTCTGCTGCGGTGTTTCCACTTCCCTCTTAACCCTTTTCCCTCGTTCCCTATCCCGCTCTTCCATTTCTTCTGCTTCTCTCTTTTTCCGCTCTATGGCTTCTTGTTTTTCTTGTTCTTCCCTTTCGACTTTTTCTCTTGCTTCCCGCTTGGCTTTTAATATCTCGTAGTCTCGACGTAATGTGGTCTTCGTTCGTAGTATCTCGAGCTCGAGGATATCAAGGCTTTGGTGGAAGCGTTCTTGGACGGCGGTTATGGTTGCGTCGTAACGGACTTGAGCTTCTTGCATGCGCTTGGGCGTGGGGTTGGCGAAGATGTTAGCAGTTTGGGTTAGCTGGATGAAAGTCAGTATAAAGAAATTTCAAAAATTATAAACTCGGGAGATGAGGAAATGGGGAAACAAAGAAACAAAGAAACAAAGGGAGATTTCCAGGAGTTGACAAAGCTTAAAAAATGTCTCAGATATGTAGCTAAAAGCATTATATCTAAGACATCGCTTCGACCTCGCTTCGGTACCGTCCCGTGTGGATCTCCCATGTTCCAAAAAACAGAAACAAAAAAAAATAAGAGTAACATACAGCAACATGAAACATAGCCGGTAAGGTCTTCAGCGCAGTCTCCGTAGATGTCACAGGTTGCGTCACCGGCCCCACATCTGCATCCGGGTCTGCAGCGACACCTGGCTTCAGTCCCGCCTGTGCTACGGTAGCTCCTGGCGTCGGTAACCCTCCTGGTGCCTTCTGTTGCTGTACACCTGGGACCGCTGTTGGCTGTCCCGTCGTTTGACGCTGGGGATTTGTAGGCTGCTGTTGAGCTTTTGGGGTTTGCTGAGCTTTTGGTGTTGGCTGAGCTTTGGGGGTTTGTTGAGCTTTGGGGGTTTGTTGAGCTTTGGGGGTTTGCTGAGCTTGTGGGGTTTGCTGAGGCTGTGGAGTTTTCGGAGGCTGTGGGGGTTGTTGAGGTAGTGGAGCATGTTGAGCTTGTGGTGTATTCGCGGCCCTCTGCTGAGCCTGTTGAGCCTGCCTTGCTTGCAGTGCTTGCATTTGCGCTGCCTGCTGAGCTTGGAATTGCTGCTGGGCCGAAGCATTCTGTGCTGCGGCATTCTGGGCATTCTGCTGCTGCTGCTGCTGCGGTTGTGTGACATTCTGAGCATTCTGAGCACTCTGGGCACTCTGCTGCTGGAGCTGCTGCTGAACTGCGGCATTTGGAGCATTAGGATTATTCTGCTGCTGTGGCTGTTGTTGTTGCTGTACTGCCGGATTCTGCGCATTCTGCGCATTCTGTGCATTCTGTGCCATCATGTGCTGCCGATGTAGCATCTGTGCCTGCCGCAGCTGCTGTATCTGCTGCAGCTGCTGCGGATTAAGCTGCTGCATCTGTTGCCGTGTAAGCTGTTGAAACTGTTGAATTTGGCGTTGCTGTAGTGGCGTAAGTGCCGGTGGCATCGGCTGTTGCTGTTGCTGTTGCGTGTTTCGTGGCTGTTGAGCTTGTACATTTTGCGGTGGTTGTAAATTCGGTTGTCCTGCAGCAGCGGCAGCACGCTGAGCTTGTAAGTATTGTATCTGCTGTGGCGTCAGCTGCTGGAGTTGCTGCTGAGTACGTTGTGGGTTCTGTGGGATCTGGCCGGAGATCTGTTGTGGTTGCGGCCGAGGTTGCTGGGCTTGGAAATTTGCTTGAGCTTGAGCTTGAGCTTGAGCTTGTGCTTGTGCTTGTGCTTGTGCTTGTGCTTGTGCTTGAGCTTGAGCTTGAGCTTGCTGTAGGTTCTGCGGTTGCTGTTGTTGAGCCTGAAGCTGAGCTTGTAACTGGACCTGCTGCAATCCCACCATCTGTCCTGCCGTCATCCCGCCCGCCATCCCTTGTGTAGTTCCCATTTGGACCGCCGCTTGTCCTTGTGGCATGCCCCCCATCATTCCCGCCTGTTGCTCCTGCCGCTGCCGTGCCTGATGTACACTCTGTCTAAACATCTCTTGTTCCGCTGGGGAATAGCTTTGTAGTTGTTGCAATGTCGTCGGTTGTACGCCGGGGGGAAGCCGCACCGGTACCATCATTGGTCCATTGGGGCCTTGTTGCTGGGGAGCGCCGTTGGGAAGGCCGTTGACACTGTTGGGAACTTGCTGAGGAATTCCATTAATACCGTTGGCTTGTGGTGGGAAAAAGGGACGTTGTTGTGGAGGACGGTTTGGTTGTGACATTCTGCAGTGGTGTTTGTAGACTCGGTTCGCTAAGCTGCGGGAGGGAGGTGGTTTGTGGGATTAGCAGTGCTAAGCTGCTGGTTGTGGTTGTTGAGGATTAACAATTCCCAAAAGCTGTGACACGGTGATTTTGGTGGATGTCCAAAAGCTGTTGGGCGGCGGTAGTGGAGATTTCCTAGAAGCTTCGGGACAAAGTTGCGGAGGTTTTGCTAGAGAGATGTCATAGATGCCATGAGAGCTTTGGGGTTCGTAACGCGCGCGTCGTGGGGGGCACGCGAGGTTACCCGGGCTCACCGGCAGGCGTGATGCAGGCTCAGACTGCCGGGTGATTGTCGCCCTTTGTGATCGATCTCTTTCTCAGGCTTACTGCTGTTTCAGTGCGAGTCGGGTGCAGCTGCTGTTTTGTGGTGATGAACAAAGAAGGCATTCTGATGCACACTGTACTTTATGCAGCATCTATAGGTATGTTTGTGCATATTTTATTGGAGGAAATAAATTGGTGGCATCGTAGATGGGATGCCTGGGAGGGGATGCCTGGAGATTCGGACTTTCGATGTCGCTGATGATTTTGACAGCTTTTCGCGTCACTCTATTTCGCGTCACGTCACTGATGATTTGCATCCATCTTCGAATTTAAGATCCCGTCAGACTTCGGACCTTGTCAAGCTAGCCGAGGATCGAGGGACCCTGGATGATGTGCACCTCCGCGATTATCCAGCTTTGTCCAGCTTTGTCCAGCTTTGGATCTTTTGTCAAGCTTCTTCAAGCTCTGGCGCAGCGGGGATCACAGCCGGCCAGCGTCATACCGAGACAAGACTGAAAAAGGGCGAGAAGGAGGCTCCGTCGATTTCGGATTTGAAATTTGTGCTGCCACACGCCGAGCCCCCCTTCTCAGCCCTACCCAGCGGGAGTTTGGCAGCATTCCGCTAGTTGAGCTTCTGGACTTTACGAGCTTGACGAGACAAGATATCTAGCTGATGGAAATAGAAGAGCTGCTAATCGAGCTGTGGAAATAGTAATACGAGAGCTGTCAGCTGTCACCATCACTGACCATAAATTACCCGTTATCGTTTATCGATAGGGTTGTGGAGGGGTAGAGGAGATGGCAGATCTTGAACCAGCCAGCAAAGACACATCTCAACAACCAACCTACTCGACGGGCCGCTGGTTGCGGCGTGCAGCTGATGCATTAATCAAGAGGGTGCGTCGGGTGCATCGAGTGCGTCGGGTGCATCGAGTGCGTCGAGTGCATCGAGTGCGTCGAGTGCATCGAGTGCGCCGAGTGCATCCTCCTCCTCCTCCATCCAGCTGCGAGTCTCCAGCTGCTGGCTTCTGGCTGTCTATCTGCCTGTTGAGCCTGCTGCTGCTGCCTTCCACCTCCAACGGTCGCCTGGCCCTGCTTGTTCGCCCCTCTCGCCCAGCTTCCTCGTAACCTTCTATTTCACCCTCCCCTCCACCTTCCTCCACCTTCCTCCACCTCCTCCCTCCGATACAATGGTCGTATACAACCCG
The DNA here is from genome assembly GCA_024516145.1 of Pyronema domesticum. Lineage (NCBI taxonomy): Eukaryota > Fungi > Ascomycota > Pezizomycetes > Pezizales > Pyronemataceae > Pyronema > Pyronema domesticum. The sequence continues at coordinate 58,695 of JAJJXL010000052.1, read as the reverse complement.
CTACAACCCACCTCCCAACAGGAAAAAGTATGCGCTGTCATATCCCTCCCCATCCCAGCGGCCAGCACGCATCGGGTGAATGACACACGATACAAGACGGAAAAATTCCTCGCAAAGCACGAGAGCGGATACATACTGTCCCTTTCATCCAGCCTGCCGACATGCAAAATACATACCAAAAATAAAAATACCTCGAGCTCACCTTCCGCGGTGCCGTGCTTGAAGCTGCTGCTCCTTTCCATTCCCAACCTAGCCCGCCAGTCTACCACCCGCACGGTTAGAAGATGACACCCGTCCCCCCGCCATCCCAGCCCACGAGTCTGAACTGCCCGTCGAGCCCGTTGAACTTTCCCCCCAGCTATCCCCATACTCCATCCGCAAACAGCTGGCACCGCAAAGAGAAGGACAGGGCGAGGGGCAAGGCCGTACACAAGCACTGGAAACAGAGATCTAGTAATAATAGGAACTCTACTTGACCCACGAGCACAAGCAAAAGCACAAGCAAAGCAAAGCTGTCCTCACCCCACCTTACCCCCCGCAGCTGTAAACCACCACCCCCTCCCCCCGAACACAACCCAAAACTCCATCCCTGCTACGCCCAATTTCTCAGCTAAGCGCCAGCAACCTTCCCCTCCTCTGGCATCGCAGTCTTCTCTCCATCTTCTTACCTCTGTGATCCTCCCCTCTCCTGTCTCTCTACGGTTCCTTTTCCTACCCCCCCCCCCCCCATCTCCTACCAACCCGCATTTCAAAGCACTTTTTGTTAATTTCTGTTGGAGCGGTTTCCTTTTAGTTTTCCTCTCCTCTCGTCCGTCTGTTTGCTACAGTTCCTCTTATCCTCTTAACCTTCTTTTCGGTTAAGAATACGAGGGTTTTGCTCTGGTCGGTTGTTTCGGTTCGGGTTCTTTGAGGTTTCCACTTTCAGGAGTCATCCACATCTCTGTCAAGCATCTCAGTTTCAGCACTTTTCTCCGGCGACTGCTTCTGTTCACTTCGTCCCTATTGGTCACGGAGTTTTACACGTTGTTCTATCTGCATCCATTTCATCGCCTTCATCAGTTTTTCTTACTCTGCAGTATAGTCTCCGCTTCGCTGGATTAGAAACAACGAGTTTTGTTCAATCTTCTACAGATCGCATCGCAATTACCGCATAGTTGTCTATCCAAAATGTCTGCTGATGCTTCAAACTCGGCTGCTGCAGCTCCTGCTGCGCAAGCTGCTGCTACCGGAAACGCTGCTACGAGCAGCCACATGCCTCCCCCACCTCTGCCCCCGGTGATTATCCCGCAGAACACCAACCCGATCCCTACTGCGATTACCTCGCCTATGTCAGTCTCTGGCGTTACCTCCCCTACCTCGGGAGGTGGCTTTGTCCGCCGTGCAGCGCCTGAGCCTAACAAGCGAGCTCTCTACGTCGGCGGATTGGACCCTAGGGTCACTGAGGACATCCTAAAACAAATCTTTGAGACCACCGGTCATGTCCAGAGTGTTAAGATCATTCCCGACAAGAATGTGCGTGTCCTATCCACTATGCTCTACACAAATATTTTATATTATGTAGCGGTATACCCTAATTTCAATTCTAATTATAGGCAAAGGGTTACAACTACGGTTTCGTAGAGTACGATGACCCTGGTGCAGCTGAGCGTGCCATGCAGACCTTGAACGGACGTCGTGTTCACCAGTCGGTAATATTCACCTGTGACGGATGGCGGAGCTTGAGGGCTAGAGGGCTGACGGCGGGATGTATGGCGTACAGGAAATCCGAGTCAACTGGGCTTACCAGTCCAACCAGGCCAACAAGGAGGACACCTCGAACCACTTCCACATCTTTGTCGGTGATCTTTCGAACGAGGTCAACGATGAGGTTCTCACTCAGGCGTTCTCTGCCTTCGGCTCCGTTTCCGAGGCTCGCGTTATGTGGGACATGAAGACTGGTCGTTCCCGTGGATACGGTTTCGTTGCTTTCCGTGAGCGTGCGGATGCCGAGAAGGCTCTCAGCACCATGGACGGAGAGTGGTTGGGATCTCGTGCTATTCGCTGCAACTGGGCAAACCAGAAGGGACAGCCCTCTGTTTCTCAGCAGGCTGCTATGGCCGCCATGGGAATGACTCCTACCACTCCCTACGGTCACCACCACTTTCCTACTCACGGTGTGCAGAGCTACGACATGATTGTCACCCAGACTCCTCAGTGGCAGACTACCGTATACGTCGGAAACTTGACTCCCTACACCACCCAGAACGACCTCGTTCCTTTGTTCGGAAACTTCGGTTACGTCGTCGAGACTAGATTCCAGGCCGACCGCGGATTTGCATTCGTCAAGATGGACAGCCACGAAAATGCCGCAATGGCGATCTGCCAATTGTCCGGTTACAACGTAAACGGCAGACCGTTGAAATGCAGCGTAAGTACCGAGCTATATACAATCTTTAAACAGCTACTAACAATTTTACAGTGGGGCAAGGACCGTCCCCCAACTGGTCAGTTCGATGGTTATTCTCCCCAACAAGCCCACACTCCCCCGTACCCCCCAAACACCCCGTCCGCCTACTATCCTCAGTATGGTGGGCAAATGACCCCTTCGGGACCTTCTTCCACCATCGGTAGACCTAACACGCTTCCAGGACACGGACCCCAATCCCCGTCTGGCCCATCCCCGGGAGGTAGATGGCAGGACAACACTCAAGGTTTCTCTCCTCAGGCTGCCGCCGGTTTCGGTGGTATACCCCAGCAAGGTATGCCGCAGCAGGGTATGCCCCAGAGTGCCGGTGGTTATGCCCGTGGTAATGGACCCGCTACCCCCGGTGGTTGGGGCGGTAACAACGCCAATGCTTTCGGCCAGAACGTCGGAAATGGTTTCGGAGGTTACCAGCAGTAAACGCTAAACGCAACAAACGCAACATGCACCTTACAACAACAACCTTCCGATTGTATGATGACGTACCGAACGATTTCCTTTCTTTATCTTTAGCGATACCAACAATATGCTTTTTCAGATTTTTTTTGGAGATTGGAGATTGTTGCTGGAGTAACAAGTAAAAATTCCTTCACTTAGCCAAATACCCACGGTTTCGGAAGTTGTTTTTTGGTTTGGATGGTTTTTCGAAAGGAGGGATAATTTTTACTTAACGGGATTTTTTGAGTTTCCTTTTTTTTCTAGCTTTATTCTTCTCTTTACTTTCGAATCATCTTTTTGTTATCTTTTTCTTTTTTGAGTCGCTTTTGAATTTTCTCTTTTCTCCGTTTTTTTTTTTATCTACGTTGTGCGGTTTTCTTTCGGGTTCTCTTCTACTTTCAAAGGTTTCTTTATTCTCTCGTTTTTGAGTGATCGATGCGAATTTTGAGGCAAATCTTTTTTGTTTTATCTTGGATCTGATATTTGTGATTCTTTTTACGAGGACTATGATTCGGATGAGTTGAAGGTTTTGGTTTGGTGTGAATGATTGATGTATTGTCCAGTTCAAGTTCGATTTCTCGCTGTTCGTTTAGTTCCTTTCGTTGCTGCTACCATCAATACCCAGTTTTGGTTCTTGGTTCTTGGTTCTTCTTGTCTTTGGATTTCGTAATGAGTGATGAGGCGTTGATGTCTTTGTTTACTTACTTATCGGAAGGGGCTTGGTCTTTCATTCTTTCACATGTACGCTTCTCATTCTTTCTATGCAACAATAGCTGTACATTAGCCCCAACGGAATGAAACCCGAATAACAGGATACGGTTTATTGATTGGTCACGGAACTGTCCCGTCGCCGCCGCCGTACATAGTTAATTCGTGCAGCTGCAGTAGACTCGGGCTTGACCCGGCCTTGACAAGAGCTTAAGCAAGCGATGTTATGCTGCTTGGAGCTTGCGTTGACGCAGACTCGGGCTGCAAGTGATGTTTGGGGCTTGTCACTTGTGTAGTTGGCGTGTACTTAGTTGACATTGGTGCGCTACGCATAGAGCTCCGAACGGACCGAACCAGCGACGCAGATGCCAGCAACGGCCGGAACCAACGTAGAATACAGCCGAACTATCCAAACAATGATGTGAACGGCAACCCGTTGCGGCCCGATAAAAGCTTGTAAATAAGATCCTCTGGAAGATCACCGACAGGGTTTATTGATAGTTCTAAATAAGATTCTAAAGATCAAATTGTTTGTGAATTGTGTGATAAGGGCTCTACTGACGACACATACCTAGACCTCAAATAAAGCTAGAAGTATCGAACCCAATTTTCAAACTCTGGTGATGCTAGCTGAGAGAAACATCACATCATGTAGAGTAGTGACTATGATCATGACCATTTCAGGATCCATCATACCTACTTATCTCTTACTTATCTCTTACTTATTTCCCCGGGAATTCAATTATTTCATCTACCTCCCGATTCAACAACTCATAAGGTATTGCTGTTTGCATCAAGAGGCTATGCATAATGACTGTTCACATAAGCATTCAACATCGAATCAAGTTTCAACGATGGTTAATCCCTTTACTCTATGTACGATGGGGGCGGCCCCAGTAGTGTAGTGGTAAGAGTCCCTGCATCTGCGCAAAGCCAACGGGTTTGAATCCCGTGTCGCTCCCACTGGTGTCTCTTGGTTACCAGGGTTTGCCCTCAAGGGAGGTTTACCTGGTGCTCATGAAAGTAGCTACTCGGTCTGTGGTGAAAGGGTGCTTGGCATGGATTCAAAAGTAGCCCCGCTTACCTGATCTATGCCTTCTTAGGTATAGACAAGAAGTTGGAATAAGTTCGGGTAAATGTTATTCTAGGATTACGACTGTCATAACCATTAGGGTTGCATACAGTATATGAAGAATTATTATTATTATTACTCTATGTTCGACCTTCAATTCTCCACCCAAAGTACCATCCCGGGATCTAGGACCCATTCATCGTAGATTCGTCGTACTCAGCTCGTTCTATGAGAGATTAATATCCTCTTAAGTCTTGTGTCTTCCTAAGCAGCCACCCCCTCTAGCGTCAAAACTCAACGTCGGCATCGGGTCTAGAATCCAGATACCTGCGCATGTGCATCTGCCGTCATCCGGTATCACAGTTCAAACTTCACTTCAACTCCCTATGTACATGATAACTTCTATGGACCCTTACCGAACTTGGAACCACGGAGACTGGATATGACTCATATGGGGAATGAGGAATAAGGAATGAGTCGTAGATCCGGGGAAAGAATGGATAAACTGATCGTGGAGACTGTAGCTACATGAAGCGAAGGATTTGCGGAAGGGATGATACTTATGGTGAGTATAGGTATTTAGGAGTGCTTGAGATAAGATTCTTAACTTCTCAGTCATATGCTTACTCCATAAAGAATCCAACCCACCAAAAGGAAGTATACTTAGTTCATGTATTCAGTTTAAACTTTCTGCGGCATGCTGATGATCCATGGACACAGATCTAGAGTGGAGTTCAAGAATCGTGCTTGTTTCGTCGTAGACTCATAGAAAGGCAGGCCGTGTGATGTTTCATGAACCGTGCATGTAGAGGCAGCAGAGCACCTGGGCTTCTTTTTGTATTCAACCGTCGTTGGAATCAGGTAGATCATCGATATCAGTATCAATAAAAAATCACCATCTCAAACCCGTACCAAGTGTTACAAAATAGAAGAGTTTGAATTTGAGAAATGAAAAACCCAACAACAGAGCTTTTTGTGCGGACATCCGAGCTTAGAAAAGAATAACAAATATAAGTAGGTAACGTTAACATGTGGGAAAAAACGATAGGAAATGAGTACAAAATATTGGAATCCGAAGTTCTAAGAAAAATACTAATTGCCGCCTACAAAGTTGCCCACAATCAGGTTTTCCCTTTACCCCCGCCCGATGGGTTCTGAAAAAGGCAAAAAGTGCCTGGAGTAGATTAAATTATCGTGCCCCGTACTGGGGACAGAATAATAAAAATGATCAGTATGCTTCCGCTACCATTCCACTTGATAATTAATTAATTATAATGCATGGATTAGTCACAACTTTCAACCAATCATGTCGCACATGAAATATTTCCACACTGCTTGCTTCTTCCACTTTGGTTCCACTTGCGAAAATAATTAATTGCTGCTCAACGCCAACTTTGTTGGCAAACTCTATGCGTCAACTCCATCTATCAACCACTATCATCCCCTTTGTTGCAGGTCCTATGGCAATTAAATTTGCATAGGCAGTTGATGTCAGCGATAGCGATAGATGCAATGCCGATGACGGCTGTTGATGACAGCTGTTGATAAAAGTCGTGATGTTTATCGTGATGTTTGTCGCGCTCTACGGGGTTCTGGTAAAATTTTATGCTGCTGTGTTCAATTTGGCTTAGTTGGTGTGAAAGTTGGTTTTTTTTGAAGCTGGAAGCAAAAATTTCAAAGTGGAAACCATTTTTTCGACTTCCACTTGGAATTTCTCGCTTCCACTTGTACTTTCTAACACCCACCGTCCTATTGGCCCAATCCATACGCTAACGCATCACAATTTATCAATTACCAAGTGGAATGGCAGTGGAAGCACACCACTGATCACCCTTAATATATGATTTAATCAAAAAAAGTTGTCCACCAACATTCATCATCCAGAATTTCTCCTGTTGATTCGGGTTGCCTAGACCTTCTGAGCTCATCCGCTGTAACCCCTCCTTTCTCTCATAAAAGCGTACGAATTTGTTGGAGTTCACCCATGCTGAAGTATTCATTGTCAAATCCTAATGGATATCTCTGTATTCTTCTGTCAAGATTATCCATCGGCGTTGTTCGTTCATAATATGATATCGGGTTAATCAACTTAATCTCGATTTCGCTTACTTCCAGCAATATCCTAATATATTCCAAACTACCCACGTCCATAGCAAAATGCAATGGTGTTTGTCCCCAGCGCGTTTTTGGATCGACATCCGCACCACTTTCAAGAAGTATACGCAAAGTATTTCCTTTGCCATATCTGCCGGATGCAACATGAATTCGTGCATAGCCAACAGCATCAGCGAAATCGATATCTGCACCGCATTCGAGAAGAATGCGGACATTATTTTCATGACAAAATCGAACTGCCATGTGGAGCGCTGACTCTCTTGTACGAGAATCCACCTGGTTGACGTTTACAGCATTGGTTAAAAATGCTTTGGAAATCGCGTCATTCTTTTGCACTGGGCCAGAGGATTTAAATTTCCAATTAGGTACTGTCTGGATACTGCTATTTCCTAAGCTGATACCTGCACCGCTTTCGAGAAGGATATGCATAGTCGATTCGTGGCCATTCTGGGCTGCGATATGAAATAGTGTCCACCCATCAGAGTCTGTTGCGTTGATATCCGCGCCACTTTGGAGAAGTGTGATCATGGTGTTTACGTGAGATTTCGCAGTTGCAATGAGAAGTGGCGTTCTATTTTGACCCAATATCGGCAATTTCAGGTTTATTTTATTACTCTGCGTTTCGAGGAGAGCTCGGATAATCGTATTTTCGCCAAAATGTGCTGCAATGTGCAATCCAAGGTATGAATTCAAGGTCAACCACTCCGACTCTTCTCGCATGGCGTCCGCCTCTGTGTATAAAATAGACGGTATAGACCATTGAGCAATCGGCCGAGAATGAAACCGTCGCGAAATACAGTGATCATTAGAAGGCCGAAGGTACAAGTCAAGAGCTAAGGTCTTGTCGTCTCGCTAGGATCTTTAGCCAAGTGGTTGCCCCAGTTTTTGATAGCGTACATCAGTAGACAAAACTTATTGCGATGTTCCGCAATCTGTTTCATCAAAAGTTCTTTGGCAACAGTAGGATCGAAATGTGTGGATTTGTCGTTAAAGCTCATGTAAATCAAGCAAGTTTGGGCGATTTCGCTATGTCCACGTTGGAATCGCCTACCCAGCGTGTGCCGGTTGTTCAGATACTCAGAATGTGATTTGTGGACTAGGCGAATGCTCGATGTTTCTTTATCCAGAACAACGAGACCAAGGCACCATTCAGCCAAAGATCTTTCAGATGGAAGGTTATCCCAGTCTAACTGTCTCCGGGGGTAACAGCTAGGGCATGTCGTAATTCGGCGACAGTCATCTGTCTTTCCGCAAGTAGTGTCCACTTCAAAACTTCCATGGCTTGGTTGGCTCGAGCTTTGGTTTGACTGTGAATTCGGGTTATCGTTACTCCGAAAGCATCATCGACCTTCTTGGGCATGGTGTCTAATGCCTTTCGTCTAGTACTGAGCGTCGGTTCATCGAGAACGGTTTGGATTTGAAGTGCAGGAAGTAAGAACCTAGATTCCACCATTAACCAAACGACACTTATGAATTGGGAGGGGTTAAGCAAACATTCCATCCGAAGTATCGACAATCTTTTCCAATATTGTCTTCTTCAGCTCTTCATACAATCTTCCTTGTAGTCACCCGCTTCCATCTGGCGGGATACGTATGCCCTAATATCATCCGGATCTGCTTTGAGGGTCATACTCAAAGGCGGCTGATTATCGATGTCGGATATATTGATGTTGGCATGCGCTTCTACATAAGGTCTTCCGGTAAGAAATAGACGGAGAGAGCTGTTTGTAGCGGAATCCTGCAATAAACTACCTAGGGATTCAAGCATCCGTTTTCGGTACTCGTCCTTACACTCGTCCAAGGCGTCAATGCAAATGCAGGCCCTATGAAAGGTTTTGAGGGCATGTGACAAGAGTCCGCACACTTTGTTTAGTTCCAAAGGATTCCCTTTGTCGCGTCTTTCTTCTAGGGATTTTATAGTCCCATAATGAGGTGCTGCGATTACTTGACTCAAGACTGCTCCAATGATTTGCGGTGGTGTTTGTTACTCTGCGTCTCGATAGTCGCAGCAGACGTAAGCCACACAAACAGCACCTGGATCGCTGGATGCAACCTCTTTCAACAACTCCTCGATAACGATAGAACTTGCCATCCGTTAGAAAGCCCTTCCATAGCCCCAAACTTCGAAAGGCATTGACTTACCTCATTACCGACCTTTCCAGCGCCAGGCATACCATAGCAAGTAAACACCTTACTACCGCCCTGATCCTCACTATTTCGCCAGTTCCGGAATTCCTCACTCTCCAAGAACCAATTCCCCTTACCCTTCAGCCATTTCGCTCGAATATCCTGGTGTCTCTTGGCTCCAGAGGTGACAGCCATTTCCTAATTTGAGCAACAGCCATAATTTTCTGAATATCCTTGACCGCTGTTGAAATAACTTTGAGCTCGATGGAATTCTCGTTTGCCAAATTCGCCGCAATCTGAACCGCTTTCGAAAGCTCATTGGACTTCTCTAAAAACTCCAGTGATACACTCCCTGTTAACTCCTCAAAAGACCGAAGGGTATGCATCATTTTCTTCTGGTTTTCTTCAAGCTGTTGAGACGTTTTTGAGAGGAGCTCGCTTTTTAACTGTTAGAATAAGGACTATGATAGTAATTTGTGGTCGGATAACATACCAGCTAGAAAGATTGAGTGAGAACTCAAACACCTTCAATAGTCTCCTTAAGGATTGCATGTCCCTTTCAAACTCGTCCTTTTTGAACGGCCATTTCAACTTCTCCACAAACTCTACTGCAACCCCCTTTGCACCACTGCCCTTCTTCAAAGACTTCGCGAGTCTACTGAATAACCGCGTGATACTCTCTCCACATTCATCAACTGCAGTCCTCAAAACACATCCCTCGCAAAAGTAACAGCAACCTCACTGCGAGCTACGTCAGTTTGAAGACAAAAGATAATGAGAAGACCGTACCTTTAATCCCCAATGACCGCCCTTCAGATCCACAAGAATCCTCAAAATAGTTATTACCTCCGAATCCCGACGCTGTAATCCTCCCAGCACAAGATCCAATTCAAAGGCCAAGAGTAAGTACCCACCAGTCCATTCTTGGAGTGAATCATGATATCAGGTTCCAAGCATCTCCCGTCAACTTCTCCCGTCAAATTCCCCACACGTCGCGGTACGTATAGAGTACTTTGATTTGATTTAATCATATTATTATATCCCCAGGCCGGGGTACGCTAATTACATGTTCGTTTATCCTTTGTCATCCGTTGCCCAGTGATTTCTCCTAATTATTCCCTTCATTTCCGTGTCTCCATCTGTCCCTGACGTGTAGAGTACTAAAGAAGATGCCAATCCATTATCTGAGGAGACCGAAGCTAATCGTAGACTCACAGTGAAATTTAAAGAACATTGTAATTTGTAACCGATAGAGTAGATATAGAAGAAGTCATGAGTAGTGGAGTAGAGTGGAAGTTGAAGCTGAAGCAGGAGGCGGAGGCGGAGGTAAGACAAAGAACATGGAAATGGAGCTGAGAGTCCGCCGCCCGGTAAAGCTAGTAGGACTGAGAAGGATGCCGCGGGATGCTACGGTCGAGTATGGACGCATCGCCATCGGGAATAGATGATGTCGGCGAAATGGTTGTGCATTGCGGGCTACTTAGTAAGGACGCTGCTCTGGTGGATGGAATTGTCTTCTGTCTTCCGTCTGCAGAAACGGAGCCCAGTGAAGTTTACCGGAGGCTTTGAAAGACTGGAGTATTGACATGATAACATCTTTGCTTGAGCCTCATATTGTAAGGAGTCAATGAGAGAAGCCAAAGGGCAATACCAGGCGATTTGGAGATTTCCATCCAATACTTATTCGTGATCATCCCCAGCACAGTATCTACACCACATCCACATTTTCCACGCATTCTTACACTTACAACAATTCCTCTGGAACAAAAAAAAGTGATATATATACTGAACCTATGCTACAAGATATCGCCAACCCAAGCAAAAAAAAAAAACATTTGCGCCGTGTATCCAAAACCAAAATCCATCCGACATTTTCTTAAGCCTTCTTGGGGGCAATCATCAACTCGGGGCGGACCAACTCATCAAACTCCTGCTCAGTAAGAGCGTTAAGCTCCAACGCACTCTGCTTCAAGGTCAAACCCTTCTTGTGGGCGTTCTTGGCAACCTTGGAGGCCATGTCGTATCCAATCTTGGAGTTAAGGCAAGTGACCAACATCAGGGACTCGTGGAGGAGCTTGTGGATCTTCTCCTCGTTGGCCTCAATTCCGACAACACAGTTGTCCTGGAAGGACTTCATGGCATCGGCAAGGATGGTGGAAGAGTGGAGAAGGTTGCGAATAAGGACGGGCTTGAAGACGTTAAGCTCGAAGTGTCCCATGGATCCGGCAACGGTGACGGCGGTGTGGTTACCCATGACCTGGGCGCAGACCATGGTAAGAGCCTCACACTGGGTTGGGTTGACCTTTCCGGGCATGATGGAAGAACCGGGCTCGTTCTCGGGGAGGTTCAACTCTCCGAGACCACAGCGGGGACCGGAACCAAGGAAACGGATGTCGTTGGCGATCTTCATGAGGGAGACGGCAAGGGTGTTAAGAGCTCCGGAAGCCTCAACGATGGCATCGTGGGCAGCAAGGGCCTCGAACTTGTTGGGGGCGGTGATGAAGTCAATTCCGGTGAGCTTGGAAACCTCGTCGGCAATGGCAACATCGAATCCCTCCTTGGTGTTAAGTCCGGTTCCGACGGCAGTTCCTCCCTGAGCCAACATCTTAAGGCGGGGAAGGGTGGCCTCGACACGCTGGATACCATAGGCGAGCTGGGTAGCGTATCCAGAGAACTCCTGACCAAGGGTCAAGGGGGTAGCATCCTGCAAGTGGGTACGTCCGATCTTGATGATGTGGTTGAAGGCAAGGACCTTCTCCTCGAAAGCGGCATGGAGGGAGCGGAGGGAAGGAAGGAGCTTCTCGGTGAACTCCATAGAGGCAGCAATGTGCATGACGGAGGGGAAGGTGTCGTTGGAGGAAGCGGACATGTTAACGTGGTCGTTAGGGTGAACGGGCTTCTTGGATCCCATCTCTCCTCCGAGAATCTCAATAGCACGGTTGGAGATAACCTCGTTGGCGTTCATGTTGGACTGGGTTCCGGAACCGGTCTGCCAGACGACGAGGGGGAAGTGGTCGGCGAGCTTTCCGGAGATAACCTCATCGGCAGCCTGCTCAATGGCCTTTCCGAGCTTGGGGTCAAGTCCAAACTTCATGTTAACGGTGGCAGCGGCGCGCTTGAGGATACCGAAAGCCTTGATGATCGCGGGGGGCATGCGGTCGAAGGGCTGGTTAATCTTGAAGTTGGTGAGGGAGCTGCAAATTCTATCAGTATCGCCATTTCCAATCCGACTTCAGAGAATCATACCGCTGAGTCTGCGCACCCCAGTAACGGTCAGTGGCGACCTCGATATCGCCGAAGGCGTCCTTCTCAATTCTGGTGGCCTATTCAGATACATCTCGTCAGTTCACCGCGTCTGAATGCATGTCCCGCCGAAAACTCCAGGAAATTCTCACCATCTTGAAGCTGCTGGTGGAGAAGTAAGCGGGGGCAGCTCTGATCGCAGCAGTGCGGGGAACCACAGCTCTGGCTCCCGCATTTCTGGTAAGCACATGCAAGCTGCGACGGGCGACCGAGGCGGTTGCGGTGGACTTTAGGCTGTTGAACATCATCGTTGCTGACTCGCTGAGATTCACGACTGTGATCAGGTGGTGAGAAGGACAATGGTGGGGTTCTCGCTACCAGGTCGACTATTAAAGAAGTCGGGGGAAAGGGCCGTCGGTTTTCGTCATGGCTCGGCAAATCGGCCCGCTGGCTTCCAATCGGACTTCGCTGAGTAGCCCGAACCCGGAAAATTTCGGAAAACTGAACCCCCGTGCGCTCATGCGGTCTCACTCGCCGCGTATTTTATGCTGAATTCCAAGGGTAATTTAGTAGGAGGGTTAGCCGGATGGTGTTTTGACATTTTCTACAGCAAAAACTCGATGAGTACAGCTCTGCCAGCTGGAGCCGCTCCGGTTGGACGCTGTGTACCGACTATCGGCAACGTGCCACACACCGAACTAAAGCTACCGCGTGCTCAGCTTCAACAAATCAGGTCTAAAATCCCGAAAAAAGATCTGGGGAAATTGTTCCGTTGCATCCGGAGAATTAGATCCCGCACGTTAGTGTCGAAGAGGCTTTTCCATGGGGAATCACTCGGTTAACTCGGCTGATTTGGTATTCGGGTTCGGAATTGAACTGGAAGCTGTGCATTCCAAGCAGACGATTGCCGGAACAATCTAGGGAGTGTGCGGTGATGTGTGGATAACGAGCAATTTACGCTCGAGCCTACGGACCACGGTATTCCACATTCCACGGCATGTAATTCCGTTCGGTTCAGCATACTTCCGCGATGCTTAATATATGCTGTCATACCGACCGGCTCATCCGGTGTCCTGCCTACCAAGCGATGCCTTAGTGATGAGATGAAACGTCACAACTAATCATCCCGTTCCTTAGAGCTGTAGGAAACACAATGGTAGGATTTTCGAATGCACATTTTAGTCAGCCGTCAGCACAAATCCCATTGTGAGCTTAATGACATGTCAGTTGCCATTGTATGTAAGTTCACGACATCCAAATCAATAGCATTGAAAACAGAGTAAGCTCCGTGAAATTTTACATCAACCTGACTACTTACATAGCTACAGAAAAGACTTTTAAGTTCTTTGGTAAACAACACACTCAGATCTCAGAATTACGACTATTGTTTCTTCGACTTTTGTAATCCAATGCGGTTCATGCTTCTAGTCAAATCTATTTCAGTCTCCTTACGCCTTTTTTCTCCGAAGTATTACTGCCAAGAGTATGAAGACATAATTGTAGTTGAGGATATAAGAGCAGAAGCACAGTAATTACGAGTACTACGGCATCATCCCGTGAACCTGCCTGAAATTGTTAATTACTGTTCCCACCAGTCAGCTCATACTGGTGGGGAAAACAGAGCACCGGTACCCGCAATGACATCACCGGGAACCATATTCCGTGCTTTAACAGTGCAGACATGCAGAAATGAGGCAACCAAAGTCCTTCTGCACGAACAAAACAAAGAAAACTACAAACACAGAAAATTAGTCAAAGTTAACAAATGTAGACCAGTCAGCCTTTAGACCAAAGTCCTTCTGCACGAACAAAACAAAGAAAACCACAAACAACACAGAAAATTAGTCAAAGTTAACAAATATAGACCAGTCATCCTTTAGAGCTCTAAAAAAATCCAGCAACCCTAAACCCTGCCGCGTAGTGATTACCGCTAATTTTTTTGGCAGGACCCTATCAAACCGCGCTTCAACGCCTTCTTCGTCCTCCAGCTTCCCCGACGGTCAAGCTCACGCGTGACCCTACCCCTCCGCCAGTCATTTCAGCCCAGCCCGTGCGCGCCACCCGAAAGGCGAGCACAACCGCGAAGTGGATGTATGCACCCCTCATAACGAAAACGTCACTACGAGCGTGGATTGGTGCACGTTTACAACGCTTTCGAATTCCGACTTCACACAGCTTACACGCTTGTTACGCATCCACGATATCTCTAGATCAAGACAATATTCGAATTGATCCTACAAGCATGTTCGGTCGTGCTGTACAATCCCACGACAAGTCGCGTCCTCCACCGAGTCAGAGCAATCCCGCGAATTCGACAAGCTCAACTCAATCCACCCTCCAGAATGCATTCACAGGAAAGCCTGCTACCGCTACCGAAAAACCAAAAGCATCAGCCTCAATCACCTCCTTTGTCAACCCCGCGGCAAGCACGCGTCGACCCACCACCTTCGGTCTTGCCTCGCTCTCCACCTCCTCCGCTTTCGACAGCATGCCCGCACCGCCTACCCTCTCAGCATCTACCGGTAGCTCAGTAAGCCAATTACACGATGCAGTTTACTTTGACGATGCAGATTTCTCAGACGGCGATGATCTCGACTTTGCGATTTCCCAGCCAATCCTACCAAGTCTCGAAAAGGCAGCTAACAAAATTGCTTCTCCACCTCGGAAAATCATTGCATCTCCCCCAGCAAAGCCACAGGTAGCACTACCGTTCACAAAGCCTGTAGCCAAGCCTCCGGCCCCGACTATTCAGCAGCACCGTGACGACAGAAGCAACCACTTCAACAAGCAGGATGCTTTAGAGGATTGGGATAGTGATGTGGATATCCTACCAAGAAGCCAGAGAGCCGTGGAGAGACCGGAGACTAGGTTTTTAAAGCCAGCGGAGGAAGAATACAGAGCACCACAGAGTTCTGCTCCTGTACCATGGAGCAGCAGTCCGGTTGAGCACAAGGCCCCGAGGATACCGTCAATTTCTGAGACTATTGCTACCATAGATCTTACTTCTTCTAAATCATCGTTGGTCTCTTCTGCTGCTAAGAGGCGGACAGCAGCTGCGGAGGAAGAAGATCAAGATCTCCATTCCAAGAAGAGACGGACAATCCCTTGGGCAAACGACCCGAATGCTCGGCTTGCTGAACCAATTGTTGCAAGGACTTCGACAACTTCCACGACTCGGACTAAGAGTACTATCACCACCACCACCACATCGTCTTCGATCATTAAGAACAGAAGCGATTCATTACCTTGGAATGATAGTTTCTCAAACTTTGAGGCCGGAAAAAAGGAGGCTAGGAAGCAGAATGCTCTGAGAATGCAGAAGCGGAGTATGTATGGAGAGGCTGCGGGCCCGCAGGATGTCAGGAAGATCAACAAGACTAAGGAGAGTCTACCTGGTATCTTCTTAAGTGAGGAGCAAAATCGTGTCGTTGAGTTGGTAGCAGCCCAGGAACAGAGTGTATTCTTCACTGGTTCTGCTGGTAAGTTCTACCCAACACCCTGAAGTTACCCCTACTAACCAACCATGATTAGGTACCGGAAAGTCCGTCTTGCTAAGAGAGCTCATCAAGGTTCTCAAGCGCAAGTACCGAAAGGACCCCGACGCCGTAGCAGTTACCGCCTCCACCGGATTAGCAGCATGCAACATCGGAGGAGTAACCCTCCACTCTTTCGCTGCCATCGGACTCGGAAAAGAAGCCGTCCCCGACCTTGTCCGCAAAATCAAAAAGAACCAAAAAGCCAGAAACCGTTGGGCTCGTACCAAGGTCTTAATCTTGGATGAGATTTCCATGGTCGACGGTGACCTATTTGACAAACTCGAATCCGTAGCACGACAAATCCGTAACAACGGTCGACCCTTTGGAGGAATCCAGTTAGTCATGACCGGAGATTTCTTCCAGCTTCCCCCCGTTCCCGAAGGAGGAAAAGCCGCTAAATTCGCCTTCGATGCAAACTCATGGTCCTCCTGTATTGAACATACCATTGGATTGTCCCAAGTCTTCCGTCAACGAGACCCGGAATTCGCAAACATGCTCAACGAAATGCGTGTTGGAAAACTCAGCAACGCAACTGTCGACACCTTCAAAAGCTTATCCCGTGAACTCCACTACGATGATGGCATTCAAGCTACCGAACTCTTCTCCACCCGTAATGAAGTCGATAGCGCCAACAGACGCAAAATGCAAGGACTTCCAGGGGAGGCTATGAAATTCATCGCCGTCGACTCTGGTACCATTACCGATGTTCAACGTCGTGATAAGCTTTTGCAAAACTGTATGGCACCTCGCGAGATCGAGTTAAAGCTCCACTCTCAGGTCATGTTGATTAAGAACGTCGACGATTCCTTGGTCAACGGATCCCTTGGTAGAGTCGTTGGTTTCATGAGCGAGAAGATGTTCGACCTTATGAGTGACGAAGGCTTGTCAGAGAAGGAGGCAGGAAAGGGTATTGAGACTGGGCACCGCTGGCCATTGGTGCAGTTTGCTATGATCGATGGTACTTCGAGACAGCTGCTTTGTCAACCTGAGACTTGGAAGGTGGAATTGCCTAATGGTGAAGTGCAAGCACAGCGTGCTCAGGTTCCTTTGATCCTCGCTTGGGCTTTGTCGATCCATAAGGCGCAGGGACAGACTTTGGAGAGAGTGAAGGTTGACTTGAGAAGAGCATTCGAGAAGGGTCAGGCATATGTTGCGTTGTCTAGAGCTACTTGTAAGGAGGGACTTCAAGTTCTTGGATTTGAAGAAAGGAAGGTTATGGCACATGACAAGGTCAGGGAATTCTACAACTCTTTGTATTCCGCGACCGATGCGTCAAACAGGATTCAAGCACCCAGCACCACAAAGGCTACAGCAAAACAGACGGTCGTCGTCGATGAGGATGATGATGAGGAGGCGTGGAGACAGATTGGTGCGGGATATTAGGTTGCAGGTTCGGACATATGGCGTTGTTTTTTAATTTGGAATATGTGGTACTCTTATCACAAGTATCTTATCTAGATTAGGAGTTTGGTTTGGGATGGGATGGGTAGGGGCAAAAGAATCATTGATATTTCCACTTGTACATTAGTCGTTAACTACTGAATTGAGTTTCATTCATTCATCAAATATGCACATGTGCTTGTACGATAGCGAGCCGTGGAAAGAAAAAGTGAAATCGGTAACAAAGGTGGGGTTTTCTTACCAAAAACCATACCAATCCCTCACACCTTACCTCTTCCCGAACCTCGCCGTGAAACGCTCTCCGAGTGCTTAAGTGTTACCGCTGCCTGTGTCACGATTGTCAGTGGAACGCAGACCGCCACGCGTTTTCCGTGAATCCAAACATCCGATCTAGAATCAGAGCCAGAGCCAGAACCATCAACGGCATCTAGATTATGTATCCCGTTCACTCGTGACCATCTCCATTTAAGATTAATTACTTACATAAGAAGCCCGATCCCCCCTCTCGGCAATCTTCCCAACGTCACTACGCGTGGCGTCATCATGCGCAACCACTAGCCTAATCCCCCCACACGCGCGACGCGTCTACCACGACCTCACCATTCAACGGTGATCAACCTCACCACACATACAACGCACAACGCACCCCTTCGATGACGACCATGAACACCCACGGGAACCACGGTCACGGAAACCACATGCAGAACATGAACGCCATGAACGCTATGAACATGCAGAGTATGCAGAACATGCACTACGGCCCCTATGGGCAGCAGCAACAGCAACAGCAGCAGCAACAGTCCTCTTCGTTCTCCACTTCATCGGCTTCCGGTCCCTCTGGACAATCTGGATCACAAAGCAACGCCATCAACTCCAACAACTCCCCAGCACCTTCAACAAACTACGCAGACCTGATCCTAAACCCTCCTTCATCTGCAGACGCCAACTTGACGTCGAAATTCGCATTCAATGATTTCCTACGAAAGGAATATCGATTCGGTTTAGATCCGTCGAGAAAAACTTGTCCGTTGTTTGTGCAGGGACATTGTCCGATGGGAAATAGTTGTCCTGATAAACATGCGGTTTCTTCGACATTTAATAATTTAGTTTGTAAACATTGGTTAAGAAGTCTTTGTAAAAAAGGGGAGGGTTGTGAGTTTTTACATGAGTATAATCTGTAAGTTTAACCTGTTTTTGTTACTACTTCTTACGTCCTACTCCTCAAGCTATTGAAGCCTCTCGAATATCTCTACAGAGACCTCTGGCGGGACAGAGCTCGCTGTCCGCGTTTCTGTTCCCCGCTACTCCTTGCCATCTATGATAACCTAGCTAACCCCCCTTCAGTCGCAAAATGCCCGAATGCAATTTCTTCGTCCGCAACGGCTACTGCAGCAACGGCGAAGAATGTCTCTATTTACACGTCGATCCCGACAGTAAAATCCCGCGTTGCCCCCACTACGAAAACGGTTTCTGTCCCCTAGGCCCCACATGTTCCAAAAAACACGTTCGAAAAGCCATCTGCAAATATTTCCTCGCCGGTTTCTGTCCAGATGGTCGCCAAGCTTGTAAAGAGGGAGCGCACCCAAAGTGGACAGCGCCAAATATGCTACCAATGCCGACGGTTAAGAGACCGAGGGAAGAGGGAGAGTGGGGACAGGGGGGATTTCAGGGGGGATTTCAGGGAGGGCAACAAGGACAGGGATTTGGCCAAGGGCAACAGAGTGGGTTTGGACAGCAAGGAGGATTACAGGGGCAGCCGCCGAGGAAGAGGTTTTGGGGGAGGGGGAGGGATAGATAGGATGGATCCCCGGTTTGTGGTGGTGGGTTGAATGAAAATGGGAATGGACTAAGGGATAAGGGGACTGAAAAGAGGAAGGCTCGGAAGCGGGAAAAGTGAGACGAAGTGACAGGAAGGCTTTCGGGACGGCATGGGGTGGGGGAGATGTGGTAGACCAAGTATAACGAGCTGTAGGCATCTTGAAGCAGGGGTGGACCGTGGGATTGGGAATGACGATTATGCAGGAGTTTTTAGTGTTTGATTGTTATGTGCTTAAAATCAAGTTTTTGTGTTGAAATTTAGATAAGCGAGAAACTATGTCTGTGAATGCAAATGAAAAAGTCTAACTCAATGCTGGCTTATTTGGAGCCCTGTGCTGAGATAAGATAAGATGAAGCCCGCAATTTTAGTACACAAGTGTAACCTGCGCGTCAAAACTTAACAGTAGCCTTGATCCGTGTGCTACGGCTACAGCTTCCATAGAGGACTGCCATGATCCATCTCGATGACTCGGATAAAACTTAAAAGTTGCGTGTTCACCTTAGAGTATTTTAACAGCATCTGATCGGAGCTGACAATGCCTGGCATTTTGATAGTTATTAAGATCTGTAAAGTAAAACGTATGAACAAAGTGGCAGCTGAACCGGGTGATTGAAGGTTCTCGACATCTCGACTTCTGATGCAGCTAAGTAGCTTGCATTTTCAGCTTTGGCGATGGTTACTTCCGCGGCCTTCGAAGGGAGAAAGGGATAAATGGACAGTCATAGCTCTACGTAAATTCGTCAAGTTCTTTGTCGATGATATCATATTCAGATTCGTTGTCTTGACTTCATGATTCATGCTGCACTCCCGGCTCAGTGCCCCGTGTCCTGTTACCGTGGGTAGTTTGGATTGCATGATGAATTGCGGTGTGGGTTTGAATCATGGCCCACGCTGTTGATGTATCCCTCTACGGCAACCGTATGAACGCGTATTGAATCGACGGGTCATGGAAGGCTGTCTCTAGATTTCGCCGAATCGGCCACGGCGTGTATAAGTAAATATAGGACGACGATTTATCCCAGAAACAACACATACTCGACATCTAAGTACATCACTCGCCATATCAACTCCCGGAATGTCTGAAATCGACGCCAACCTTCTCGCGCTCGACCATACCCTCGACCTCGAAACGCCAGACTCCTCCGACCAAGAAACGGCTTCCTCCTCCATCCCAGAACCCTCCTTCGAAAACTTCGATTCCTACATGTCTCATGCCATCATCCACGGCGCACCATACCCAGAACCCAGCGGGCCATCTTTACCCAAAGCCCGCTTCTCCCCCTCCACCATCCTCGGAACCTCCGCAACAAATTTCCGTGCGCCCGAGCTATTAACCAACCCCCTTGACGCAACCCCCAAAAAGCTACTCAAAAAATGGGGCGAATACGCGACGAGTATCCGATACGTGGAGACAGTGATTCTCAGTTGCCAAGGGCGGGTCATGAAGGTCGTTTTTGGAGCCTATGGATCAACTGCAAGAGCGCTTTCCTTGATTGACGATATAAACCCCGAGTACGAACTAACGGTGCTGGAATGTTGTAATAATTTTACAACGCTGTTGTGTGAGCATTTTTATTACTATCATGAGAAGGGGGTTGAGGTACCGGAGGTCTTGGTAAGGGACAGAGAAAGGGCTTTTGAATTGTCGGAGAACTGTGGCGATATGTTGCAGGGGTGGTTTGACAGAGGGCCGACTTTTGGGTATCCTTATAAGGGGAAGGCGAGGAAGGAGACGGATCCTAAGATGCCGACGATGGGAGATGATGGGATGGGGATGGAGAATACCAAAACTGCAGGGAAAGCGCCTAGGAAGAGCTCACCGCAGAATGTTCATAAGACGAAGCCTACTGACATGAGGAAGACCTATGGGGGGGAGGCGCCGAGGAACGGATATGTCCCTACTATTACCAATACCAACAACGATAGTCCCGATTATGAGAGTTCAGATGATAGTTCTGACGATAATAAATCCGATAACAATGCCGATGCCGATGATGATGAGTTTGATGGACTATTTTGAAGTTGGAAGCTCTAGTTCATGGGTATGTTTCCCAGAGCTGAAAAAATGGCGTCCGGAGATGTGTTTTCGTCCTAACTAACAAGCAGCAGCGGCTCGGGTTTAGGTGACGACGATTACGATTACTTAACGATTACAATATTTTGGGGTTTTGGGGTTTTGGTTAAAAAACCACTGCAGTACTATGGGTTAATTGGATAATGTATATTTTGGAAGTTGAAACGAAGCCTGAAGGTAAGTAATGTCGGCTCGCTGTATAAATAAGAATTATATACTTTTTCATACCAGGGTTGATTGCGTACTGCCTGGGCATGGGCCCCACCAAAGGCGCTATCTACTTGCTTGCTTGCTTGATTGCGACTCTGATAGGTCTAATATTTGTCTGTGTAGCCCGGAATGTTTACTCAACAGACCGTCCTGATGGTTTTACTCTAGTTGGACTGTTTGGTGCTTGAAGCTTCCGCGCGCGTCTGTGAGTTAGCCTCAGCTAGGTTACCCGAAGCATGCTGCATCCGTATGATGGCCACATAGGTCGGGACTCGGGAACCACGATTCTTCTTGGCTTCTGGCTTCGTAAACCTTGTCTATGGCTGGTAAGAGAACCGACTCTGACGGGTTCGAGGAGCAGCTGAGGTAGACATAGCGTGCGACAAAGGTACAGTGGGTGTAGAACCAGTCCGCCGACTGAAGAGTGGCTAGTCTTCACAGTGTCGACCCATCCTGTAGAAGTTAGTAATATAAGCGAACGGTAGTTCCGGGTATTGTGATTTCGGCGGTAATTGTCTCGTGAGATGCAACGGAAATTCGAAGGTGGAGAATGTGAAGCGACAGGTGTTGCGGACCTGCGGTAACGGTTAATGTTGTGTGCCAAGAGGAGTTGCAAAGAGGAATAGAACGGTGGGGGGTTTGGACAGGGCCCCTCGGATGGAGAGATGGAGGAATTATCGAATGATGTGGAGAAGGTATCATATACATTTATACGTCTTTGTTCAGCTTCGTGAGGTGAAGGTGAATGGTGGTGTACTTATTGTCTCGTCATGGTGTATCACCCGGGAGTACTAGATGGCTCTGGAGTACTACTATAGGAAGATACCGAGGCGGGAGAGGTAGTCGAGATTAAATCAAGATGGTTAAGATGAGCAGAAAGGCAAAAATAAGTAATTTTGATAACTACATAACAGATCGACCAGCCCACATGAAAAAAAAAATCTCTCCGCGCGGGCACCAACGTTCACTCGCTACTGGAAACGCGCTGTTTTTTTTAAAAAAAAAAAAATTTTATTAACGCTATCCAATGGATATCTGTGTGCGCATGTCTAGTCTAATATTGCCAGTGTGATTTACAGAAATCTATTACAGTGTTTTATACAATCATAATCGTCTTCGAAGCCCTCCAACGTCTAACAAACCCTCGTAACCCTCCAAATCATCTCTGTTCTACGCGTCGCTGTTGACATCCCCAAAGTCATCGTACAACCGCCTTCGTGCCGCCTCCAACACTTCTTCCGGTTGTACCGGCTCTACCACCCCACCCACCCCCCCACCTATCAATTCCTCGGCTTCTTCGTCCCATTCCTCGTTGTCATCCTCCTCCTCTGCCTCATCTGCGTCTACGAGACGCGCTTTTACATCTTCAGTAATCTTGCTAGAACAACGATCGCATGCAGTCTTCCGGTCCTTGTCTCTTAACCGAGTATCTATATCCTCTCTCTCTAGTAGAAGTGTGACAATTCCTTCATGTCCTACTTTACATGCATATATGAGCGCCGTTTGCCCTTCATCTTCTTGTATGTTGACTTGGATATAAGGTCGTTGTAATAATAGTCGCACGATGTTTTCGTGCCCACCGTTGCATGCAAGTATCAACGCAGTGAGTTTGTCTGTTGCTGATTGTAGGTTAAGATGGATATCATCACATTGTAATAGCTTTACCACAACTGTCTCCAATCCATTCCTGCATGCATAGAACAGCGCCGTCCATCCGTTGTCGTTCCGTAGGTTGATCTGGATATCATCCCGTTCTAATAGCTTTGTTCCAACTATTTCCAATCCATTCTGGCATGCACCTATCAGCGCCGTCAATCCGATTAAGTTCTCCTTCAGGTTGACCTGGATATCATACCATTCTAATAACTTTATCGCAACCGAATGCAATTTATTGAGGCATGCCACCATCAGCGCCGTCCATCCGTCGTTGTCCTGTATGTTGACCTGGATATCATCTCGTTCAAGGAGAATTATCGCAGTTTCAACCCGTTCGTGGTGGCATGCAACCCATAGCGCCGTCCACCCGTGGTTGTCCTGGATGTTGACCTGAATATCATCCCGTTCTAATAGCTTTGTTGCAACTGTCTCCATTTCATCCCAGCATGCAAACATCAGCGCCGTCCATCCTTCCTTATCCTGCAGGTTGACCTGGATATCATCGCATTGTAATAGTTTTATCACAACTGTCTCCAATCCATTCGCGCATGCAAAGATCAGCACCGTCATTCCGTAGTTCTCCTGAAGGTTCACCTGGATATCATTCCGTTCTAACAGCTTTATCACAACTGACTCCATTCCATCATTGCATGCCGCCATCAGCGCCGTCCATTTTTTCTTATCCTGTAGGTTGACCTGGATATCATCCCGTTCTAACAACTTTATCGCAGCTGTATCTGATCCATAGCGGCATGCATACATCAGTGCCGTCCATCCCTCGTTGTCCTGTAGGTTGACCTGGATATCATCCCGTTCTAATAACTTTATCGCAGTTGTATCTGATCCATGGAAGCATGCAGACATCAGCGCCGTCCATCCATCGTTGTCCTGTAGGTTGACCTGGATATCATCCCGTTCTAACAACTTTATCGCAGCTGTATCTGATCCATAGCGGCATGCATACATCAGTGCCGTCCATCCCTCGTTGTCCTGTAGGTTGACCTGGATATCATCCCGTTCTAATAACTTTATCGCAGTTGTATCTGATCCATAGCGGCATGCATACATCAGCGCTGTCCATCCTTTTTTATCCTGCAGGTTAACCTGGATATCATCCCGTTTTAACAACTTGATCACAGCTGTATCTAATCCATGGAAGCATGCAGACATCAGCGCCGTCCATCCATCGTTGTCCTGTAGGTTGACCTGGATGTCTTTGTGATTAAGCTTAAGCAAATATTCCACACTGTCGTCATGTCTATTTTGACAAACATTTATAAGCGCTGTTTCCTGGGTTTCGGAGTTGTGATCGATAGCGCTGACATCGAAATGTTTTCGTACCATCACTAACTCCAGGGATTTGAAGTCTTGTCGCCTAAGCGCTTCGAAGAAAGCTATGTTATCGACGGTATTATCTCGTTCCATCTTGGAGTCAGCGATGCCGTCGGTCTCGGCTGTTTCTGGGCGAGATTCGTTTGTTGGCATCACGGAAGATGCAATCTGCTCCATTATGCTTTCCCAATGTCGTTTTAAAGCCTTTGGTAGAAGCGTATCCGTGTAGAGAGGGTGGGGCTGTTGAGATTAAACGGATCTTTCTCTTGGACAGACTAGGGCTATATATCCTGTTGGGGGGATTCGGGTGAGTTTGATGAAGTGGATGGTGTTTGTCGATGAGATGTATGTAAGAGAGAGGAAGGTGTACCTAAGAAGAAGTGGAAGAAGGTGAGAAAGGTCAAAGATTTGTGACCGCGCCACCAAAACCGCCCTACGGGAAATTACTTTGTGAAAGTACTGAGCCATCATGTATGGATGCTCATGGGACATCACTCGGAGTTATCATCACCAGCGAGTTCATTCGACATGACTTGCTGAACATGAAAACAAAAGCTTGTTTGTGATCATGAGGTTCACTTTCACTCAAAGCTTCATACTGGTGGAGATTGAATAGAAAGGAGACATGAGTTTATACAGTTTTTGTTGTCAATCCGTTGATTAGACAAATAGCAATCGAACCGTAGGTCCTTACAGTGGGTTTGTATGTTAATATTACATCCAGATCCCGCACTCAACTTTAGTTGTCACAAGCTAACAAACCAGAGCCTCGCTACACACATAAATGTCACAACTAGGTGCAGGCAAACTATCTTTACCAAAATCCCCTAGGCCAGCCAACATAAGAACAGATAACGATTTTCAAGATAACCCGTAACTCCGGCTCAGGTGGCGCCCTGGAACCCTCTGCTATTATTGATCTATTGAGTTGGAATTGCTGCTAGTTATGCAACCGGATCACGGCGAAAAAAGTGACGAAAAAAAAGCTCCTTTCCTCTGATGTTCCCCTCCACAAGTTACACAGCAAATCGAGCACATGTAGCATATCTACAAGATCGCGTACATAATGGGGCTAGAATTAGATCATAACAATCCACTGTTTTCCTTCACCCCCGGAGAATTGAAGCATATTGAACTACGACACATCACGACCACAAGATACACAGAATATATGTGGCATATCTAGTACATCTAGAACATCTAGCACATCAGTACAATCAACACATTCAACACACCGTGGGTGCCCTTGGGTTTAGGGACCCTACGCAGGTAACCCTCAATCGCTTCGGAAGACTCTGAATATAGCAACAGTACCACACTGTCGTGTGAGCTCCGCATTCCTGGCAATTTCAATTGCGCGGTGTCTTGGAGGATAGCCGTTGTCAAGTCAAGCTTCACTTCATGCATTCCGACGTCAGTAGCCACTCCAAATCACGTGCACGAGTGATGATCCGTGTAACCACGCACCAGCAAAGTTCCCGGTGTCCAAGTTTCGCGTCGCAACGATACGATCTCGACACCTCGATGTCACCACCTGCGCAACCTCCACCTCCATATTTTTTTCAACGTTTTCAACGTTCCAACATTCCTCACATCATCTTCAACACGAATTATCTGATTATGGTCGTTGATAACGCGAGATACTCTAGATGCAGTGAACGGCAGATATGACTAAGAATACTCTAGTACCGCTAACCAAGGCCAGACCGGAAAAACCTCGCATCTCTAGCTTGAAAGGCTTCGTTCCCTTTGTAAAGGCCTCGGGTCGTCACATGCCAAATCTACGAGGAAGGAAATGCTTTGGAGGATCTTTATCTCCGGCTCCGGCATCGCTACGGTCACGGAGAGTAATTCGTCGCAGATGAACGGGTTAAACACGAAAGATGCCGGAGCGGAGCCGCAATTTGCAACACAATCAACGATAATCAGAAACACGTGGGTGTCGCAGTTACGAAGTGAGGGCGATGATGCAGACTCTGCATAAAAAAAGCCACAAGGAAAACCCGAGGGAATCCGCAAGCAGAACTTCTGGAACGGGTCAACCGTTACCCAGCAAACGTGCCTGTATTTATGTAAGGGCTATCTAAAGTAGATATTCTAGAGTCTGCTTCTCTAGACCAATTGGCTGCACTTGCCAGTCCATCTCGCACGCCGGCACAAACTACACAGAAACTAGAGATGCTGCTTATAGATTTCTTATCGGCGGTGTTTTCTGTGACGGCCCTGACAGTTCCCGACGGTTCGTGAAGACTTTGCTTCTTCGCGTGTTGCGCTTGTGAAGAACTTTGCGCTTGGAGAACTTTGGGCTTTGCGCTCTGGACCTTGCTGGGTTTTGCTGAACTCTACTTTGTGGCTTCGCTGGCTTCGCTGAGGACTTTACGCATCACGGACGACGGACGGAGTGATAGTTTTTGGCTTCGCTTTGGGCTTTGACATCCCTTGACTTTTTGCCTGTCCTATCCTGTCGTCTAAAAGCTGTCAGACCTGCGCTGCATTAGACTTTCTTTTCGAAGCACCGTTCGTTCTTGTCCCCTATTAAATCCGAATTTACGTTTTTTAAACCCGGTTTTTTGGCTTGGGTATTGTTGATTTTATCTGATTTTACGCGCATCATCACATCACATCAACATTCGTTCCTTCCTCCACTTCCACCGACCTTCTGCCCTCTCTTCCTCCTCTTCCTACTCGTCCTTTCGTGTCTGATTGATCTTCACACCCGGTTTGTCCGCATCATCTCACCGTGTTCCCTTGAAGATCCTTGTCATCCGGATTACGGTCATCTCACCCATCCCATCCATCAATAATCGCACGCACGTCCAGTTTCGCTCCCGCTCTATACCCAGACGCTATCCGACCTTAGGGGTTCGCTCTAGTTGTGGTTACCTTATCAACCCCACCAAGCCTTTTCATAACTACAGTCACTTTACACATCCCGGAATTTTCGGCGCCTTCTTTGTGAACAGACAAGTTTGAAGGGTCAACCCACCATCACATCACCCCGCCGCCACCGCTTGCTGTTCGTTTCGCACGCGCAAAACATCACCACCTCAAAACGAACACCACAACAATGGCCTCCGCACGCCTCAGCACAATGCAGGCCGCTCTTCGCATGCGTCCCTCCCCAATCGGCTTGAACACTGGACGTTTCATCCTTCCCCGCCAGGCTTTACGTCCTTCCCCAGAGAGAGCCGCTATTCAAAGAGCCTACTCAACCGCTCCTACTCCTCTTCCTCAACCTCCTAAGAAGAAGTTTCGTTTTATCAGAACTGCATGGAGCGTAACGAAATGGACTGCTTTGCTTGGAACCGCATACTTGGCCTACAGTATCTACGAGACGAGATATCCTCAGGAACAGATTGATCCTGACCCAACTAAGAAGACTTTGGTAGTTTTGGGTATGCTTGATCCCACAACTTTATGAGATCACCGGGACATGAATGAATAGCTACTAATACTACGTAGGAACTGGATGGGGATCCGTCGCCCTCCTCAAGAAGCTCGATACCGAAAACTACAACGTAATCGTCGTTTCTCCTCGCAACTTCTTCTTGTTCACTCCCCTCCTTCCCTCATGTCCTACTGGAACCGTCGAACACCGTTCCATCATGGAACCCATCCGTCACATTATCCGTCACAAGAAGGGAACCGTTCAATTCTACGAGGCGGATGCAACCAAGATTGACCACGAGCGTCGCGTTATCGTTTGCAACGATAACTCCGACATTAAGGGTGATGTTAACCAGACCGAAATTCCTTTCGATTACCTCGTCGTCGGAGTTGGAGCTGAGAGCGCTACTTTCGGTATGTGGAATCTGTGAATGAAGGTGATGTGCGGAATGCTGATTATTCACCCAGGAATTCCCGGTGTCAAGGAGCACGCTTGTTTCTTGAAGGAGATTTCTGATGCCCAGAAGATCCGCAAGAAGGTCATGGACTGTATCGAGACTGCTATGTTCAAGGACCAATCTCAGGAGGAGAAGGACCGGTTGTTGCACATGGTTCGTAGCACCCCATTGGATCCCGGATTATTCCAAGATCCTCAACACCCCCGGTTCCGTGGTTTTCGTTCGGAATAAAACGGCTGACAGTATGACGCAGGTTGTTGTTGGAGGAGGACCTACCGGAGTCGAGTTCGCTGCTGAGCTCCAGGATTTCTTCGAGGATGATCTCCGTAAATGGGTTCCTGATATTTCCGACTCTTTCCATGTCACCCTTGTCGAGGCTCTTCCCAACGTACGTATTCCAATTCCCTACGCGTTCCTTTCCGCCGCGTTCTCCCGGTCGCGTAACACCAAGCTGACCCGACTTCCAGGTTCTCCCCATGTTCTCCAAGACCTTGATCGAGTACACCGAGAAGACCCTTAACGAGGAAAAGATCTCCCTCCGCACCAAGACCATGGTAAAGAAGGTCACCGACAAGTACATCGAGGCGGAAGTCACCCGTCCCGACGGTTCCAAGGAGTTGCAGGTGTTGCCCTACGGTTGTTTGATTTGGGCCACCGGTAACGCCGTCCGCCCCGTTGTCCGTGACTTGATGTCCCAGATTCCCGCGCAGAAGAACTCCCGTCGTGGATTGGCTGTAAACGAATACCTCGTCGTCGACGGTACCGACGGAATCTGGGCCCTTGGAGACTGTTCCGCAACCAAGTACGCACCTACCGCACAGGTTGCTTCCCAGCAGGGAGCTTTCTTGGCCCGTTTGTTCAACAACATGGCCAAGACTCAGAATATTGAAAAGGAGATGACTCATCTTGAGGAGCTTGCTGCGACTTCGGATTCTGACGCTGATAAGGAGTCGATCAAGAACCAGTTGGCGGTTAAGGAGAAGGCCGTTAGAAAGGTTAAGCAGTTGTCGCCGTTCGAGTACACCCACCAGGGATCTTTGGCATACATTGGAATGGAGAGAGCCGTCGCTGATATCGCTTGGTGGAACGGTAACTTCGCTTCCGGGGGTGCTTGGACTTACTTGTTCTGGAGGTCGGCATACTTGAGCATGTGCTTCTCCACCAGAAACAGAGTGCTCGTTGCCCTTGACTGGCTCAAGGTCAAGGTCTTCGGACGTGACGTTTCCAGAGAGTAAGCAAAACGTGGGGAAGCGGTGTTGTTGGCGGCGGGTGGTGTAGGATTTGTTTCCTTTTGTCCCTTTATTTCCTTTGCTGTACCAGAAGAAACTGTCTTTGCATTTTTCCTTTCTTTTTTTTGGGTGTCGATGTAGATGTAAGGGGCGTTTGATAGAGATTTTTGTAGAGTGGTGTAGGTTGGGGATAGATATTTGGACTGGTTGGAAGGAAGAGTCCAGAGATACAAAAGTTAGAACCGGTAGATGATACCAAATACCTATTAATGATTATGAGCTTTGTTTTCTATTTATTCGAATTTTCGAAGGGAAACTTACGTTGAGTTTTGTGATCCACTACCAAATCTTCGTTTGATATATTAAAACCTCGAAACTCTGAAACCTTGAAACTTATCAAAGACAGTAGACCTTCAAGCCTTTCCGGATTTTGTGTGTATAGTAATGCGCATCTTGTCGTGTGCAGCAGGCAATGTGTACCTCAATTACTGCGCATCTTGTCCCGTCGACCAAACATGGAAGCTGCCTCATCTGAATGATATCCGGTATGTGTCCCTGACGATCCCATCAACCATATCCGGTGAATGCTGTGTTGTGGAGCAAGCGGCTGAGAGCTGTGCTGAATATCCGGGGACTTCGGAAGTGTCGATAGATCTGTAGGAAACATGGGGGCCATGTTGCTGTGCGTCGCATCTGTGGATATCGTGGATCCATGGGTGAGGGTGCTCGATATCCGGGGACTTCGGGAACGTCCTGACTTGAAGCTGTATGTAGGAGCAGTAGGAGCAGCAAGGGTTGGTTGTCTCTTGCTTGCCGTATTCCCCATTCGATTCGCCGTTTGTTGTAATTATATGGTGATGCGCCGGTTAACCGTGATGATCTTCCATAACGTTTGTTTTGTTGGTTTGGCTGTTTTTAAAATCCGTCGAAAAATTCCTCGAGATGTGCGGTAACGGTTAAACCGAAAAAAAAAAAACAGCCAGGCAGGTCGGTCGTATGTCTGTAGAGTTAGGGAGTTTGGAGCAGAGGAGACCGGTTTAAACGCGAACTCTCGGGTGTCCGGAGCTTGTTCCGAGTTTAACTTGTATTATGGTTCGGATGGTTTAAGAAAAGGCTAGTGGCAACCCGAGAATCCCGAGCATAAACGGAACAAGTTTCCCCGTTGTATCCATGGAAGCTCACTCGTCTTTTTTGTTCCCGGTCTAACTCTGTCAAGTTTGGTGTTTTTGCTCCATTTGGGAAAGGTTGCAGGGAATTTGACGAGGTTTAGACAACTTTGGGATATGGTGGACGGGCTGGCGTGAACGAGAGCGAAGACGGAACGCTACCGAAGTACTTTAACAGGCGGAGAGCTGCCGAGCGTAATGCTGGAGGCGAAGGCGGGGAAGCTTTGCGGGGAGAAATGGCTCGTTGACTCCATTTTAAGGCGGGGGAGTATCGCCCAGGGAGCCCGGCGAGCCCGTCGCAAAAGAGACGCTTGGATTTTGTCTCGTTGTCTTGATATTTTGACTTCTTGGTGTCTCGGTGTCTCAGTTTTCCTAGATTCTGGAAGGCGAAGTGAAGTCGAAGTTGAAGTCGAAGTGGAAATGGAGAAAATGGTGGTAGACAGAGGAAAGAGAGACGAGACAGAAACCGACACATAGTTCAAGACAAACACCTGAGTTTCGGTCTTTGTGGTCCGATTGTTACTCCCGCTTCAAACCGCCGGAGTAACCTTTACCCAGCGTCGTCTGTTCACCTGACCTACGAGTTACACCCGTTGCACGCGTACCTTTCGTTACGTCACACATCCCGCATCTCTCTACTCTTGATACGCTTAACCCCGCGCCGAACTGTCGCAGTTTCAACCCACGTCACAAGACACACCCGCCTCACATCTCATCTCGATATCAAATTTCAAAAGTATTATCTACGCAACAAAGATATCAACATCACCTACGATGCCGCCTAGACGCACCCGCACCACCGCCTCCACCAAATCCTCAGGCTCTTCAGGTAAAGCCTCAGCGAAAGCCAAATCACTTTCTTTGTCAGCCGAGCAAGAAGATGAGATCAGGAATGCGTGGGAATTGTTTCTGCATGAAGAGGCGAGTGAAGAGGCTGGTGAACCGGCGGTGTTGACGGAGGATGTTGATAAAGTTTTAATGTAAGCTTTTCAAAGGTCTTCCCTTTTCTCGATTTACTTCAATTACCCAAAGGCCGGTGGTTGGACATATTTGGCTATCACAGGTGTTTAGTTACCCACGGGCATCGAATTTGGAGAATTTCCAATCTTCTTTTCGCTTCTTGATCAGTTCAGTTACTGACAACTCCACAGGGCTCTGAAGCTGGAGTCTGAGGAATCCGAATTCGCGGACATTCTGGAAGTTATCGATCCCTCCGAAGACGGCTATGTGATCTGGCCACGGTTTCTGGAGGTTGTTGCGGCGTTGAAGATGAAGCAGACAGATGATGGGGATGATGAGGAGGAGGTTGAGGAAGCTTTTAGGTTGTTTACTAAAGGGGAGAAGATTACTGCTGCAGATTTGAGAAGGATAGCGGAGGATTTGAAGGAACATGTTACAGAGGAACAAATTAGGGATATGATACTTGAAGCTGGGGGAGGTGAGGAGGGCGGGGTGGGGAGGAGGCGGTTTGGGGAGGTTATGAGGAGGGCTGGTGCTCTGTAGAGCTGGATGCAAAGACGGATTATCGATATTGGGTGTTATCATGGGTTTTATAGGAGTTTTGGCGTTTTGGATTGTTCTTAGTCTATTTTCGGATTCTCTTGAAGGCTGTAATTTGGGTTGGTAGAAGGATTGATTCTGATCATAACTGTAATCCTTCAAAGTTTGGTATTCCGCAGACAGTCTATCTCATCATAGCCTCATCCCTCCAACATGTAGCCGCGACCTCTCGAAATCTCTCTTTTTTCAACGCTTACGTAGTCACCAAATTTAACCCTCAAGAAAACGCCATTATTTAGTAAAACCAATATCAAAACGCAAAAAACTGATAACAGACATTTCGCTATCGAATCAAAAAGACCGAATCAATTACGACTGCGCCTGGGGCGATATTAACACGACCGAGTCACCTAGATTAGATATCTGTTAGCTATCTGTAATTCCGTATCCATATCGTAGTCCATAATTTTATCCAATGTGCCTTCTGCGATCCCATGGAAAGGTAAACGTACCACGAACAAACAACATCTCCGAGCTCTTCTTGACGATCTATGAGGCAGAACTTCGTTAGCAACCATGATTTCTCTCTCGTCCGTCCATTTCCCAGAACCATTGCCCCACCGCCATACGCATAGTCACATCCACGCGGTATCTTTCTCTTATCCTCCTTTTGCCCTCCTACGCCCTCTAGTCCTGCTTCCCATGCCTCTCACACCCCCCGCCTGCTCCCGTAGACCTCCCTCCGAAACGTACCTGAACGGAATCATCCTCCTCGTCGTCGCTAACAATGTAGATAGTCTCCTCGACCTCTCCAAGAACGAGGTTACAGTGAGAGTCGTAAGCCTACTCTTTCATTAGCCAATGTCCCCTGCCTCAATCCCCAGCTCCTCCTATCTCCAATCCCCCAGCTCCCAGCTCTCAGCGCTCCCAACATAGGATCCCAAAGCACCGAACGCGACAGGAGAGTAGAGTGGCGCAGTATATCGAAAGCCGGGGTGGGGCGGTGGAGCTGTGTAGTAAAGCAAGCTTTGGAATGGAAGGGCTTACGTGAAGACGTCCCCTCAACTCCCGGTCACCACGGAGCTTAACAAACACCTGCTCATCAAGCGACAACCTGACGAGGTCGAGAGGTTCCGAGATAGGGTTTACGTTATCGTTGTCGGCCATTGTTGGGGTTGGTCTGTTGCGATGGGGGGGACGCGAAATGTAAGCTTAGGCTTGGACGTGTGAGGTGGGTGGTGGGGTGAGGCTCTGCTAGAACTCTAGGGAGCGCGAAAGGTGTGAGGGATGCTTGGCGTGTACGCGAGGGCAGTTTTGTGCTGCACGGGACTGGGCATATGTATGTATGTTAGATTATGAAAATGCATTTTGCTGGGTGAACGGATGTCACAGTTGCGGGGTTTGAAATAAAGTTAGAATGTGGGGTTGCGGGGTACTCAAGAGAAATACACCAGATCATCTTTAATTCGATATACAATCATTTTCCCCCGTCCTTATTTCCCATCCCAATTCCTAATCATTATATCACTTTTTCTTTACGTCCGTTTAGCTTTGCTTTGCTTTGCTAGCTACTTTATACATCGCCACTTATCTTCTCTTCACCATCGTTATCCGCGCTCCAAAAAGTTTGGTATATATGCGCAAAAAAAAACCCATAAAAATGCAAAAAGCTAAAAAAAAGAATTCCCAACAAAATTATCCTACAAACTCCAATATCATTTCCAACAAATCTTTAAACGTAAACTAAAAAACTGGTAAAACCAAAAGGGTATCAAAGCCCAAAGCCCACAGCCGTCAACTGCATAAAATCAAGTAAAAAGTACTATTTATGTTCACTCCTCTTCCCCGTCATTAAACACCATCATTCAAAACTCGCTTCTCTAACATTTAACCCATCGCCAAACTTTGTCAAGCTCTAGTAATGTTCGCCGTAGTAGTTCTGACTCAAGCGGTTCTGGCTGTTGTTATGGTAACCAGTGTTCGCACCGTAGTCGCTGCCAGATCCAGGGGATTGGTCGTAGATGGTCTGTCGACGGTCGCTGTCGTCCAATAATGGCTCCTTGACTTCCCAAACGTTGGTCTGAGCGCTGACGGAAAATTCAAGGTCTTCTTTGGTGATCGAATCCCAGTACTATTTTCATTAGCTGTAATCCATAGTAATCCCACATGAATATCTTACCTTGTAAACCATCATAACAGCCAAGAGGTTACAGATGGAAGCCAAGAAAAGTCCATCCAAGTAGTGCTGAGCCTCTTGACAAATCTTCGAGGAAAAGACGTAGAGAAGAATTTGACCAATAGCGAAGAAGAAAATTCCGAAAGCGATATCTCCAAGAGCCCAGCGGTCCTCAAGGGTTGCAAGGACAAGGATAATCTGAGCGATCACGTATGTGACAACGAATAGTCCGTTGACGATGTATTGGAGGACGAATAAAGCGATGGTGTTGGTGGGTGAAAGACCTCCGTAACCTTGGAAGGTACAGATAGCAATGGCGCCATTGAGGAGGAACATAACGAGAACCAACACTCTCATCAACCAGATAGATAGGATGGTTCCATCTTCGTAGACTTGGTATCCGAGGAATCCGTTGATCAACAAACAGGTACAGACTGCGGATGCTAAACCGCACTGTACCGCGACAAAATAGGCGTATGTAGTTGAACCGATGGGAATAACGCCGGAGTCGAGACAGAGAGAGCAGACGGTGAGGAGCATAAACAGGTAAAAGAAGGTGAGAATTTCCTTGCGACCTAAGAAAACATCAGCGGTTATTTTCATCGTAAACAACACCACACGGGACTCCCGGATACATACCGACTGCTGTAAACTTAGAGCGCACATGGAAAATCATAATCATGCACATTATCAAGGCTCCAATATGCACAAAGTCACTAGCTGCCTGAAAAATAATAGTGTTTGCGGCCTCGATAGTTCGCGAATAGCATGTTGCTTCTATTCCAGTGCCGATGGTGCTAACAGCACCGTTGTAGGGACCGACTAAAGCGCAGAGAGGCAGCGGTACCGTCTCGCATATTGTCTGATAGCTTCCGAACGACGACATGGCGAGGGTGGTAGGAGCTCAGCGCCGGGGCTTTGGCGGCGCGAGAGGTGTCGTTGCGCAGAGGTTGTTGTGGTGTGGGGATTCAGGAGAAAGCGCCAAGAGCAACGGTACTCTGGCGATTCAAAATTATTGCGGTGGACAGGTTCCGAGGGTGAGGTTTAGTTTTCGACTTATGTGGGCGTGAAACGACGTGTGCAGGACCAGACCGGGTGCGGGACCGAGGGAGAGAGGGGGATCCGGGGACGCTTGGTCGGTCTGTGAGCGTATGGGGTAGTTAGCGAGCGTTGTGAGGTTGGCGAGCGATGGTTGATGTGGAGATGAGCGATCGGCAGTAAACTGAAAGAGTGGCTGGCCTTGACAACGGATGCGCCGTCACTCGATATCGATAAATTAGGATAAGCTTATAGATGAATAATCACTCAAATTTCACAAAAGGGGTTAAGCGAGAAATGTGCAATCACTCGAATTTAACCAAAAAGGATAAGCGAGCAATGTCTAGCGAGCAATGATAAGCCTACCAGCGCCCAGCCAGCGGCAATGACGTAGGCTATCTAGACGCGTCTCCTCTCAGATCTGCATTTCAACTTCATGCTCCTCGTCAATCATACACCCACCGGCAACCAAAAGAGCTAGACAGAGAGCCTCCATAACCCGAGTCTCCGCTTCTACCCGGACAATGGCGATATCCAAGCAATACGGCATCTGGGCAATGTCGGTTGTTTGATTCTGCATATAGCGGGAGTCTGTACAGCTAGATGGCCCTGCGGTTGTTTCGGAACAAATAACTGTAAGCTCTGCAGTAGCTCCTCGGGTTCATGATCAAAGTTAACAAAAAAGGAATGCACATACAAGAAAAACACTGTGCTTCTCAGAATCTGGTACACCTACTGTTCTCCGGCAGTTGGAGTTTACGAACAAACCGAACTCAAAATTCAAGATCCATCTCTTGATACGATTGCAATACGAGAAATAACCTGCCGTCGTTCCGTTGGAATGCAAACGCTTGGTGTCTTATCAGGGTGTACTTGCTGCCAATCTTCACAATTACGTGAAGAAAATATCTTCGATAAGCTCGGATCCTTCAAAGCGTACGGCCCGAATAAAAATGGCAGACTCCGGGAATAAGAATCTTTGCGGTGAAGGATAGACCGTACATTCACGTAATACACAGCGTCTGTTCGGATCAAGAAACCGCACAATTAATTGAACCAGTTTGCCGCAAGCGCTGAAGCACTTATGGGTGCACGGTTATTTCATTGGCATCCCTAACGTGCGTTCACTTAAGAAAAGGAAGGAGAAGGTGAAAGGCATCCTGCTTCCCCCTTCTTGTCAATATATCAAGGCCAACATGTTTTAGATCGTGCAGGTACATCCGAAATTTCGGTGGTGATGTCATGACGGCCCGTTGTGAAGCAGCGTTGCACTAAACAAAAATCTCCAAGGGAAAGGTGCCAAGTTGGATCCACTTTTGTAAGGCAAGATTGTACTATTCTGGTCAAGCTGGGGGCGAATGGCGCGCTTTGCGCGCACTCGGTTATTCCCGATACGCCTAGATGGGACATCGTTACATGAGGGCGTCTCTAAATTGTTTTAGGAGCTAAATTTAACCTTAAGCGAAGATTTATAACAGTTAGTTACCAGACCAGCAAGTAGATCTCCAACGATTAGAATACTCCCATCTCCTGAAAAGCGCCTTTCACTTGTCATGCGGCATTCACTGGCTTCATTCGGGTTGGCCCTACGGCCTGTATTACCAACTTCACCACATCTTGCCACCGCCAAATACGGTACCTCTTCCTGGGTCCAACCAAAGTACACAAAAAGCAACATGCATCGCATCACCATTCGCTGTCGAATTTTGACCTGGAGTCAGCTGCGGAGAATTCCCA
This sequence comes from Pyronema domesticum, assembly GCA_024516145.1. NCBI lineage: Eukaryota > Fungi > Ascomycota > Pezizomycetes > Pezizales > Pyronemataceae > Pyronema > Pyronema domesticum. Next base: position 21,812 of record JAJJXL010000052.1, on the reverse strand, counting down.
TCACAGGATACATCGAATTCCCCATCTTCCAGCTCGAAGCTTCCTCGCATAGAAGCTCCGGTACGAGCTCGCCGTTAGGGTTTAATCCGAAACAACGATATTCAAGGCCCTAGGAGGGGTGGGAAACCGGGTTTCCTCTTAGTCTCGATCTACTATATCTTGCTAGCACATGAAGGAATTCACCGGCTAAAATTCCCTGACAATCTTATTGGTGCTACTCAGATTCACCGCTCATGAGTGTAAGCTGCAAGTTCGTCAGTTTCCTCTTCACTTGACGTCCCCACAAACATCCTAACATATCCGGGGTCCTCTTCCGAAGCAACACAATGACATCTATGAGCTGCCTATCTTCACACCCAGTAAGCATCGTGGGGATACAATGGCAGCGCCAATCCACATTGCTGGCGACCCAAAGGTATATGGATGTACATGGATGCATGGTTGGGATTCTGGAGTAATAGTGTCATTCCAGGTTCTTACGGTTTGACCGGTGACATGGTACAACTATTGGTTCTGGAGGGACCCACCAGTTCGATCTTTGGAATTGTTTCCCATGACGGCCCCCTCCCTCCCGGTGATCCCGATGCAGCTGCTATGTTGAGCTTCTAAAATCGCACAATGATCAGTGCTATATGTACATCCGAGACGAGTACGTTGATAGTCACGAGGCTCGACCGTTGACGTTGAAGTGTGTAGTTGTATGGAAGTTCCCAGCAACTGATACCCCCATGTCATATCGTTCCATATAACGAGGATGCAGTATTGCATAAAACCCTCCTCATGCATGGCGGTGACAACGTTGTCTTCTTATTCTCCGAGGGATAATCTTCCATGCACGTTCTACCTATATGCGGTTTTTGAACGGGAAAATTGGAAAGCTCTGCAGGATGGGATGCTATTACACACCGCTATATATCTGGAGTAGCGTAATGATTCATTCCGGAACGCCAACGACGTCGATGTTCAATCTGCACTTGCAGATTTGGTACGTGGAAGCGGAGTCGACGTGGTGTCGACGCGGGACTCCTGTAGATTCCCCGTTTACTTGCACAGAAGGTGCCTGCCGATCTGGCTCGCTATTAGCTAGCCCTAGGATAACTGTTGACGTTGTTGGTTGGATGCGGGGTAGCATTGCACCAAGGGGCATATAAATTCTCCTGAGAAATTCTTCAGGCCCATCCTCTTTTGCTAGAAGCTGTAGGCCATCTCGAAGGCATCTCTCTACCCGCACCGGTGATCCATAAAGACAACCGTAAGTGAAGGCCGGTTTACAAGCGTAAGAACATACATCTGACACCACCAGATACCAAACACTGCCGATAGATCGATCTTCCTTTGCCACCTCTTGCCACCTCCTATCCCTAGCTACTACTACTACGATGTGCGATCTCATCACATACTATTATTGCTATAGAAACTGCAGACGTCCAGAATGGCACGCACACAAAAAGGACCATGGGCAGGGAGGGACGATTTCTCCCTGTAACCAAAGCCCTCATAAAGAGTTCCGTTACGAGCCGGGTGATTGCGGATTGTGTCAATCGGCGATATGAAGCTTGCTGGGCTTCAGGAGTGTGTAGTCTGGTTCGGAAGGCTGAAGCATGGCGAAGGTGGAGCATGTAGGGTACACCCATTAACGTAATTTACCCGGTGTTGGCCACGACAGGGATTGTGGATCACGTGATTTCATGTCGCGATGGCAACTGCAACACAACTCTACTACCTCACAACCACCCCATAACACTGACCATAACTCAACATCAGCAGAGTCAAGCCCCAGCAAGCCTATAAAGAAAGAGAAGGAACCACCAAGGAAGCCAAGCAGGCTTATTTGAATGGTGAAGTACCCTCAATCTGCACAGCAGTAATGGCATATGGCCTGCCCTTCTCTACCCTGTATAATAGGCTCACAGGCATGCAATGTCATACCCCTCCTAGAAGACACATTAAGAGAATGGGGATTCTCACAAGTAATGACTCAAGTCATTGTCATGGCTCAGACATCTCATCTTCCCTTTGTCCCTTATTGCCTTACTTGCATGTTCACTTTCCTTATTCAATTGTCCTGTTTAACCCCTGTGTGCTGTGGCTATTAGTGGTGTGGCTTATCTGTGCAGCTGTGCACTTAGTAATAAGTTATATGCACTATGACATTGTTCAAGTGTTTGTTAGTGGTTGCACAGCCATGCCCATTTGGAATGTTCTAGGAGGTTCTAGGATGGCTTGTATTAGTTTGTCAAGGGTTAAGGGTTCAAGGCCTGCTAGTTTAGCATCTTGGCATGGAAGGAGAAAATGTGTACATGAGAGGACTTGTCCTGCCACTGTTCTGTTTCCTTTCCTTTTCTCCTTACACAGTTGTTTGTTCATCTTACTGAATAAATACTTGGAACCTCTATGTTCTCATCCTAGTCCTTGTCCTCACCTCTGTCTCTCTCCCAGTTCCTGCCTTTGGCCTCTCTGCCTTTGTACCTCTTGCTTGGTTCTCCTACGCCTGCCCTCTGAACTGTCTCTTGTTTCTAAACATGGATTATCTTTAGTTGCTGCATGTAACCCTGGGCACAGTTTCTGCTATGTGGAGGGGGTTTCGATCATTTGGTTTTCATAATCCAACAATGTAGCTAGGAAGTTGAACTAATCTGATCTTGATTTATTGTGACTAGAGCTATATAGCTATTGCACTCCACCTGCTTCTTACCTATTTCCACCATCCTATAACCAAAACAAAACAAAGACATTGCAAAGGGATACATGTAATACAAAGCAAGCTGAAACAAATTAATGTGGTTTTTGATGATGAAAGAAAGACAGTATCTACCAAATGCTGCAAATCCCTCCATCCATCCTATCCTTATGTCACAGATGGCAAAGGACATGCTTTTTGGGGGTGCTCACCACCACAGCTGGACTGTGGCTCACTGGAATCACATTAGCTATATCCTATGTCATCTTGAGGATTTAAGGAAATGGCTACAATGAGGGATGTTCGGGATTTGGGATCAGGGACATTTGGGGCTATGTTTGGGATGAGGTTTCATGAATGTTTTAGGTTACATTTGAGTCATGCTTGAGTTATGTTTGATTCTATGTTTTGGCTATGTTTTGGTTTCTGTTTTGGTTTAAGTGTTTCATATTGTTTTATGAATGTATCACGGGGTTCTAAGATGCTGCAGGACAGAAAATTGGGATTTACGAGGAGCACAAGAATTATGTATAAGAATGAGCATTTTGTATTTCATTTATTCAGTATGTAATCAATTATATATCTTCATAATCTTACCTTCATACACTTGATTCATCCATTGAGTGAAGGAGATCACCAAACCCCAGAACCATCCAGCAAGCCTGCACAGAATATCAGAGAACTCCAGATGAGGAAACAAGAGAACAACAGACCAGAGCGAAGGGGTAGCGCTGGAGAGACATTCTGTATACCCATAAGTATTGCCTGTACCAGTGAACTAAGAAGAGGCCTTAGTCTGAGAGCAAGACCTGAACTGCAAAGCAGTCTCAGAGAAATGTTACATTGCCAGCTGTTTGTCAGTGTGTGAAAGTATGGATCTTGACATTTGATTGTGTCTCTACCATGGCACCCAACATAATGAATGAAGCAATAGGCTTCAGCACTGAAACAAGAATGACATTGGTGAAATAAGCATGTCATACCCCACCTTTAAGACACATTCTAAGAATGGGGATTCTTACTAAGTAATGACTCAAGCCATAAGGCAAGAGTCATTACTAACCACCCTTCATCCACTTTCCACAGGAAGTAGGATAATGGGGGGCCAGGAAAAAAGTCAGTTCATCATAAAGGGTTGGAAACCCGGGGTAGCCTCAGGAGGGACAGTTTCCAATCAACGGCTGAGGTTTCTAATGCCCAGCCATATTCTGGGGAATGTACCGATGATGTTGACAAAAACCTGAAATACTGATAGCCTGTGCCACTGTGGTTCTTATGGGCCACAAGTCCCCAAAAGGACTACCCTCTGCCGTATGCATTTCGCCGTACTCAAACATTGTGCCATGTCATACAGGACCACCCCAACAGGCAGACATGGAAGGGGCTGGGACAAAGAAAGGCAGAAGGATAAGAAGAAGAGAAATGTGAAAGGAGGAGTTCCCCATATATGACTGAGTCTGCCGTGATTGACTGTAGACGAAGGCTGGAGGAAGTCAAGGTTGATAATGAGGATGAGGAATGGATGGATGAGGAGAACAGTGTTAGGTATTTAATAATGAATTGAATGTACCCTACAACTGAGTGCCAAGTGCAAATCAAGAATCTTATGATACCAAGGAAGTTAAGCGGAGATGATCGGAAAACTGAAGGAACAATACCGAATGTCATTAAGATAAGACATGCAATAATGGAGTCTAGTGTTAACCGGGGGTTGTCTCGTGACTGACGGCCGGGTAACTCAAGATTTCCAAAAGAAAAAATTGAGAAGTAATGATTCCAATGATGGGAATTATTTACTTCTCTGGGGCTTCTCGTAGGAATGAGTAATAACGTGTTATAATGTTAAACTCTCCTGCTCATCTCAGGGAGCATTTTCAAGATCATCGATGGAAATTGCATTCAAGTGTGAACAGCAATCTGTGAGGGTCTTATTGTTCGAAGAGGGTCTTGGTTGTATCGTTGTATAGGGTTTTTGAGTATTGTGTAAATAGTCGAGTATGAGGTACTAATATCTTTCTGGGACTTGTTGTAATTGATGGGATGATTGTGGGTCTTTTGCTGGATGATGGCTTCTTCGAGTGGGGGCTTTTTGGTATTTTATGTTTTCTGACTTGAGCTCCCCACTCATATACCCACCGGGTACGTTGCGGTGGTCGGAACGCCGAGTACTGGTTGATGTTGGTAGAGAGCATGCAAACATGATATTTTTCGCATACAAATTCCGTATTTCGAATTTTTCCATGCAAACGCTCCAAATCGTTCCCAAACCAATCGGATGACTCTTGGTGATCCTCTCGGCCGTATCGTGCATGTGCTGTTGCTAAACCCGTCATTTGCCAATATATTATGTCTAATAATATGACCTCCATAGGGCATTTGAGCACATATCCCATCTTATGCATGCATCGTCAGCTCAGGTGAAGTGTTTGTCCATAGTTGCCAGATTTCCTGATCCGTCCTTATCTGGGCTGCAGCTTCCTGTGCCGTCTATGTGCCTTGCCAACACTGCACCACGGTAGATGTCATTCAGGCCTCCTGTGGCTTCCAATAGGATCCAACATTCATATCCGTTTGTCCATATGCGCTTATTTTCATCATATCGGGCTAACCGAAGGTTTGTCTGCAAGATAAGGTTTCCTGTATTTTCGGCTGCCTCAGGGCTGCTATGCCACATATTGGTCTTTATCGCCTATGACAATCCTCATCTCCTTCGGCCGACTAGACTCCGTTATTGCATGTCTTATCTTAATGGCATTCGGTATTGTTCCTTCGGTCTTCCGATCATCTCCACTGAGCTTCCTCGGTAACATATGATTCTTGATTTGGACTTGGCACTCAATCGTAGGGTACATTCAATTCATTCTTAAATACCTAACTGTTCCTCTCATCCATCGATTCCTCATCCTCATTACCAACTCCGACTTCCTCCAGCCTTCGTCTACAGTCGATCACGGCAGACTCGGTCGTATACAGCGAACTCCTCCTTTTTACATTCTTCTTATTCCTTCTGCCTTTCTTTGTCCCAGCCCCTTCTCTGTCTGCCTGTTGGGGTGGTCCTGTATGACACGGCACAACGTTCGAATACGGCAGATCGCATATGGCAGAGGGTAGTCCCTTTGTGGACTTGTGGCAAGTAAGAACCACAGTGGCCCAGGCTATAAGTATTCCAGGTTTTTGTCAACATCAGCGGTATGTTCCCCAGGATACGGCTGGGCATTAGAAACCTCAGCCGTTGATCAGAAACTGTCCCTCCTGAGGCTACCCCGGGTTCCTAACCCTTTATGATGCTGACCTTTTTCCTGGCCCCCCATTTGTAATGGCGGTCGTGGACAAGGTAATCGACAAAGAACCTGAGGGCTCTAGGCTTGTTGTCAGTGATCGCGAACACAAGACAAGACCTCTTGGAAAGCACCAACATTGGATGTCTGAAGCTGTGACATGCAACAACTATAGAGGATCCGTGTTTAGGAGCAGAGGTAGGTCAAGGAACAGGATCAGGGAAAACAGGGCGAAGAGGACAAAGGCCAGAGGATCGAAAACAGGAACAAGGACAGAGACTGAGGCAAGGACAATGACGAGGACTGGAGAGGACTCAAGTATTTATTCGGTGAAATGAACAAATAACTGTGTGAGGAGAAAAGGAAAAGAAACAGAACGCTGGGAGGACAAGTCCTCTTATATACACATTTTCTCCTTCCACGTCAAGACACTAAACTAGTAGACCCTAAACCCTTAACCCTTAACTAACCAGCACAGCCGCTCCAGCCATTCCAAACATATGCAGCTGAGTAATTATCCTAATCTATGTGGCTTATCACCAAGAGCACAGCCACCCAGATAAGCTTCCTGATAAGCGAGTGATGACAAGTGATAGGTGAGAAGTGAATGAATTTCTTGAGCCGTGACAGGATCCCCCTGTTTGGACTGAGCTCCGGCGAAGTAGGTTTTATGTTGTCTCTGGTCGGGGTCCTGGTTTGTCGGGGTATTTTTCGTGGAAGTGGTCAACAGCTTGGCTATCTTCATGGAGTTCGGCAGGTTCCCATTCCGGCATATCGTAGCCCACCCACTTGACCAAATACTGAAGTCTGCGGCGGTGTAGTCGGGAGTCCAGGATTGCTTCGATGAAGTATTCGTCTTCCCCATCGATTTCCACTGGTGGGGGTGCATCTGGTCATTGTCCTGGGTATGGGTCGTCTGCAGCTAATTCCAGGAGGGATACATGTTGGACATTGTGGCATTTCATTGTTGGGGGCAGTTCAAGGTGGTACGCATAAGGGGATATCTTGGCAACTACTTTGAATGGTCCATGGCGTTTGTTGTCAAGTTTTCGTGATGGTTGGCGTGTTTTCCAATTTCTTGCATCCAGCCAGACATGATCTCCTGGTTGATAGTTCAGCGATGGTAAACGGTGCCTGTCTGCATTGTCTTGATAACGGAGGTTGGCTCGATTAATCTCAGCTCGCATGTGACTATGGATTTCTGAAAGGGTCTTGGATGTTGTCAGGGCACGGCGGTCATTGACATCATTCGTAGCTGCAGGTGTGAGATTGAATTGGCATCGAGGGTCGAATCCTTTATTGGTGAAGAATGCGGAAGTGCCTGTTGTTTCAGATGCTTGGTTGTTGGCAGCGAACTCAGCCAGAGGCAACCATTCTGCCCAGTCATCCTGTAGGTAGTTGATGTGTGCGCGCAAGTATTGTTCCATGATTGCATTCATTCGTTCAGTTTGTCCATCTGTTTGTGGGTGAAAGGCAGTTGAGAGTCGTGGGTCAATTCCCAAGCGGCGACATAAGGGTTTCAGAACAGTGCAGCAAACTGGGGTCCTCGGTCAGAGATGATTGTCAGGGGCAATCCATGGAGTTGGAAGACATGGTTAATGAATATGTTTGCGAGTTCCTTGGCATCAACATCTGTATGGCAAGGTACAATGTGCTGTTCCTTTGTCAGTCAGTCTACTACAACCCATATCGCGTCACAACCATTGGACCATGGTAATCCTGTTACAAAGTCCATTGATATATCCTGCCAAGGTCTGTCTGGGATAGGTAGTGGTCGTAGGACGCCGAATGGGGCATGTCTGCTAGATTTCGAGTGTTGGCAGGTATGGCAGTTGGGAGTGTAGCAGTCAACGTCTCTGTGCATCTTAGGCCAGGTATATGTCCTCGATAGATATTCCAGTGTCTTTGATCTGCCTGGGTGACCTGCAGTAGGGGTCTCATGATGTTGTTGCATAAGGTGCAGTCTTAGTGGTTCATAGTCTGGAACCCAGATTCGTTGACGGTACAAGAGGAGGTTATCACGTTTTTCACATTCTGCCAGTGTGATGTCTTTACATTGTTTTGTTCCATCACTGAGCATCTGGAGGATTTTGTTTGGGAAGGGGTCGATAGCATATCCTTCGTGGAAGAGTCGGCTTAGTGTAGGGGCATCTGGGGAGAGTGCTGGTGAGGTAACATCAGGTTGGTCGGACAAGGTTGTGGCCAGGGCATGGAGGATGTTTTCAGGTTTAATTATGGTGGTTTGGTTTTCGAGGGAGCGGTCATCCCCCTCTTTAGGCAGATCTCCGGATCGTCTAGTCAGTGTGTCTGGTTTCCCTACAGCAGTCCCTGGGCAGTAGACAATCTTGAAGTTAAATTGGGACAGGAATTGAGACCATCTGTCATACCCCACCTTTAAGTCACATTTTAAGAATGGGGATTCTTACTAAGTAATGACTCAAGCCATAAGGCAAGAGCCATTACTAACCACCCTTCATCCACTTCCCGCAGGAAGTAGGATAATGGGGGGCCAGGAAAAAAGTCAGCATCATAAAGGGTTAGGAACCCGGGGTAGCCTCAGGAGGGACAGTTTCCGATCAACGGCTGAGGTTTCTAATGCCCAGCCGTATCCTGGGGAACGTACCGCTGATGTTGACAAAAAAAACCTGGAATACTTATAGCCTGGGCCACGGTGGTTCTTACTTGCCACAAGTCCACAAAGGGACTACCCTCTGCCGTATGCGATCTGCCGTATTCGAACATTGTGCCGTGTCATACAGGACCACCCCAACAGGCAGACAGAGAAGGGGCTGGGACAAAGAAAGGCAGAAGGAATAAGAAGAATGTAAAAAGGAGGAGTTCACTGTATACGACCGAGTCTGCCGTGATCGACCATAGACAAAGGCTGGAGGAAGTCAGAGTTGGTAATGAGGATGAGGAATTGATGGATGAGAGGAACAGTTAGGTATTTAAGAATGAATTGAATGTACCCTACGACTGAGTGCCAAGTCCAAATCAAGAATCATATGTTACCGAGGAAGCTCAGCGGAGATGATCGGAAGACCGAAGGAACAATACCGAATGCCATTAAGATAAGACATGCAATGACGGAGTCTAGTCGGCCGAAGGAGATGAGGATTGTCATACGCGATAAAGACCAATACGTGGCATAGCGGCCCTGAGGCAGCCGACAATACAGGAAACCTTATCTTGCAGACAAACCTTCGGTTAGCCCGATATGACGAAAATAAGCACATATGGACAAACGGATATGAATGTTGGATCCTATCGGAAGCCACAGGAGGCCCAGATGACATCTACCGTGGTGAAGTGTTGGCAAGGCACACAGACAGCACAGGAAGCCGCAGCCTAGATAAGGACGGATCAGGAAATCCGGCAACTAAGGACAAACACTTCACCTGAGCTGACGATGCATGCATAAGACGGGATATGTGCTCAAATGCCCTATGGAGGTCATATTATTAGACATAATATATTGGCAAACGACGGGTTTAGCAACAGCGCATGCACAATATGGCCGAGAGGATCACCAAGAGTCATCCGATTGGTTTGGGAACGATTTGGAGCGTTTGCATGGAAAAATTCGAAATACGGAATTTGTATGCGAAAAATATCATGTTTGCATGCTCTCTACCAACGTCAACCAGTACTTGGCGTTCCGACCACCGCAACGTACCCGGTGGGTATATGAGTGGGGAGCTCAAGTCAGAAAACATAAAATACGAAAAAGCCCCCACTCGAAGAAGCCATCATCCAGCAAAAGACCCACAATCGTCCCATCAATTACAAGCAAGTCCCAGAAAGATATTAGTACCTCATACTCGACTATTTACACAATACTCGAAAAACCTATACAACAATACAACCAAGACCCTCTTCGAACAATAAGACCCTCACAGATTGCTGTTCACACTTGAATGCAATTTGCATCGACGATCTCGAAACGCTCCCTGAGATAAGCAGGAGAGTTTAAGATTATAACACGTTATTACTCATTTCTATGACAATCCCCAGAGAAGTAAATAATTCCCATCATTGGAATTATTACTTCTCAATTTTTTTTTTTGGAAATCTTGAGTTACCTGGCCGTCAGTCACGAGACAACCTCTGGTTAACACTATAATCTTACTCAACGCCTCACCGAGCATATTGAGAGACGTCCTACAAGAAAGACAGAACCACCAAACAGAAAAACGATGCCCGAGCCAATGGAAATCGATTTCTTGCCTATGCCTTCCTGGGCACTAGTTAGCACCAACAATGGTGGATCAGAGAATATCCCACCTATCGAACCCATCAAATTGCACTCTGTCCCTGAGTGGGGACGTAACCTTATGAATCAACTACACCATACTGCAGTTGAAATCAACAGCCTTCGAGGACAAATCCAAGGGGATGAAACAGAGGCGTACCATATTTTTATGCAAATGCAGAATGATTATCGCAAAATCGAGTCCAACTTAAACCTTGCGATTGCTCAGGCGCAGCAGCATGCTGCAGATGCTACCGGTGCTCACTTCAACCTCACCACCATGCAATTTGCGGAAGTGGCAGCTGCCCACATGGCCCTGAGAAGACATGTAGAGACGATTACCATCAATGCAGCAGAAAGTCAAGAACGAAGACAGTAGTTGCTTCAGCATTTCGCCCAACAAATGGAAGCCAACCAAAATGTCTGGATCGCATACCACAAAGACCAGGCAGTTAAGCAGGAGAAGTTCAACAATGATTGCCAACGATGGGCTGCAGAAATGAATGCCCGAGAAGCCAGGGCAAGAGTCGACCAGGAGAAGGTCAAGGAGGACCTACGGAAATTGAAGCGTCTCCAGTCACAGCTCCAACAGAATCAGGCCAATGCATCTGCGATATCTCAGCAAGAACATGAAGACATGCGACGATCATTCCGGGAGGAGCTTCAGGCCATTGGAGAAGAGTTAAAAACCCTGTTCCAATTAGCCCAACAGTCCCCAAAGGATATAGATGTAACGTCGGTCATTGATAGCATCTTAGAGCAACATGCTCGACAGGGAAGAATTCCCCTCCCAAGTAGTGATGGGATGGAGTCAGACTGCGACCTTCCTCCCCTACCACCCAGTGACCGATCAAGTAGACGTTCGACTCAACTAGGAAGAGCGACAGAGTCTAGGGGCAGCAGTCCACCAGGTGGAGTGATACCACCCCCAGGACCTCCACCAGGAGGAAGCAGTTCCAGCTCTTCCAGTTCAGACTCAGAATCAGATAGACCAAAGGATCTAGGGAATGAGATATCAGAACTCATTCGAGCACTCCGGAAAAAGGACAAGAAGAATCATATCAGCAAGCGACCAGAAGCAATCTTTCTGGGAAAAGCTCCCAAGATGAAGGAGCCTGAGGTATTTGATGGAGATAGGGAAAATTACATTCCATGGATGAAGGCAGTCAAAGAGTATATGACTGTACGATCCATTGACTTCAACACCGATGCAACCCGAATCAACTGGTTAGGGTCCCTCCTCAAGGGTGATGCCCGCCAATGGCACCAAAACCATGTCGATACTACAGAGAAGGAATTACACCCTGATACCTGGGCCTCATACACTGCAGCAATGGATCACTATTTCCGCGATCCCCACCAGAAACGCAACTACACCAACAAGATGGCCAGGTTGCATTGGAAGTATAAACCTGGATGCCACAAGACCGGCCTCCCAGCAGATCAATGGGGAATTAGAATGGCCATCTACCAAGAGAAGGCTCAAGTAGAAGGAGAGGTTCTGAGAGAAATCTACGACCAGGCATTCCCAGAAGATCTGGCTTGCCAGGCATGGACAGATGTTCAAGACTTGGATGACCCAAAGTATGAGCGTTTTAAGGCCAGACTGATCAAGCTTGCAACTGCAAAAGAAGAACATCGGAACATGCATGAAAAGCCACTGCTCCACATATATCAAACCCCCTCGGAGCCCAAGCAGGAGAAGGACAAGCGGAAGAAGGATGAGGAGAAGAAATCCAACTGTGGTAAGGCTAGGGAAACGAACCGCACACCTAAAAGCGACTGAGAAAAGAAATTTCAAAACAATCGCGAAGCATTAGCTGGGGTTCCCCAGGCTGAAATCGATCAGCATAAGGCAGATAAGGCTTCCTGCTGGCGTTGTGGGCGGAATAGCCACCATACATTAGAATGTTTTGCAAAGAAGACCTCCAAAGGAACGGATTTGGCTACCACAGTAGCAGCAGTCACAAAGAAGGCTAAACGCCAATGACCTTCAGAAGACTCGGATGATGATGAGGAGGTCACCAAGGAACCTGTAACCAAGCGGCCGAAGAATGTCGCCACTGTAACCCAGACAGTATCAGAACCGGACCCAAAGCCAGGAAAAAGATGTTGGGAAGTAGACACCTGAGACCTCTCGGATTTAAACTAGGAAGCCTCGTAAGATACGCAGAGGCATCCAAGAAGAAGAAGACGTATCAGGTTCTCAGATGATATCAGTAGCTGGAGTCAAACGTACACAAACCCAAGGAAACCAAAAACAATCCAAAAAATCAAAACCTAATAAAAAAGAACCCGAGATGAAATTACAATTGGCCAACAACAAGCCACCCCGAGTAGGTTCCAGACCAATTGTCGAAATGAATCTCTCCATACCTGGACAAGAGACATTCAATGTCCAAGTCATGTTCGATACAGGTGCAGCCATACCTATCATCAGTTCCAAGTTTATCAAGGAACATCACCTACCCAGGATCAGCCGAAACACACCCCTCAGAATCAATGGGGCAGATGGGCGCCCATTGTCTGGAGCCGGGGAAGCTTTCACACACTCCTTATTGCTCCAGTACAAATGCCACTATACAAGGGAAACATTCGAGATTATGCCTCTAGAGCCAGGAACAGACATAATCCTCCCCTGTTGGTGGATGGCCAAGCATCAACCCAATAAGTTTTGGGGAAAACCAGAAGACATCACCTTAGACTCCGAATTCTGTAAACAACACTGCACCAGAGCTGCAGTACAAGAATTCTCCCTCACAATGGATAAAGATATCCTACACCACTATGATGCAACAGTAATTGGGTATATTGCATCAGTCAACTCAAACACAACTGAGGTAGACCCAGCTACAGTGGTACCTCAAAAGTTCCGACAATATGTCGAAGTCCTAGGCAAAGAGCTTGCAGATAAGCTCCCTGATCACAAACCCTATGATCATGCAATAGATCTGAAGGAGGGTGAACAACCACCATGGGGACCAATGTACCCCCTCAATGAAACTGAATTACAAGCTCTGCGGGATTATCTCAAGGAAATGTTGGAATTGGGGAAAATCCGCCCATCGAAATCACCAGATGCAGCACCAATCATCTTCGTCCCTAAGGCCCATGGCCGAGGCCTCAGATTGTGTGTCGATTACCGCGGCTTGAATAAAGTCACCATTGCCAACAGATATCCCCTACCGATCATGTCAGAACTCCAAGATAGGGTCAGAGGTGCGAAAATATTCACCAAGATTGACCTCAAAAATGGATACAACTTGATTCGGATCAAACCAGGAGATGAATGGAAAACAGCATTTTAAACACGGTATGGACTATACGAATACACCATTATGCCGTGTGGGTTATCCAATGCCCCTGCAACCTTCCAGAATATGATGAACCATATCTTTAGAGACTTGCTGGACCAAGGATTGATTGTATACTTGGACGACATCCTGATCTATGCCGAAACAGAAGAGGAACATGACCGCATTGTCCTGGAAGTGTTGAAACGTCTAGCAGAGAATGGGCTAGCCATATCCCAGGACAAATGTTTTTGGTCAACCAACCGAGTCGACTTCCTGGGGTATGTTATCTCAAAGGATGGTATCGAAATGGCCCAAGACAAAGTTCAATGCATTCAGGATTGGGAACGACCAAGAAGTCTAAGGGATGTACAGTCATTTATTGGCTTTGCGAATTTTTATAGGCGATTTATCAGAGAATTCTCAAAAATCGCTAAACCCCTCAGCGATTCAACAAAAGGGTCACCAAAAGACTGGATCTGGACAGATGCGATGACAGAAGTATTCGAGCAACTAAAACACTGCTTTACGACTGCACCTATCCTTACACACTTCAACCTACAACAAGAATGCATCGTCGAGACAGATGCATCTGACTTTGCACTGGGTGGCACATTGTCACAAAATGCAGAGGACAAAAAACTACACCCAGTTGCCTTCCACTCCAGAAAGTTCTCACCAGCCGAAATCAACTACGAAATTCATGACAACGAATTACTGGCAATAGTTGATTGTTTTAAGACATGGTGAAGATATTTGGAAGGATCACTTCACACGGTCCAGGTATTTACCGACCACAAAAACCTTGAGTATTTCATGACAACCAAGGTTCTCAACAGAAGGCAGGCACGCTGGGCTCAGGAACTGGCCGGCGTGGACTTCAAAATTTTTTATAGGAAAGGAACAAGTAATGGCAAGCCAGATGCATTATCAAGGCGCCCGGAGTATCGCCCTGAAAAGGGGGGAGGTGGAAACCAGCCAATACAGACTGTATTGCATGAAAAACACTTCGACACAATCTCAGCAATCAGTACTGGAGGAGAAGGAATGGTGTTCTGTTGCTCAGCAGTTCAGCTGGCTTATCTGGCATCATCAGTATCAAAATGGGCAAAGGAATTTGAGCAGGAAGTAAGAGAGGCAGGACAACAGGATGCAGCATACTACCAGGCCTTAGAGGAACTGAGTAGAAGCACACAAGAAGTAGAAGGAAAGGAAAGGATTTTGGAACTACAGGATGGATTACTATATCGCAAGGGATTGCTTTGGGTGCCAGAGAATGCACGACATGCGATTTTACATACCGAGCACAACAGCGCAGTAGCCGGACACTTTGGTCAAGACAAAACGATCGAGATGATCCGACGCAACTTCTGGTGGCCTAAGATGGACCAAGAAATTATCGAATATGTCAGAAGTTGTTTAGAATGTCAGAAGGATAAGGCATCACGCCACAAGCCATATGGCTTACTCTCACCACTAGAGCTCCCATATGCACCATGGACATCAATCGCCATGGATTTCATCACAGACCTCCCCTTATGTGAAGACTGTGATCAATTATGGGTCATTGTTGACAGATTTACAAAAATGGCCCACTTTATACCACTCAAAAAGGACCAAAAGACAGCGGAACACCTAGTAAAGATATTCACCAGGGAGATATGGAGATTCCATGGCATCCCAACCGATGTCATCTCAGAGCGCGACTCCCGCTTTACCTCCACAGAGTGGAAACAGTTCCTTGGCATCCTAGGAATACGACCACGAATAAGCACATCTTTTCATCCACAAACAGATGGCCAAACGGAAAGGATCAACCAGACAATCGAGGCATACTTACGATCATTCACCAACTATGAGATGGATGATTGGGTTGGGCTCTTGCCCATGGCTGAGTTCGCATACAACAATTCAGTAACTCAGGCCACAGGCATGTCACCCTTCTTTGCCAACTATGGCCGACACCCAGGTTGCACCAACCCAAGTACAACACCAACCAGCGAGGACACTCAAGATGGATACATCAACAACATCCTCTCAGTCCAAAGTCTAGTCACAAAAAACCTAAAAGCAACCCAGGAAAGAATGAAGAAATATGCCGATAATAAATGCAAGGATGCTCCAGAATTCAAGGTTGGGGACCTAGTCATGTTAGATGGAAGGAACATCCAGACCAGACGTCCAAAACATAAACTGGACCACAAGAAGCATGGCCCCTTCGCAATAGAGAAAGTAATCTCTCCAACAGCCATGCGACTATCACTACCCAGAAAATGGAAGATCCACAACACCTTCCATGTATCCTTACTCAAACCATACAACAATGGGACCAGACCTCCGGCTGATCTATTAAAAATCATTGATGAATGCGATGACATCGAAGGCAATGAGGAATAGGAGATAGAAGAAATCTTATCGAGTAGGAAAGTCAAGGGGAAAGTCCTTTACTGAGTCAGATGGAAAGGATATCCACTTAAGAAGGATCATACTGAGGAACTGTATGAATGCTTCATAGTAGGTGGCCTGCAGTCACTCCGAGAGTTCCACTCAAGGAATCCAGGCATGCCGAGGAACCAACGTGTTTCAACAACCAACTATCTCAAGATACCTTTCCTCTCTGAGGTTTTAATGGTCTTGGGATAGAAAACATGTTGGTGGATGAAGGGGTTGGAGGACTTCATCAAAAGATCCCGTTTCATAATCATATAGCTAAGAATTCATAAGCCAAGAATCTAAGTTAATGATTTCGGGTCGAAATCTTATAAGGGGGGAGGTAGTGTCATACCCCACCTTTAAGACACATTTTAAGAATGGGGATTCTTACTAAGTAATGACTCAAGCCATAAGGCAAGAGCCATTACTAACCACCCTTCATCCACTTCCCGCAGGAAGTAGGATAATGGGGGGCCAGGAAAAAAGTCAGCATCATGAAGGGTTAGGAACCCGGGGTAGCCTCAGGAGGGACAGTTTCCAATCAACGGCTGAGGTTTCTAATGCCCAGCCATATCCTGGGGAACGTACCGCTGATGTTGACAAAAAAAACCTGGAATACTTATAGCCTGGGCCACTGTGGTTCTTACTTGCCACAAGTCCACAAAGGGACTACCCTCTGCCGTATGCGATCTGCCGTATTCGAACGTTGTGCCGTGTCATACAGGACCACCCCAACAGGCAGACAGAGAAGGGGCTGGGACAAAGAAAGGCAGAAGGAATAAGAAGAATGTAAAAAGGAGGAGTTCGCCGTATACGACCGAGTCTGCCGTGATCGACCGTAGACGAAGGCTGGAGGAAGTCAGAGTTGGTAATGAGGATGAGGAATCGATGGATGAGAGGAACAGTTAGATATTTAAGAATGAATTGAATGTACCCTACGACTGAGTGCCAAGTCCAAATCAAGAATCATATGTTACCGAGGAAGCTCAGCGGAGATGATCGGAAGACCGAAGGAACAATACCGAATGCCATTAAGATAAGACATGCAATAACGGAGTCTAGTCGGCCGAAGGAGATGAGGATTGTCATAGGCGATAAAGACCAATACGTGGCATAGCAGCCCTGAGGCAGCCGACAATACAGGAAACCTTATCTTGCAGACAAACCTTCGGTTAGCCCGATATGACGAAAATAAGCACATATGGACAAATGGATATGAATGTTGGATCCTATCGGAAGCCACAGGAGGCCCAGATGACATCTACCGTGGTGAAGTGTTGGCAAGGCACACAGACGGCACAGGAAGCCGCAGCCTAGATAAGGACGGATCAGGAAATCCGGCAACTAAGGACAAACACTTCACCTGAGCTGACGACGCATGCATAAGACGGGATATGTGCTCAAATGCCCTATGGAGGTCATGTTATTAGACATAATATATTGGCAAACGACGGGTTTAGCAACAGCGCATGCACGATACGGCCGAGAGGATCACCAAGAGTCATCCGATTGGTTTGGGAACGATTTGGAGCGTTTGCATG
This sequence comes from Pyronema domesticum, assembly GCA_024516145.1. Classification (NCBI taxonomy): domain Eukaryota; kingdom Fungi; phylum Ascomycota; class Pezizomycetes; order Pezizales; family Pyronemataceae; genus Pyronema; species Pyronema domesticum. The sequence goes on along the minus strand of JAJJXL010000052.1, from coordinate 4,335 downwards.
GAAAAATTCGAAATACGGAATTTGTATGCGAAAAATATCATGTTTGCATGCTCTCTACCAACGTCAACCAGTACTTGGCGTTCCGACCACCGCAACGTACCCGGTGGGTATATGAGTGGGGAGCTCAAGTCAGAAAACATAAAATACGAAAAAGCCCCCACTCGAAGAAGCCATCATCCAGCAAAAGACCCACAATCGTCCCATCAATTACAAGCAAGTCCCAGAAAGATATTACTACCTCATACTCGACTATTTACACAATACTCGAAAAACCTATACAACAATACAACCAAGACCCTCTTCGAACAATAAGACCCTCACAGATTGCTGTTCACACTTGAATGCAATTTGCATCGACGATCTCGAAACGCTCCCTGAGATAAGCAGGAGAGTTTAAGATTATAACACGTTATTACTCATTTCTACGAGAATCCCCAGAGGAGTAAATAATTCCCATCATTGGAATTATTACTTCTCAATTTTTTCTTTTGGAAATCTTGAGTTACCCAGCCATCAGTCACGAGACAACCCCCAGTTAACACCATCGGGCTTGTCGGCGGTTGAGGAGTTTTGTTGTGGTGAAATATTCCAGATTCTTATGGTCCGATAGGACACGGATTGGGTTGATAACAGACTGTAATTGTGGTCTCCATTCCTCGAATGCACGCACAATTGCCATTAATTCCTTGTCATAAATCTCGTAGTTGCATTCTGCTGGAGAGTCCTTCTTAGAGAAATATGCCACTGGGTGTAGGATGCCATCATCATCGTATTGTGACAGTACTCCAGCAGATACGTAGTCTCAGGCATCAGTTTCAACAATGACATCACGGTCGGGGTCAAATCGGGCAAGGACGGGTGCGGATGTAAACGTGGTTTTTAACTCATCGAATGCATTTTGTTGTTCCTCCTTCCAGGCGAATGGTACGCCTTTTCGTGTCAGGAGTGTAAGTGGTTGCACGATTTTGGAATAATTTCGGACAAAGCGACGGTAAAAGTTGGCAAACCCCAGGAAGGCACGGACATCTTTTAGGTTGCGGGGTGATTCCCAGTCCTGGACAGCTGTAATTTTTTCAGGATCCATCTTAATTCCTTCCATACTGATGATAAGCCCCAAGTATTTGACTTCCTGGCAATGGAACTCACATTTTTCTGGCTTCAGGTGTAAGCCTGCTTTCTCAAAGGCTTCTAGCACAAGGTTCACATGTTGTTGATGTTCTTCAAAGGTGTCAGAATAGATGAGTGTGTCATCCAGATAAGCTGTGCAGAAGCGGTCCAAACAGGGGGCCAGGACATCGTTGATAAAGTTCTGGAAGGTTGCAGGGGCATTGGTGAGGCCAAATGGCATTACTAATGATTCGAAAAGACCATAACGGGTGCGGAAGGCAGTTTTCCATTCTTCTCCTTCTGCCATTCGAATGAGGTTGTAGGCCCCCCTAATGTCAAGTTTTGTGAACCATTTTGCACGAGAGAGATTCATCAGGGTGTCTTGCATGAGTGGGAGAGGGTAGCGGTTTTTAATTGTTCCTTCATTGATTCCTCGATAATCCACAACTAGGCGTAGAGAACCATCCCCTTTCTTGACGAACAAGATTGGTGCCGCAGCTGGGGATGATGATGCTCGAATGAATCCTTTGCTCATGTTTTCATCAATCCACCGCTTTAGTTCTTCCAGTTCTGGGCGTGAGAGGGAGTAGAGTGGGCCAAAGGGGGGTTTGAATCCATCTTCTAAGGGGATCTTGTGGTCACAGGGGCGGTGAGGGGGCAGTTTGTCGGCATTGACTTTTTCGAAAATTTTCAGGTATTTATTGTATTCTTGCGGCATGATTGTTTTGAGGTCCGGCTTGTCACTTTTTGGTTCTTGCAGGGCAGTGTTAATTTCATTAAGTGATAGGCAGAACTGCTCGACCTTGCCATACCGTTGGTTGCTATTGTTGACAATTCATTTAAAGGTTGTAGCCGAGATGGCACAGATCTTATTCTTTCGTTCTGGTGTCAGACCCTTGATTGGTGTGGCCTTAATCATGGTACGATGTGGGAGGCATTGGGGGGAGCAGAATTGGATATCATTTTTTGCAAAGTTCATGGTAACATCATGTTCCTTGAGCCAAGGGATTCCAAGGACTAGAGGGTAGTGGCCGAGAGAGGTGATATATGCAACCAGTGTTTTGTGGTGATCACCGATGGTGCATTGGATTTCCACATATTAGGTGATATCTCCTGAAGAGATTGGTTGGCCATCAATTACTTCAACTATTTTTGGGATTTTCAATTGGTAACGGGGGAGGTTGTGTTAGCGTGCGAAAGCCTCATTCATAAATGACAGTCCAGTACATCCACAATCCACAAGTGCATGGGTGTCAAGTTTGGTGTCACGGTCGGTCAAGGTGCAAGGTACAACTAAGTGACTACCATCCATTTCATTTTCCAGATTAACTGACAAAGAACTTGCTGATACATAGAAGATATCCTGTGGTGATACAAATGAAGAGGCAGGGGCAGGTCCACCAGGAGAGCCAACGGGCTGCTGGTGGACTACTCTTTTCCCGAGTTGGGTTCAGGGGAAGGGGCGGGGTCTGTTGGGGTTGTTGAGACCTCGGTAGCGGCCGGGTGCATCTTCCAAGTGTTGTTAGCGGCCAGGGTGGGGCATTCATTTTTGAAGTGGTCGGCTGATCCACAGTACAGGCATTGTCCCTTCGCCATGCGTTCGTCATGTCGGCGTTGGTTTTGGGCCTTCTGGGAAGCTGATAGGTCCATAGGGGCTGTGCCGTAATTGCCACTGTTAGTGCTGGTCGGGTGGGCGGCCGGTCGGGCCGGTGCAGGGGCTGGTCGTTGGGGAACTGGTGTGGCTTGGCGTCGGGTGACAGCTGCATGAGCTCGGATGCGATAGTCTAACTTCATACATAGGTCGACAAATTTCGCAAAATCTTGGGGTTCATCAGCCTGGTATACCAGACTGGCTTGTAGTTCTCGGGACAGGCCTCGCTTCAGGGCTGCCTTTTTCGCATTGGTGTCAAAGTTGAGGATTGCCATGAGGCGTTGGAACTCAGCATAGTAGATGCTAAATTCCCTATTGCCTTGGCTGAGTTTCTTGAGTTCCGCAGATGCTGACCCCACTTGGTCTGGATCTCCGAATGCGGATTCAAGGATGGTGATTAACTCTTCCACATCTTTGAGTTTGATCTTGTCTGCAAGGACATAGGGTTGGACCTGGTTCTGGGCATTGTTCTTGAGGTAACCATATACATAACAGAGCTTATGCTGATCGTCAATGAAGCGGGAGGAGTCCCCAGCTAGCTTGGACCTAACTTTGGAAATGAAGTTAAGCAGGTCCTTGCAGTCTCTGGAGTACTCCGGTGGGTGGGGTAACTCGATCGGTTTTGTCGTAGCAAGGGCTGTGTTTCCCGTGAGGGATTGCAGTAGTTGGATGGTGGTGTTGGCTGATCCAAGGTCACGTTCTAGGTCGGTGATACGTTTTGCATAGTCAGAGTTGTCTTTTTGGGATTCCTTTAGCTCTGCCTTGAGGTCGATCAACTTTTGGCAATCGCGGTTGTATTCTTTGACTGCATTGTATAAGCCTTGGATTTTGGATGGGTCTTTGTTGACTTCGTCTCTTTGAGCTGCATTGAGGTACAGCGCTATAACAATTTCTTGATCGGCCATGGTGTTTTAACGGAGGTGCCAGGTAAGGTTGTTGTCGTCAAAGGTGACTTGTGTTGCAGAGATTTCGTTTCCGATTTGGCAGGCAATTTCAATTTCGTCGATAATAGCAGTGTTTCCCAAGGACAGGAATTTCAGGATGAGGCGTGTGAACTGGTAAAACCAGAGATCGTGGAGCATAGGCACAAGGGTAATCAAGGGCAGACGGTAGAGCCGGCAGGTACTTGATTACACAGTTATGTTGTAACGGCGGTCATGGACAAGGTAATCGACAAAGAACCTGAGGGCTCTAGGCTTGTTGACAGTGATCGCGAACACAAGACAAGACCTCTTGGAAAGCACCAACGTTGGATGTCTGAAGCTGTGACGTGCAACAACTATAGAGGATCCGTGTTTAGGAGCAGAGGTACGTCAAGGAACAGGATCAGGGAAAACAGGGCGAAGAGGACAAAGGCCAGAGGATCGAAAACAGGAACAAGGACAGAGACTGAGGCAAGGACAATGACGAGGACTGGAGAGGACTCAAGTATTTATTCGGTGAAATGAACAAATAACTGTGTAAGGAGAAAAGGAAAAGAAACAGAACGCTGGGAGGACAAGTCCTCTTATATACACATTTTCTCCTTCCACGCTGAGACACTAAACTAGTGTCATACCCCACCTTTAAGACACATT
>JAJJXL010000051.1:0-133271 GCA_024516145.1 Pyronema domesticum | reverse complement strand
CCAAAGGTTCCAAAAATCGAAGCATTGAAAAAGGCTCGGATTTTGGCTATAAGCGAACGAAAGTTCGATGTAGGTAAACCCTCTACTTTTCCTGATGAGTTACTAGAAATACCCTTTACTAATGCTGTCTCACAGATTATTCTGAAGACGGAGATTGGAGTACTGGAAAGTGCACGAGATTTTGCACCAGGTGTCCACATTGGGGAGGGAGTATCTTTACCATCTGTATTTAATTATAAAATAAGTGCAAACTTAAGATTTTTATTTCAAGAAAAACTCGACCGTGATTTACCAATTCAATCATACAATGAATTTGCCAAACGTTTACGTTGGAAATTTTATTGGTGGTCACGTATCGGTCAAAACGAAGAAACCAAACGGAATCCGCAACTGATATCTCGTTTTACAGAATCATTAGCTGATCCACCACGTGGAAATTTTTACTTTGAAGCTGGCCTTAATGCCGGACGCGCTGAGTTGGTAAAACAAGTCACTCAAGCGGAACCGTATTATCGTCCCGCAGATGCCCTGAACTGGACAACTGTGAAAAAACTTCAGACGTTCCTTCATGAAAATCAATATTTAGTGAAAGGAACTGACAAAAATCTCGGAATTTCAGTGGTTACCCTCAAATGGTATAAAAAAGAATGCCTCAAGCATCTTACATCCGATGTCTTCTCTGAGTTAAAAACTAGGGATGATATACCATTTGACCTCTTCAATTCGCTAATTCACCGATTAGTGTCCGCAGACTCTGGCTGGACAAAACAAGAAACAGAATACTTGTTGGACTCTTATGCGTTAACTGATATCCCAAAATTCCATGGTATTCCAAAGATTCATAAGAAACCATGGGGGTTACGCCCAATTGTCCCTAGCCACAGTTGGATCTCAAGTCCGGCTGCGAAGATTGTAAGCCTATACCTCAAACCAGTATACAAGCACTTCCCCTGGATAATTCAATCCACACAAGAACTGGTATCATTATTGAGTAAACTTACAATAAACCCCAACAAGAAGTTGTATATGTGTACGGGTGATGTCACTGCGATGTATACAAACATCAATAAGGACTCCTGCCGTAATACACTTAAGAGTATGTTTGAAAGTCTTAAACTTCGAGAAGGGAAGGTCGACGCCCTCCTGCAAGCTGTTGATTTGGCAAACAACCACAATTATGTGGAATTTGATAACCGATTTTTTCATCAAGAAAAAGGTCTGGCAATGGGCACTGCTTGTAGCCCAGACATTGCAAACCTTGTTCTTGGAAATACAGAACATAAGAAGAAGATACCATCTCGCACTGGAACTCTCTTATATGTTCGCTATATAGATGATATATTTACCATCGTAGAAGCTGATTCTGAAGAGAATGCTCGTCTATATTGCCTAGATCATATCGGTCCATTAAAACTTCAGTGGGAAGTTAGCGACACAAGAATACACTTTCTGGATGTCGAGGTTTTCAAATTGCCAGGTGAAACGAAATTACGCTATCGTCCTTACCGAAAACCACTTAACCACTACTCGCGTATCCCATGGAGCAGCTCACACCCCAAACACGTTAAGAAGTCCGTGTTAGGAGGGGAGTTAGCTAGGTTAGCCGTTAATAGTTCGCACCGCGAGGACTATTTTCAAGCCGCTCAAGAGTTTAGAAATGCACTCAGGCTTCGTGGCTGGCCGACAGAAGTCCTCCATACCTGGTTTAAAGAGCTACTGGAGAAACGATGGTTACATAAAGGCGCGGAAAGAGAGCCTTCATCGGATTACCTAGCACTTAAGACTAAGTATAACCCTATATGGGATGGCGTTAAAATTGGCCCTATCCGCGATGCTATGATAAAGTACTGGGGCTCGTTTACCACCACTGACCAGACGGACTCACTACCAATCCGACGCCATGGCATTGTGACTGGAATGAAAGAGGTGATCGTCAGTGAAACGAGCGCGGCCCAGAGACTTATATCAGCTAGAATGGTCATCGCATTTTCCAGAACTACGTCATTTGGAGACATGGTTAACCGCTGGAATAAGGATCTCCTACTTGTAGAAGAACCAGAGATAGAATTGGCCAATCGTCCTAAGGAATTAGAAGTCAGAACTGACTCTCTGATTATAACACATCCTGAGGGAGGTTTTGGCGTAAAGGATTTTTATGGCAAATGATGATATAAATAAACAGTTTTTCTTTTTACTGTTGCGTAAATAAATCTGATGCCTAACCCTAACCCTACCCTAACCTAACCCTAACCTTAACGGATATGTTTTCTAAATTCCGGTATATTCATATTACCTGGTTATAACTAGTGTGAAATAAGACATTATGTAGTAGTTCTTACAATGCTAGTTCGCTAGCATTAATGTCTTGCATCATGCGATATCACTATCGTGTTGCCTAGGCAACGATGTCACACTGACATTAGTCAGGATTATGTAATATACTCTCCGAAAGATCACGTGACCATATCACATGATCTTGTCACATGATTATATCACATGATCATATCACGTGACCTTATCTTATCTTTATCAGATTAGATCAGATAAGCGGAAGGACAGGGAATAATTTTTCCGTTGCCAAGACGGAATTCGGATATGAATCTATCCGTTCCCCCTATCGCTCCTACTCTATAAGTAGGACGATCCGCCGCGGTACTGAAGAGATTCCGTATCGAAACTTGTTTGCACAACTCACGTTGGCACTTGTATACCGCTGCGAAATCTCTTTCTCAACAAATCCTCGTTCGAAACACACACTCGCCTCGCTTTGCTCGGCTCGCCCCTAACCCTAACCCTACCCTAACCTAACCCTAACCTTAACGGATATGTTTTCTAAATTCCGGTATATTCATATTACCTGGTTATAACTAGTGTGAAATAAGACATTATGTAGTAGTTCTTACAATGCTAGTTCGCTAGCATTAATGTCTTGCATCATGCGATATCACTATCGTGTTGCCTAGGCAACGATGTCACACTGACATTAGTCAGGATTATGTAATATACTCTCCGAAAGATCACGTGACCATATCACATGATCTTGTCACATGATTATATCACATGATCATATCACGTGACCTTATCTTATCTTTATCAGATTAGATCAGATAAGCGGAAGGACAGGGAATAATTTTTCCGTTGCCAAGACGGAATTCGGATATGAATCTATCCGTTCCCCCTATCGCTCCTACTCTATAAGTAGGACGATCCGCCGCGGTACTGAAGAGATTCCGTATCGAAACTTGTTTGCACAACTCACGTTGGCACTTGTATACCGCTGCGAAATCTCTTTCTCAACAAATCCTCGTTCGAAACACACACTCGCCTCGCTTTGCTCGGCTCGCCCCTAACCCTAACTACGTTTTCGAACACCATGCCGCGCTCTGTCCTTTCCATTCCGACGTACCCACTCGGTCTTGACGCAAACCGTCGCCAGAGTGCCCTCGCGCTCGCTTCTACACTCGACGATGTTATCGCCGTTATCCCTACTTCGTATAGGGAGCCGTCTCGCACCTTTTTGAAAGAGCTCTGGGAGCACTCCAAAAAGATGTCGAATGCAAGGATCTCCCTGGAGACCTTACAACGGCATAAAGCTTTGGGAACTTGGCCTCCAGCGCTAAGGGGAATTAAACCACCCACCCTGCTATTAAGTTCCGAGTTTACTCGCGAATCGGCTGATGCCAAGTTAATGATCAGTAGCCTTGATGGTTGCTCGAATGATTACAAGGCAGAGGCCCTCGACTGTATGATAGCCACTAAAAAGGCTGAGGTCGAGTGGTTCATCACCGAACGTGTCTCTCGCGAGAAATGGCTTCCAAAACTTGAGGAAATTGCCAAAAACACATTCGAAAGAACCAAAAAATCCACTGAATACCGTGCACTTCCTATTGGGTCTCAACCGACTCCCGATGGAAGTGTTAGTATGTTAGTTCCAGATTGGGTACAAGCAGAATATCGCAACTGGAGAACGGATTTACCACATGTTGGGGAACGCGTTTTGTCGCTTGCCCAAAACATCGGGATGGCTAAGCTGGAGAAAAAGATAGCCAAAACCACTCTTAAGGAAAAAGCAGACGTGGAAATGACAGATGTGGGTGCATCTAAAACCATGCAGGAGACTATCTCCGATGAAGTCAAGAAGGCTGTGGCCGCTGCCCTTAAGCAGAAAGGAGTCAGCGCTCCTCCAAGAAGTGAGTATTCAAACTCACCTTCTTCTTATTCAATAGCTAATCCTTTGAAAAGAAAAAGAAAAGCGCAAAATCCCGACGGGAGGGAAGGGAGGGTCCAAGAAGACTCAACCCAAGAAATCTCGCTCGGAAAAAAACGCCCACAGGAAAGCAAGGAAAGGTGGAAAAGAAGAAGAACTCCACCAAAGGTTCCAAAAAATCGAAGCATTGAAAAAGGCTCGGATTTTGGCTATAAGCGAACGAAAGTTCGATGTAGGTAAACCCTCTACTTTTCCTGATGAGTTACTAGAAATACCCTTTACTAATGCTGTCTCACAGATTATTCTGAAGACGGAGATTGGAGTACTGGAAAGTGCACGAGATTTTGCACCAGGTGTCCACATTGGGGAGGGAGTATCTTTACCATCTGTATTTAATTATAAAATAAGTGCAAACTTAAGATTTTTATTTCAAGAAAAACTCGACCGTGATTTACCAATTCAATCATACAATGAATTTGCCAAACGTTTACGTTGGAAATTTTATTGGTGGTCACGTATCGGTCAAAACGAAGAAACCAAACGGAATCCGCAACTGATATCTCGTTTTACAGAATCATTAGCTGATCCACCACGTGGAAATTTTTACTTTGAAGCTGGCCTTAATGCCGGACGCGCTGAGTTGGTAAAACAAGTCACTCAAGCGGAACCGTATTATCGTCCCGCAGATGCCCTGAACTGGACAACTGTGAAAAAACTTCAGACGTTCCTTCATGAAAATCAATATTTAGTGAAAGGAACTGACAAAAATCTCGGAATTTCAGTGGTTACCCTCAAATGGTATAAAAAAGAATGCCTCAAGCATCTTACATCCGATGTCTTCTCTGAGTTAAAAACTAGGGATGATATACCATTTGACCTCTTCAATTCGCTAATTCACCGATTAGTGTCCGCAGACTCTGGCTGGACAAAACAAGAAACAGAATACTTGTTGGACTCTTATGCGTTAACTGATATCCCAAAATTCCATGGTATTCCAAAGATTCATAAGAAACCATGGGGGTTACGCCCAATTGTCCCTAGCCACAGTTGGATCTCAAGTCCGGCTGCGAAGATTGTAAGCCTATACCTCAAACCAGTATACAAGCACTTCCCCTGGATAATTCAATCCACACAAGAACTGGTATCATTATTGAGTAAACTTACAATAAACCCCAACAAGAAGTTGTATATGTGTACGGGTGATGTCACTGCGATGTATACAAACATCAATAAGGACTCCTGCCGTAATACACTTAAGAGTATGTTTGAAAGTCTTAAACTTCGAGAAGGGAAGGTCGACGCCCTCCTGCAAGCTGTTGATTTGGCAAACAACCACAATTATGTGGAATTTGATAACCGATTTTTTCATCAAGAAAAAGGTCTGGCAATGGGCACTGCTTGTAGCCCAGACATTGCAAACCTTGTTCTTGGAAATACAGAACATAAGAAGAAGATACCATCTCGCACTGGAACTCTCTTATATGTTCGCTATATAGATGATATATTTACCATCGTAGAAGCTGATTCTGAAGAGAATGCTCGTCTATATTGCCTAGATCATATCGGTCCATTAAAACTTCAGTGGGAAGTTAGCGACACAAGAATACACTTTCTGGATGTCGAGGTTTTCAAATTGCCAGGTGAAACGAAATTACGCTATCGTCCTTACCGAAAACCACTTAACCACTACTCGCGTATCCCATGGAGCAGCTCACACCCCAAACACGTTAAGAAGTCCGTGTTAGGAGGGGAGTTAGCTAGGTTAGCCGTTAATAGTTCGCACCGCGAGGACTATTTTCAAGCCGCTCAAGAGTTTAGAAATGCACTCAGGCTTCGTGGCTGGCCGACAGAAGTCCTCCATACCTGGTTTAAAGAGCTACTGGAGAAACGATGGTTACATAAAGGCGCGGAAAGAGAGCCTTCATCGGATTACCTAGCACTTAAGACTAAGTATAACCCTATATGGGATGGCGTTAAAATTGGCCCTATCCGCGATGCTATGATAAAGTACTGGGGCTCGTTTACCACCACTGACCAGACGGACTCACTACCAATCCGACGCCATGGCATTGTGACTGGAATGAAAGAGGTGATCGTCAGTGAAACGAGCGCGGCCCAGAGACTTATATCAGCTAGAATGGTCATCGCATTTTCCAGAACTACGTCATTTGGAGACATGGTTAACCGCTGGAATAAGGATCTCCTACTTGTAGAAGAACCAGAGATAGAATTGGCCAATCGTCCTAAGGAATTAGAAGTCAGAACTGACTCTCTGATTATAACACATCCTGAGGGAGGTTTTGGCGTAAAGGATTTTTATGGCAAATGATGATATAAATAAACAGTTTTTCTTTTTACTGTTGCGTAAATAAATCTGATGCCTAACCCTAACCCTACCCTAACCTAACCCTAACCTTAACGGATATGTTTTCTAAATTCCGGTATATTCATATTACCTGGTTATAACTAGTGTGAAATAAGACATTATGTAGTAGTTCTTACAATGCTAGTTCGCTAGCATTAATGTCTTGCATCATGCGATATCACTATCGTGTTGCCTAGGCAACGATGTCACACTGACATTAGTCAGGATTATGTAATATACTCTCCGAAAGATCACGTGACCATATCACATGATCTTGTCACATGATTATATCACATGATCATATCACGTGACCTTATCTTATCTTTATCAGATTAGATCAGATAAGCGGAAGGACAGGGAATAATTTTTCCGTTGCCAAGACGGAATTCGGATATGAATCTATCCGTTCCCCCTATCGCTCCTACTCTATAAGTAGGACGATCCGCCGCGGTACTGAAGAGATTCCGTATCGAAACTTGTTTGCACAACTCACGTTGGCACTTGTATACCGCTGCGAAATCTCTTTCTCAACAAATCCTCGTTCGAAACACACACTCGCCTCGCTTTGCTCGGCTCGCCCCTAACCCTAACTACGTTTTCGAACACCATGCCGCGCTCTGTCCTTTCCATTCCGACGTACCCACTCGGTCTTGACGCAAACCGTCGCCAGAGTGCCCTCGCGCTCGCTTCTACACTCGACGATGTTATCGCCGTTATCCCTACTTCGTATAGGGAGCCGTCTCGCACCTTTTTGAAAGAGCTCTGGGAGCACTCCAAAAAGATGTCGAATGCAAGGATCTCCCTGGAGACCTTACAACGGCATAAAGCTTTGGGAACTTGGCCTCCAGCGCTAAGGGGAATTAAACCACCCACCCTGCTATTAAGTTCCGAGTTTACTCGCGAATCGGCTGATGCCAAGTTAATGATCAGTAGCCTTGATGGTTGCTCGAATGATTACAAGGCAGAGGCCCTCGACTGTATGATAGCCACTAAAAAGGCTGAGGTCGAGTGGTTCATCACCGAACGTGTCTCTCGCGAGAAATGGCTTCCAAAACTTGAGGAAATTGCCAAAAACACATTCGAAAGAACCAAAAAATCCACTGAATACCGTGCACTTCCTATTGGGTCTCAACCGACTCCCGATGGAAGTGTTAGTATGTTAGTTCCAGATTGGGTACAAGCAGAATATCGCAACTGGAGAACGGATTTACCACATGTTGGGGAACGCGTTTTGTCGCTTGCCCAAAACATCGGGATGGCTAAGCTGGAGAAAAAGATAGCCAAAACCACTCTTAAGGAAAAAGCAGACGTGGAAATGACAGATGTGGGTGCATCTAAAACCATGCAGGAGACTATCTCCGATGAAGTCAAGAAGGCTGTGGCCGCTGCCCTTAAGCAGAAAGGAGTCAGCGCTCCTCCAAGAAGTGAGTATTCAAACTCACCTTCTTCTTATTCAATAGCTAATCCTTTGAAAAGAAAAAGAAAAGCGCAAAATCCCGACGGGAGGGAAGGGAGGGTCCAAGAAGACTCAACCCAAGAAATCTCGCTCGGAAAAAACGCCCACAGGAAAGCAAGGAAAGGTGGAAAAGAAGAAGAACTCCACCAAAGGTTCCAAAAAATCGAAGCATTGAAAAAGGCTCGGATTTTGGCTATAAGCGAACGAAAGTTCGATGTAGGTAAACCCTCTACTTTTCCTGATGAGTTACTAGAAATACCCTTTACTAATGCTGTCTCACAGATTATTCTGAAGACGGAGATTGGAGTACTGGAAAGTGCACGAGATTTTGCACCAGGTGTCCACATTGGGGAGGGAGTATCTTTACCATCTGTATTTAATTATAAAATAAGTGCAAACTTAAGATTTTTATTTCAAGAAAAACTCGACCGTGATTTACCAATTCAATCATACAATGAATTTGCCAAACGTTTACGTTGGAAATTTTATTGGTGGTCACGTATCGGTCAAAACGAAGAAACCAAACGGAATCCGCAACTGATATCTCGTTTTACAGAATCATTAGCTGATCCACCACGTGGAAATTTTTACTTTGAAGCTGGCCTTAATGCCGGACGCGCTGAGTTGGTAAAACAAGTCACTCAAGCGGAACCGTATTATCGTCCCGCAGATGCCCTGAACTGGACAACTGTGAAAAAACTTCAGACGTTCCTTCATGAAAATCAATATTTAGTGAAAGGAACTGACAAAAATCTCGGAATTTCAGTGGTTACCCTCAAATGGTATAAAAAAGAATGCCTCAAGCATCTTACATCCGATGTCTTCTCTGAGTTAAAAACTAGGGATGATATACCATTTGACCTCTTCAATTCGCTAATTCACCGATTAGTGTCCGCAGACTCTGGCTGGACAAAACAAGAAACAGAATACTTGTTGGACTCTTATGCGTTAACTGATATCCCAAAATTCCATGGTATTCCAAAGATTCATAAGAAACCATGGGGGTTACGCCCAATTGTCCCTAGCCACAGTTGGATCTCAAGTCCGGCTGCGAAGATTGTAAGCCTATACCTCAAACCAGTATACAAGCACTTCCCCTGGATAATTCAATCCACACAAGAACTGGTATCATTATTGAGTAAACTTACAATAAACCCCAACAAGAAGTTGTATATGTGTACGGGTGATGTCACTGCGATGTATACAAACATCAATAAGGACTCCTGCCGTAATACACTTAAGAGTATGTTTGAAAGTCTTAAACTTCGAGAAGGGAAGGTCGACGCCCTCCTGCAAGCTGTTGATTTGGCAAACAACCACAATTATGTGGAATTTGATAACCGATTTTTTCATCAAGAAAAAGGTCTGGCAATGGGCACTGCTTGTAGCCCAGACATTGCAAACCTTGTTCTTGGAAATACAGAACATAAGAAGAAGATACCATCTCGCACTGGAACTCTCTTATATGTTCGCTATATAGATGATATATTTACCATCGTAGAAGCTGATTCTGAAGAGAATGCTCGTCTATATTGCCTAGATCATATCGGTCCATTAAAACTTCAGTGGGAAGTTAGCGACACAAGAATACACTTTCTGGATGTCGAGGTTTTCAAATTGCCAGGTGAAACGAAATTACGCTATCGTCCTTACCGAAAACCACTTAACCACTACTCGCGTATCCCATGGAGCAGCTCACACCCCAAACACGTTAAGAAGTCCGTGTTAGGAGGGGAGTTAGCTAGGTTAGCCGTTAATAGTTCGCACCGCGAGGACTATTTTCAAGCCGCTCAAGAGTTTAGAAATGCACTCAGGCTTCGTGGCTGGCCGACAGAAGTCCTCCATACCTGGTTTAAAGAGCTACTGGAGAAACGATGGTTACATAAAGGCGCGGAAAGAGAGCCTTCATCGGATTACCTAGCACTTAAGACTAAGTATAACCCTATATGGGATGGCGTTAAAATTGGCCCTATCCGCGATGCTATGATAAAGTACTGGGGCTCGTTTACCACCACTGACCAGACGGACTCACTACCAATCCGACGCCATGGCATTGTGACTGGAATGAAAGAGGTGATCGTCAGTGAAACGAGCGCGGCCCAGAGACTTATATCAGCTAGAATGGTCATCGCATTTTCCAGAACTACGTCATTTGGAGACATGGTTAACCGCTGGAATAAGGATCTCCTACTTGTAGAAGAACCAGAGATAGAATTGGCCAATCGTCCTAAGGAATTAGAAGTCAGAACTGACTCTCTGATTATAACACATCCTGAGGGAGGTTTTGGCGTAAAGGATTTTTATGGCAAATGATGATATAAATAAACAGTTTTTCTTTTTACTGTTGCGTAAATAAATCTGATGCCTAACCCTAACCCTACCCTAACCTAACCCTAACCTTAACGGATATGTTTTCTAAATTCCGGTATATTCATATTACCTGGTTATAACTAGTGTGAAATAAGACATTATGTAGTAGTTCTTACAATGCTAGTTCGCTAGCATTAATGTCTTGCATCATGCGATATCACTATCGTGTTGCCTAGGCAACGATGTCACACTGACATTAGTCAGGATTATGTAATATACTCTCCGAAAGATCACGTGACCATATCACATGATCTTGTCACATGATTATATCACATGATCATATCACGTGACCTTATCTTATCTTTATCAGATTAGATCAGATAAGCGGAAGGACAGGGAATAATTTTTCCGTTGCCAAGACGGAATTCGGATATGAATCTATCCGTTCCCCCTATCGCTCCTACTCTATAAGTAGGACGATCCGCCGCGGTACTGAAGAGATTCCGTATCGAAACTTGTTTGCACAACTCACGTTGGCACTTGTATACCGCTGCGAAATCTCTTTCTCAACAAATCCTCGTTCGAAACACACACTCGCCTCGCTTTGCTCGGCTCGCCCCTAACCCTAACCCTAACCTAACCCTAACCTTAACGGATATGTTTTCTAATTCCGGTATATTCATATTACCTGGTTATAACTAGTGTGAAATAAGACATTATGTAGTAGTTCTTACAATGCTAGTTCGCTAGCATTAATGTCTTGCATCATGCGATATCACTATCGTGTTGCCTAGGCAACGATGTCACACTGACATTAGTCAGGATTATGTAATATACTCTCCGAAAGATCACGTGACCATATCACATGATCTTGTCACATGATTATATCACATGATCATATCACGTGACCTTATCTTATCTTTATCAGATTAGATCAGATAAGCGGAAGGACAGGGAATAATTTTTCCGTTGCCAAGACGGAATTCGGATATGAATCTATCCGTTCCCCCTATCGCTCCTACTCTATAAGTAGGACGATCCGCCGCGGTACTGAAGAGATTCCGTATCGAAACTTGTTTGCACAACTCACGTTGGCACTTGTATACCGCTGCGAAATCTCTTTCTCAACAAATCCTCGTTCGAAACACACACTCGCCTCGCTTTGCTCGGCTCGCCCCTAACCCTAACTACGTTTTCGAACACCATGCCGCGCTCTGTCCTTTCCATTCCGACGTACCCACTCGGTCTTGACGCAAACCGTCGCCAGAGTGCCCTCGCGCTCGCTTCTACACTCGACGATGTTATCGCCGTTATCCCTACTTCGTATAGGGAGCCGTCTCGCACCTTTTTGAAAGAGCTCTGGGAGCACTCCAAAAAGATGTCGAATGCAAGGATCTCCCTGGAGACCTTACAACGGCATAAAGCTTTGGGAACTTGGCCTCCAGCGCTAAGGGGAATTAAACCACCCACCCTGCTATTAAGTTCCGAGTTTACTCGCGAATCGGCTGATGCCAAGTTAATGATCAGTAGCCTTGATGGTTGCTCGAATGATTACAAGGCAGAGGCCCTCGACTGTATGATAGCCACTAAAAAGGCTGAGGTCGAGTGGTTCATCACCGAACGTGTCTCTCGCGAGAAATGGCTTCCAAAACTTGAGGAAATTGCCAAAAACACATTCGAAAGAACCAAAAAATCCACTGAATACCGTGCACTTCCTATTGGGTCTCAACCGACTCCCGATGGAAGTGTTAGTATGTTAGTTCCAGATTGGGTACAAGCAGAATATCGCAACTGGAGAACGGATTTACCACATGTTGGGGAACGCGTTTTGTCGCTTGCCCAAAACATCGGGATGGCTAAGCTGGAGAAAAAGATAGCCAAAACCACTCTTAAGGAAAAAGCAGACGTGGAAATGACAGATGTGGGTGCATCTAAAACCATGCAGGAGACTATCTCCGATGAAGTCAAGAAGGCTGTGGCCGCTGCCCTTAAGCAGAAAGGAGTCAGCGCTCCTCCAAGAAGTGAGTATTCAAACTCACCTTCTTCTTATTCAATAGCTAATCCTTTGAAAAGAAAAAGAAAAGCGCAAAATCCCGACGGGAGGGAAGGGAGGGTCCAAGAAGACTCAACCCAAGAAATCTCGCTCGGAAAAAACGCCCACAGGAAAGCAAGGAAAGGTGGAAAAGAAGAAGAACTCCACCAAAGGTTCCAAAAAATCGAAGCATTGAAAAAGGCTCGGATTTTGGCTATAAGCGAACGAAAGTTCGATGTAGGTAAACCCTCTACTTTTCCTGATGAGTTACTAGAAATACCCTTTACTAATGCTGTCTCACAGATTATTCTGAAGACGGAGATTGGAGTACTGGAAAGTGCACGAGATTTTGCACCAGGTGTCCACATTGGGGAGGGAGTATCTTTACCATCTGTATTTAATTATAAAATAAGTGCAAACTTAAGATTTTTATTTCAAGAAAAACTCGACCGTGATTTACCAATTCAATCATACAATGAATTTGCCAAACGTTTACGTTGGAAATTTTATTGGTGGTCACGTATCGGTCAAAACGAAGAAACCAAACGGAATCCGCAACTGATATCTCGTTTTACAGAATCATTAGCTGATCCACCACGTGGAAATTTTTACTTTGAAGCTGGCCTTAATGCCGGACGCGCTGAGTTGGTAAAACAAGTCACTCAAGCGGAACCGTATTATCGTCCCGCAGATGCCCTGAACTGGACAACTGTGAAAAAACTTCAGACGTTCCTTCATGAAAATCAATATTTAGTGAAAGGAACTGACAAAAATCTCGGAATTTCAGTGGTTACCCTCAAATGGTATAAAAAAGAATGCCTCAAGCATCTTACATCCGATGTCTTCTCTGAGTTAAAAACTAGGGATGATATACCATTTGACCTCTTCAATTCGCTAATTCACCGATTAGTGTCCGCAGACTCTGGCTGGACAAAACAAGAAACAGAATACTTGTTGGACTCTTATGCGTTAACTGATATCCCAAAATTCCATGGTATTCCAAAGATTCATAAGAAACCATGGGGGTTACGCCCAATTGTCCCTAGCCACAGTTGGATCTCAAGTCCGGCTGCGAAGATTGTAAGCCTATACCTCAAACCAGTATACAAGCACTTCCCCTGGATAATTCAATCCACACAAGAACTGGTATCATTATTGAGTAAACTTACAATAAACCCCAACAAGAAGTTGTATATGTGTACGGGTGATGTCACTGCGATGTATACAAACATCAATAAGGACTCCTGCCGTAATACACTTAAGAGTATGTTTGAAAGTCTTAAACTTCGAGAAGGGAAGGTCGACGCCCTCCTGCAAGCTGTTGATTTGGCAAACAACCACAATTATGTGGAATTTGATAACCGATTTTTTCATCAAGAAAAAGGTCTGGCAATGGGCACTGCTTGTAGCCCAGACATTGCAAACCTTGTTCTTGGAAATACAGAACATAAGAAGAAGATACCATCTCGCACTGGAACTCTCTTATATGTTCGCTATATAGATGATATATTTACCATCGTAGAAGCTGATTCTGAAGAGAATGCTCGTCTATATTGCCTAGATCATATCGGTCCATTAAAACTTCAGTGGGAAGTTAGCGACACAAGAATACACTTTCTGGATGTCGAGGTTTTCAAATTGCCAGGTGAAACGAAATTACGCTATCGTCCTTACCGAAAACCACTTAACCACTACTCGCGTATCCCATGGAGCAGCTCACACCCCAAACACGTTAAGAAGTCCGTGTTAGGAGGGGAGTTAGCTAGGTTAGCCGTTAATAGTTCGCACCGCGAGGACTATTTTCAAGCCGCTCAAGAGTTTAGAAATGCACTCAGGCTTCGTGGCTGGCCGACAGAAGTCCTCCATACCTGGTTTAAAGAGCTACTGGAGAAACGATGGTTACATAAAGGCGCGGAAAGAGAGCCTTCATCGGATTACCTAGCACTTAAGACTAAGTATAACCCTATATGGGATGGCGTTAAAATTGGCCCTATCCGCGATGCTATGATAAAGTACTGGGGCTCGTTTACCACCACTGACCAGACGGACTCACTACCAATCCGACGCCATGGCATTGTGACTGGAATGAAAGAGGTGATCGTCAGTGAAACGAGCGCGGCCCAGAGACTTATATCAGCTAGAATGGTCATCGCATTTTCCAGAACTACGTCATTTGGAGACATGGTTAACCGCTGGAATAAGGATCTCCTACTTGTAGAAGAACCAGAGATAGAATTGGCCAATCGTCCTAAGGAATTAGAAGTCAGAACTGACTCTCTGATTATAACACATCCTGAGGGAGGTTTTGGCGTAAAGGATTTTTATGGCAAATGATGATATAAATAAACAGTTTTTCTTTTTACTGTTGCGTAAATAAATCTGATGCCTAACCCTAACCCTACCCTAACCTAACCCTAACCTTAACGGATATGTTTTCTAATTCCGGTATATTCATATTACCTGGTTATAACTAGTGTGAAATAAGACATTATGTAGTAGTTCTTACAATGCTAGTTCGCTAGCATTAATGTCTTGCATCATGCGATATCACTATCGTGTTGCCTAGGCAACGATGTCACACTGACATTAGTCAGGATTATGTAATATACTCTCCGAAAGATCACGTGACCATATCACATGATCTTGTCACATGATTATATCACATGATCATATCACGTGACCTTATCTTATCTTTATCAGATTAGATCAGATAAGCGGAAGGACAGGGAATAATTTTTCCGTTGCCAAGACGGAATTCGGATATGAATCTATCCGTTCCCCCTATCGCTCCTACTCTATAAGTAGGACGATCCGCCGCGGTACTGAAGAGATTCCGTATCGAAACTTGTTTGCACAACTCACGTTGGCACTTGTATACCGCTGCGAAATCTCTTTCTCAACAAATCCTCGTTCGAAACACACACTCGCCTCGCTTTGCTCGGCTCGCCCCTAACCCTAACTACGTTTTCGAACACCATGCCGCGCTCTGTCCTTTCCATTCCGACGTACCCACTCGGTCTTGACGCAAACCGTCGCCAGAGTGCCCTCGCGCTCGCTTCTACACTCGACGATGTTATCGCCGTTATCCCTACTTCGTATAGGGAGCCGTCTCGCACCTTTTTGAAAGAGCTCTGGGAGCACTCCAAAAAGATGTCGAATGCAAGGATCTCCCTGGAGACCTTACAACGGCATAAAGCTTTGGGAACTTGGCCTCCAGCGCTAAGGGGAATTAAACCACCCACCCTGCTATTAAGTTCCGAGTTTACTCGCGAATCGGCTGATGCCAAGTTAATGATCAGTAGCCTTGATGGTTGCTCGAATGATTACAAGGCAGAGGCCCTCGACTGTATGATAGCCACTAAAAAGGCTGAGGTCGAGTGGTTCATCACCGAACGTGTCTCTCGCGAGAAATGGCTTCCAAAACTTGAGGAAATTGCCAAAAACACATTCGAAAGAACCAAAAAATCCACTGAATACCGTGCACTTCCTATTGGGTCTCAACCGACTCCCGATGGAAGTGTTAGTATGTTAGTTCCAGATTGGGTACAAGCAGAATATCGCAACTGGAGAACGGATTTACCACATGTTGGGGAACGCGTTTTGTCGCTTGCCCAAAACATCGGGATGGCTAAGCTGGAGAAAAAGATAGCCAAAACCACTCTTAAGGAAAAAGCAGACGTGGAAATGACAGATGTGGGTGCATCTAAAACCATGCAGGAGACTATCTCCGATGAAGTCAAGAAGGCTGTGGCCGCTGCCCTTAAGCAGAAAGGAGTCAGCGCTCCTCCAAGAAGTGAGTATTCAAACTCACCTTCTTCTTATTCAATAGCTAATCCTTTGAAAAGAAAAAGAAAAGCGCAAAATCCCGACGGGAGGGAAGGGAGGGTCCAAGAAGACTCAACCCAAGAAATCTCGCTCGGAAAAAACGCCCACAGGAAAGCAAGGAAAGGTGGAAAAGAAGAAGAACTCCACCAAAGGTTCCAAAAAATCGAAGCATTGAAAAAGGCTCGGATTTTGGCTATAAGCGAACGAAAGTTCGATGTAGGTAAACCCTCTACTTTTCCTGATGAGTTACTAGAAATACCCTTTACTAATGCTGTCTCACAGATTATTCTGAAGACGGAGATTGGAGTACTGGAAAGTGCACGAGATTTTGCACCAGGTGTCCACATTGGGGAGGGAGTATCTTTACCATCTGTATTTAATTATAAAATAAGTGCAAACTTAAGATTTTTATTTCAAGAAAAACTCGACCGTGATTTACCAATTCAATCATACAATGAATTTGCCAAACGTTTACGTTGGAAATTTTATTGGTGGTCACGTATCGGTCAAAACGAAGAAACCAAACGGAATCCGCAACTGATATCTCGTTTTACAGAATCATTAGCTGATCCACCACGTGGAAATTTTTACTTTGAAGCTGGCCTTAATGCCGGACGCGCTGAGTTGGTAAAACAAGTCACTCAAGCGGAACCGTATTATCGTCCCGCAGATGCCCTGAACTGGACAACTGTGAAAAAACTTCAGACGTTCCTTCATGAAAATCAATATTTAGTGAAAGGAACTGACAAAAATCTCGGAATTTCAGTGGTTACCCTCAAATGGTATAAAAAAGAATGCCTCAAGCATCTTACATCCGATGTCTTCTCTGAGTTAAAAACTAGGGATGATATACCATTTGACCTCTTCAATTCGCTAATTCACCGATTAGTGTCCGCAGACTCTGGCTGGACAAAACAAGAAACAGAATACTTGTTGGACTCTTATGCGTTAACTGATATCCCAAAATTCCATGGTATTCCAAAGATTCATAAGAAACCATGGGGGTTACGCCCAATTGTCCCTAGCCACAGTTGGATCTCAAGTCCGGCTGCGAAGATTGTAAGCCTATACCTCAAACCAGTATACAAGCACTTCCCCTGGATAATTCAATCCACACAAGAACTGGTATCATTATTGAGTAAACTTACAATAAACCCCAACAAGAAGTTGTATATGTGTACGGGTGATGTCACTGCGATGTATACAAACATCAATAAGGACTCCTGCCGTAATACACTTAAGAGTATGTTTGAAAGTCTTAAACTTCGAGAAGGGAAGGTCGACGCCCTCCTGCAAGCTGTTGATTTGGCAAACAACCACAATTATGTGGAATTTGATAACCGATTTTTTCATCAAGAAAAAGGTCTGGCAATGGGCACTGCTTGTAGCCCAGACATTGCAAACCTTGTTCTTGGAAATACAGAACATAAGAAGAAGATACCATCTCGCACTGGAACTCTCTTATATGTTCGCTATATAGATGATATATTTACCATCGTAGAAGCTGATTCTGAAGAGAATGCTCGTCTATATTGCCTAGATCATATCGGTCCATTAAAACTTCAGTGGGAAGTTAGCGACACAAGAATACACTTTCTGGATGTCGAGGTTTTCAAATTGCCAGGTGAAACGAAATTACGCTATCGTCCTTACCGAAAACCACTTAACCACTACTCGCGTATCCCATGGAGCAGCTCACACACCCCAAACACGTTAAGAAGTCCGTGTTAGGAGGGGAGTTAGCTAGGTTAGCCGTTAATAGTTCGCACCGCGAGGACTATTTTCAAGCCGCTCAAGAGTTTAGAAATGCACTCAGGCTTCGTGGCTGGCCGACAGAAGTCCTCCATACCTGGTTTAAAGAGCTACTGGAGAAACGATGGTTACATAAAGGCGCGGAAAGAGAGCCTTCATCGGATTACCTAGCACTTAAGACTAAGTATAACCCTATATGGGATGGCGTTAAAATTGGCCCTATCCGCGATGCTATGATAAAGTACTGGGGCTCGTTTACCACCACTGACCAGACGGACTCACTACCAATCCGACGCCATGGCATTGTGACTGGAATGAAAGAGGTGATCGTCAGTGAAACGAGCGCGGCCCAGAGACTTATATCAGCTAGAATGGTCATCGCATTTTCCAGAACTACGTCATTTGGAGACATGGTTAACCGCTGGAATAAGGATCTCCTACTTGTAGAAGAACCAGAGATAGAATTGGCCAATCGTCCTAAGGAATTAGAAGTCAGAACTGACTCTCTGATTATAACACATCCTGAGGGAGGTTTTGGCGTAAAGGATTTTTATGGCAAATGATGATATAAATAAACAGTTTTTCTTTTTACTGTTGCGTAAATAAATCTGATGCCTAACCCTAACCCTACCCTAACCTAACCCTAACCTTAACGGATATGTTTTCTAAATTCCGGTATATTCATATTACCTGGTTATAACTAGTGTGAAATAAGACATTATGTAGTAGTTCTTACAATGCTAGTTCGCTAGCATTAATGTCTTGCATCATGCGATATCACTATCGTGTTGCCTAGGCAACGATGTCACACTGACATTAGTCAGGATTATGTAATATACTCTCCGAAAGATCACGTGACCATATCACATGATCTTGTCACATGATTATATCACATGATCATATCACGTGACCTTATCTTATCTTTATCAGATTAGATCAGATAAGCGGAAGGACAGGGAATAATTTTTCCGTTGCCAAGACGGAATTCGGATATGAATCTATCCGTTCCCCCTATCGCTCCTACTCTATAAGTAGGACGATCCGCCGCGGTACTGAAGAGATTCCGTATCGAAACTTGTTTGCACAACTCACGTTGGCACTTGTATACCGCTGCGAAATCTCTTTCTCAACAAATCCTCGTTCGAAACACACACTCGCCTCGCTTTGCTCGGCTCGCCCCTAACCCTAACCCTAACCCTAACCTACCCCCCATCCCTAACCCCCCACTGATGCCCAATTCACTGCCCTCGTCAATTACTAGAAAACCCGCTGCATTGCAGCCAAAGAAGCCCTCACCAAGAATAACATCCCAGTTCCCCCCTCCCCTGAGTTTCCCCCCTCTGCATCTGAGGCAGCCTGGAGAGGCCCAGACTTCCCAGGGAAGCTGTTCGGCTCTGTTACTCAAGCTCTATTCCAGAAGAACAACCCCACCCCCAACCCCTCCAGAAACAATGCCCCCGCCCCACGAAAGAATCCCCCTAAAGTTCAACCCCCCTGCCCCGTGAGTGTAATTGTCCCGTGCCCTGACCCCGAAAACCTAACGGATGACATCAAAGTTCAGGTAGGAAATATTGTCAACAGAGCTCTATGTGAAGCAGAGGCACCAGAAACCATCGCGGTGGTGACTGTACGCAAGAACCCCGGTGGCAACCTCATACTGACTTTCCCTCCGAACATCACCCAAAACGAAATTACCCAGTTCATCCCCATCATGCATGAAGCCGCACAGTCAGTGCACATGACTCTACAATGCCCCCGAGTGGCCGAAAAATGGCACAAACTGATGATCCACAGTATCCCCCTAGATGCCTACCCTGATACCCCCGAAGGCATGACTGCCTTACAGCATGAAATTGAACGCAATAACGCAGTCCATTTAGCCCAACCCCCCCGTTACATAACCCACCCAGACAAGCATGTTGGCAAGACCGCGTCCAGTGTGATGATCGCATTGAAGACTGCAGACGACGCCCGCATGCTCAAACGCACGAAGGTGATTGTACGCTACGAACCCCGCAAGCTCACTGAGTATCACTTGGCCCGTGCAACTGACGAATGCCACCGCTGCCTTCGCTTCGGCCATCACCATGCCATCTGCCCCAACAGTTCAAGCCCCATGTGTGCCCTCTGCGCCGAACCTCAGTCCACCGATCTCCACCAGTGCTCTGAGTGTCCCAGCCGCAAGGGAAAAACCTGCCCCCATGTCCCCCTCCAATGTGCCAACTGCAAATCAGAAGGCCTCTCTGAAACCAACCACCCAGCCTTCCACCCTAAATGCCCTTCCCACCTCGCAATTGTCAAGGCAACATGGGACAGAACTCGTACCCCCCGCACAAACCCTGATGACCAAACCGCCGACTCCGCTATGATCACTGATGCATAGACAAGAGAAATCAGCGGCAACCCTCCATATCATCTCCCACAACATAAACAGAAGCAATACCGCCCTTAATACCCTCCTGAACACCGCAGGAGCAATGGCGGATATCATACTGATACAAGAAGCAAGCATTAAAAACACACATTTTATAACTACCCACCCTGATTTCTTACTACTCATTCCCCCCTCCCCCCATGGCGCAACAATCAGGACGGCGGCGTATGTCTCCCGTACAAATCCCTTTCTCTACGTCACCCCCCCATCCCAACGTTTGCTCTGACCCTGATATGCAAATCCTAGAAGTCCACACTCCCTTAATTCCCCCTTTCTACTTAATCAATATTTACAATGAATGGGACCCCCGCACAAAACTATACACTATCCCGCACTCTCTTACCCCCCTTCCCCTGCCCAACCGCTGTATCATTACTGGCGACATGAATGCTCACCACCCCCTGTGGAACAGTCACTACAAACAAGTGACCCGAGCAGACGAACTCGTGAAAATGATAGAGGATGAAGGTTGGCAACTTGCAAACACTCCAGACACACCAACATACCATTACAAGACCGGACTTTGCTCCTCCGTCCTGGATCTCACCATCTTCTCCCCTGCCATGACAAACGAAGTTCAAAACTGGTGTGTTGATGAAGAGGCAGCAACAGGCTCTGACCATGAGGTGATCCGCTTCCAGGTATGCTCGCAACACCCAGATGTTGAATATGTAAATCTACAACCACGATTGAACTGGAAGCGCACCAATTGGGACGAGTTCGCCAGCGCCCTCCTCCGCCTCACGAACCGACTATCCCCCAGGTGGCGGGCACTCCAAGAGAACCCGACCCCACCTAACCTCGATGAATGGGCGGCCTCTCTCCAATCTGCCATTAAACAGGCAGCTCATGACTCAACCCCAATGGTCAAACACTCCCCCCGCTTGAAGAGATGGTGGACTCAGGAGCTTCCTGATACAAAGAGAGCAATGACACAAGCTCGGAAGAGATGGAAATGGAATAAAAACACAGCTAACCTGGAGGAATACTGGAAGCTCCGCAACTCCCACTACAGGGCAGTCCAGCATGCGAAGGACAAACTGTGGAAGGAGTACTTATCCCAAGCTGAGGGGGAGGACATATGGGCAGCATTCCGGTACACAAACCCCCGCCGCACACAACTAACACCCCCCATCACATCCACCGTTAACAGAATCACAACCACCCACACCGACTTCCCCGGCAAAGTGTCAGCCTTTCAGGCACTTTTTCCCCCTCCCCCCTCTGCCCCGGCAACCTCTCCCTCCCATGTCCGCCCCCCTCTACCTTGGAATACATTCACGGCAAAGGAGGTATCGGCGGCAATCATATCATCCTCACCAAAGAAGGCCCCTGGCCCTGATGGCATCACCTTCCTGTGCCTCCACAAGACCCTGCAAGTAATCCCCGAACAACTAACAGCTCTATATGCAACACTCGGTGAGGTAGGTTATCAACTGAAATGCTGGAGAGAAGCGACAACGGTCATCATCCCCAAACCCAACAAACCTGATTACAGCTCAATCAAAGCCTACCGCCCAATAGCGCTGCTCAACTGCATGGGCAAGGTCCTCGAAAAACTCATGGCGACAAGACTCAGCCAAATAGCGGAAACATACGACCTTCTGCACGATGATCAAATCAGCGGCCGCCCGAGGCACTCAGCAATTGATGCAGCTATGGCGTTAACCCATGATATAGAACGACATGCGCAACAGAAACTCATAACCTCAGCGCTATTCCTCGATGTCAGGGGTGCCTTTGATAATGTCTCCGCCACACGCCTGACATCCACCATGCGTTCACTCGGATGCCCAACACCGGTGGTGAAATGGTGTGAGTCCTTCCTCCATGACCGCACAATAGCACTGTCCTTCGACAGTAAAATGGACGAACAATGCCCCACTCGCACAGGCATACCGCAAGGATCTCCAGCCTCCCCCATCTTATTCTTAATCTACCTCCGCCCCCTCTTTGACGCTCTGACGAACCACAACCCGACCCTATGGAGGCCCAGTTACATCAACGACGTTGCACTGGTGTGTCACGGAAAATCACGTGAAGCGAACTCCCGCACCCTAGGGCAGGCGGCGAAGGTTGCTTTCCAGTGGTCGAAAGATAATGCAGTAGCCTTTGATGATTCGAAGTCAGAGTTACTGCAATTTCATAAAGCACAGAAGGACAACATAACAAATCACACCGGTGTGACGCTGCCCAATGGCACGATCGTCTCGCCGGGAACTCCAAATGGAAGACAGGACGTGGTCCGATGGATTGGAATCTTCTTTGACCGCAAGCTCTCCTTTAAACACCATGTTCAAACCTGACTAACACATGCCTCCAGAGCCTTCAATGCCCTCTGCAGCCTCACACGATACGAAACTGGCCTGTCCCCCTCAGCAGTCCGCACCCTATATCGATCGTGTGTCCAATCGAGATCCGATTTCGGAGCAGAGATCTGGTGGTCAGGTCAAAAGTCATTCGCGCACCAACTCCAGCTCCAACAAAACGCTGCCCTCCGCCGTATGTTAAATGCTTTCTCATCAACGCCAATTCCGGCTCTACACAATGAAGCCGCACTCCCCCCTGTAACCGTTCGACTCAATCACAAACGCAGGAAATACGCGCTACGCCTCCTTTCCCTACCCCCCTCCCACCCAGTAGTATCCCGCTGCCCCTCATCATTCCCCATCCCAAATCACTTCACTCGTGCCATTCAGTCCCCTGAGGAATACGACTGTGAATGGGCCTCCAGGTCACGACCCCTCACTCACCTCATAGCCACCATCTCCTCGCTCAGCCGATGCTTTTCACCCAGAACCACTGTCGAGGACACAGCACAACCAGACCCGGCCCCATGGCTTGACCCTCCTCTCACACGACATGCTCCCCTCTCCTCCAAAGACGAAGCTGAAGCGGCGCACTACAACCTCCTCAATCGCCTATGCACCTCCCCCGCCTCCATCATCGCCTATACCGATGGTTCAAAACTCGAGAACTCCACCAGTGCGGGCTTCTATATCCCAAACGGCCTTGACCACAACATCCGAGCGATTATTCCGATGGGCAACTCCTGCGAGGTGTTTGATGCAGAACTCAAAGCCATAGAGGAATGCATATGCACCTGCGCAACCCATATCCGCCGCCTCCGCCTCCAATACCATGAGATACACCTGTTCACCGACAACCAGGCTGAATTCGGATGTGAATCTATCCGTTCCCCCTATCGCTCCTACGCTATAAGTAGGACGATCCGCCGCGGTACTGAAGAGATTCCGTATCGAAACTTGTTTGCACAACTCACGTTGGCACTTGTATACCGCTGCGAAATCTCTTTCACAACAAACCTCGTTCGAAACAAACACTCGCCTCGCTTCGCTCGGCTCGTCCCTAACCCTAACCTTAACGGATATGTTTTCTAATTCCGGTATATTTATAATACCTGGTTATAACTAGTGTGAAATAAGACATTATGTAGTAGTTGCTACAATGCTAGTTCGCTAGCATTAATGTCTTGCATCATGCGATATCACTATCGTGTTGCCTAGGCAACGATGTCACACAGACATTAGTCAGGATTATGTAATATACTTTCCGAAACATCACGTGACCATATCACATGATCTTGTCACATGATCATATCACATGATCATCTCACGTGACCTTATCTTATCCTTATCAGATTAGATCAGATAAGCGGAAGGACAGGGAATAATTTTTCCGTTGCCAAGAACGGAATTCGGATGTGAATCTATCCGTTCCCCCTATCGCTCCTACTCTATAAGTAGGACGATCCGCCGCGGTACTGAAGAGATTCCGTATCGAAACTTGTTTGCACAACTCACGTTGGCACTTGTATACCGCTGCTAAATCTCTCCACAAAACATTCCTCGTTCGAAACAAATACTCGCCTCGCTTCGGTCGGCTCGTCCCTAACCCTAACTCGCTTTCGAACACCATGCCGCGCTCTGTCCTTTCCATTCCGACGTACCCACTCGGTCTTGACGCAAACCGTCGCCAGAGTGCCCTCGCGCTCGCCTCTACACTCGACGATGTTATCGCCGTTATCCCTACTTCGTATAGGGAGCCGTCTCGCGCCTTCTTGAAAGAGCTCTGGGAGCACTCCAAGAAGATGTCGAATGCTAGGATCTCCCTGGAGACTTTGCAACGGCACAAAGCATTGGGAACTTGGCCTCCAGCGCTGAGGGGAATTAAACCACCCACCCTGCTTTTAAGTTCCGAGTTCTCTCGTGAATCGGCTGACGCCAAGTTAATGATCAGTAGCCTTGATGGTTGCTCGAACGATTACAAGGCCGAAGCCCTCGACTGTATGATAGCCACTAAAAAGGCTGAGGTTGAGTGGTTCATTAATGAACGTGTCTCTCGCGAGAAGTGGCTTCCCAAACTTGAGGATATCGCCGCAAACACGTACGATAGAACCAGGAAATCCACTGAATACCGTGCGATACCCGCGACGTCTCAAACACCCTCGGACGAACACATTGGTATGTTAGTCCCTGAATGGGTCCAAACGGAATACCGTAACTGGAAAAAGGATTTACCACATGTCGGGGAATGTGTTTTATCACTTGCCCAGAACATAGGGATGGCTAAGCTGGAGAAAAAGATAGCCAAAACCTCACTTAAGGAAAAAGCAGACGTGGAAATGACAGATGTGGGTGCATCTAAAACCATGCAGGACACCATCTCAGACGAGGTCAAAAAGGCTGTTGCCGCTGCCCTTAAGCAGAAAGGAGTCGGCGCTCCTCCACCCAGTGAGTTACCAGCCTCCACTTCTTCTTATTCTAATCAAAAAGAAAAGCGCAAAATCCCGACGGGAGGGAAGGGAGGGTCCAAGAAGACTCGACCCAAGAAATCCCGCTCAGAAAAAACGCCCGCAGGAAAGCACGGAAAGGTGGAAAAGAAGAAGAATTCCACCAAAGGTACAAAAAAATCGAAGCATTGAATAAAGCTCGAATTTTGACTATAAGCAAACGAAAGTTTGATGTAGGTAAACCTTCCACTTATCCTGATGAGTTACTTGAAATACCTTTCACTAATGCTGTCTCACAGATTATTCTGAAGACGGAAATTGGAGTACTAGAAAGTGCACGAGATTTTGCACCAGGTGTCCACATTGGAGAAGGAGTATCTTTACCGGCTGTATTTAATTATAAAATAAGTGCAAATTTAAGATTTTTATTTCAAGAAAAACTCGACCGTGACCTACCTATGGAATCATACAATGAATTTGCTAAACGTTTACGTTGGAAATTTTACTGGTGGTCGCGTATCGGTCAAAATGAAGAAACCAAACGGAACCCGCATTTGATATCTCGGTTCGCAGAATCAACAGCGGATCCACCACAAGGAAATTTTTATTTTGAAGCTGGCCTTAATGCCGGACGCGCTGAGTTGGTAAAACAAATCGCTCAAGTGGAACCGCACTATCGTCCCACAGACGCTCTGAACTGGGCAACTGTGAAAAAACTTCAGACGTTCCTCCACGAAAATCACTACTTAGTGAAGGGAACTTACAAAAATCTCGGAATTTCAGTGGTCACCTTGAATTGGTACAAAAAAGAATGTTTAAAACATCTGACATCCGATGTCTTCTCTGAGCTAAAAACTAGGGATGATGTACCTTTTAATCTCTTCAATTCACTAATTCACCGATTAGTGTCTGCAGACTCTGGCTGGTCAAAACAAGAGACAGAATACTTGTTGGACTCTTACGCGTTAACTGATATCCCAAAATTCCATGGTATTCCAAAGATTCATAAGAAACCATGGGGGTTACGCCCAATTGTCCCAAGCCATAGTTGGATTTCGAGTCCAGCTGCAAAGATCGTAAGCTTATACCTCAAACCGATATACAAGCACTTCCCATGGATAATTCAATCCACGGGAGAATTGATATCACTATTGAATAAACTTATGATTAACCCCAACAAGAAGTTATACATGTGTACGGGAGATGTCACTGCGATGTATACAAACATCAATAAAGACACTTCACGTGATACACTTAAGAGTATGTTTCAAAGTCTTAAACTTCAAGAAGGGAAGATCGATGCACTCCTGCAAGCAGTCGATTTGGCAAATAACCACAATTATGTGGAATTTGATAACCGATATTTCCATCAAGAAAAAGGTCTAGCAATGGGCACCGCTTGTAGCCCAGACATTGCAAACCTTGTTCTGGGAAACTCTGAACGTACAAGACATATCCCGTTCCGAAAAGGAACAATTATGTACGTCCGCTATATAGATGACATTTTCACAATTGTAGAGGCAGATTCTGAAAAGGATGCCCATCTATACTGTTTAGATCACATCGGTCCATTAAAACTTCAGTGGGAAGTTAGTGACACTAGAATTCACTTTTTAGATGTCGAGGTTTTCAAACTGCCAGGTGAGACGAAATTACGCTATCGTCCCTACCGAAAACCACTTAACCACTACTCGCGTATCCCATGGAGCAGCTCACACCCCAAACACGTCAAGAAGTCCGTGTTAGGAGGGGAGTTAGCTAGGTTAGCTGTCAATAGTTCGCACCGCGAGGATTATTGTCAAGCCGCACAAGAGTTTAGAAACGCA
The DNA here is from genome assembly GCA_024516145.1 of Pyronema domesticum. Classification (NCBI taxonomy): domain Eukaryota; kingdom Fungi; phylum Ascomycota; class Pezizomycetes; order Pezizales; family Pyronemataceae; genus Pyronema; species Pyronema domesticum. The sequence goes on along the minus strand of JAJJXL010000051.1, from coordinate 106,311 downwards.
CTCAGGCTTAGAGGCTGGCCGACGCAAGTCCTCCATACTTGGTTTAAAGAGCTACTGGAGAAACGATGGTTACATAAAGGCGCGGAAAAGGAGCCTTCATCGGATTACCTAGCACTAAAAACAAAGTATAACCCCATATGGGATGGCGTTAAAATTGGCCCTATCCGCAATGCCATGATAAAGTACTGGGGCTCGTTTACTACCACTGACCAGACGGACTCACTACCTATCCGACGCCATGGCGTCGTGACTGGAGTGAAAGAGGTGATCGTCAGTGAAACGAGCGCGGCCCAGAGACTTATATCAGCTAGAATGGTCATCGCATTTTCCAGAACTACGTCATTTGGAGACATGGTTAACCGCTGGAATAAGGATCTCCTACTTGTAGAAGAACCAGAGATAGAATTGGCCAATCGTCCTGAGGAATTAGAAGTCAGAACTGACTCTCTGATTATAACACATCCTAAGGGAGGTTTTGGCGTAAAGGATTTTTATGGCAAATGATGATATAAAATAACAGTTTTTCTTTTTACTGTTGCGTAAACAAATCTGATGCCTAACCCTAACCCTACCCTAACCTAACCCTAACCTTAACGGATATGTTTTCTAATTCCGGTATATTTATAATACCTGGTTATAACTAGTGTGAAATAAGACATTATGTAGTAGTTTCTACAATGCTAGTTCGCTAGCATTAATGTCTTGCATCATGCGATATCACTATCGTGTTGCCTAGGCAACGATGTCACACTGACATTAGTCAGGATTATGTAATATACTTTCCGAAACATCACGTGACCATATCACATGATCTTGTCACATGATCATATCACATGATCATCTCACGTGACCTTATCTTATCCTTATCAGATTAGATCAGATAAGCGGAAGGACAGGGAATAATTTTTCCGTTGCCAAGAACGGAATTCGGATGTGAATCTATCCGTTCCCCCTATCGCTCCTACTCTATAAGTAGGACGATCCGCCGCGGTACTGAAGAGATTCCGTATCGAAACTTGTTTGCACAACTCACGTTGGCACTTGTATACCGCTGCGAAATCTCTCCACAAAACATTCCTCGTTCGAAACAAATACTCGCCTCGCTTCGCTCGGCTCGTCCCTAACCCTAACCCTAACCTTAACGGTGGTTCCTAATTCCCAATGTATTTCTTATATTTGACTAAGAACTAGCAAGTATAGAATATTATGTAGTAGTCTCTACCATGTTAGTTCGCTAACATGAATGTTCTTGCATCATGCGATATCACTATCGTGTTGCCTAGGCAACGATGCCATGCTAAAAATTAGTTAAGTATATACTAATGCATTGCCGATCACATTTGATGATCTTATCTTATCTCAATCAGATTAGATAAGATAAGATATCGGAAGGACCGGGAATAATCTTTCCGTTGCCAAGACGGAAACTCGGATGTGAATCTATCCGTTCCCCCTATCGCTTTTTTTCTATAAGTAAAGCGATCCGCTGCGGTACTGAAGAGATTCCGTATCGAAACTGGTGTGCACAATTCACATTGGCACCAATATACCGCTGCGAAATCTCTTTCACAACAATCTTCGTTCGAAACAAACACTCGCCTCGCTTCGCTCGGCTCGTCCCTAACCCTAACTATGTTTTCGAACACCATGCCGCGCTCTGTCCTTTCCATTCCGACGTACCCACTCGGTCTTGACGCAAACCGTGGCCAGAGTGCCCTCGCGCTCGCCTCTACACTCGACGATGTTATCGCCGTTATCCCTACTTCGTATAGGGCGCCGTCTCGCGCCTTTTTGAAAGAGCTCTGGGAGCACTCCAAAAGGATGTCGAACGCAAGGATCTCTCTGGAGACTTTGCAACGGCACAAAGTTATGGGAACTTGGCCTCCAGCGCTAAGGGGTATTAAACCACCCACCCTACTTTTAAGTTCCGAGTTTACTCGTGAATCGGCTGATGCTAAGTTGATGATCAGCAGTCTTGATGGCTGTTCGAACGATTACAAGGCAGAAGCCCTCGACTGTATGATAGCCACTAAAAAGGCTGAGGTCGAGTGGTTCATTACTGAACGTGTCTCTCGCGAGAAATGGCTTCCGAAACTTGAGGAAATTGCTAAAAACATGTTCGAAAGAACCAAAAAGTCCACTGAATACCGTGCACTCCCCTCTGGGTCTCAACCGACACCTGAAGGAAGTGTAAGTATGTTAGTTCCAGATTGGGTACAAGCAGAATATCGCAACTGGAGAACGGACTTACCACACGTTGGCGAACGCGTTTTGTCGCTTGCCCAGAATATTGGGATGGCTAAGCTGGAGAAAAAGACAGCCAAAACCACTCTTAAGGAAAAAGCAGATGTGGAAATGACAGATGTGGGTGCATCTAAAACCATGCAGGAGACTATCTCCGATGAAGTCAAAAAGGCCGTGGCCACTGCCCTTAAGCAGAAAGGAGTCGGCACTCCTCCACCCAGTGAGTATTCAAACTCACCTTCTTCTTATTCAATAGCTAACCCATTCAAAAGAAAAAGAAAAGCGCAAAATCCCGACGGGAGGGAAGGGAGGGTCCAAGAAGACTCAACCCAAGAAATCCCGCTCGGAAAAAACGCCCGCAGGAAAGCAAGGAAAGGTGGAAAAGAAGAAGCATTCCACCAAAGGTTCCAAAAAATCAAAGCATTGAAAAATGCTCGAATTTCGGCTATAAGCGAACGCAAGTTCGATGTAGGTAAACCATCTACTTTTCCTGATGAGTTACTTGAAATACCCTTTACTAATGCTGTCTCACAGATTATTCTGAAGACGGAAATTGGAGTACTAGAAAGTGCACGAGATTTTGCACCAGGTGTCCACATTGGGGAGGGAGTATCTTTACCATCTGTATTTAATTATAAAATAAGTGCAAACTTAAGATTTTTATTTCAAGAAAAACTCGACCGTGACCTACCAATTCAATCATACAATGAATTTGCTAAACGACTACGTTGGAAATTCTATTGGTGGTCACATATCGGTCAAAATGAAGAGACTAAACGGAATCCGCAACTGATATCTCGTTTTGCAGAATCATTAGCTGATCCACCACAAGGAAATTTTTATTTTGAAGCTGGCCTTAATGCTGGACGCGCTGAGTTGGTAAAACAAGTCGCTCAAGCGGAACTGCACTATCGTCCTGCAGATGCACTTAACTGGGCAACTGTGAAAAAACTTCAGACGTTCCTTCATGACAATCACTATGTAGTGAAGGGAACAGACAAAAATCTCGGAATTTCAGTGGTAACCCTCAAATGGTATAAAAAAGAATGCCTAAAGCATCTAACATCCAATGTCTTCTCTGAGTTAAAAACTAGGGATGATATACCATATGACCTCTTCAATTCACTAATTCACCGATTAGTGTCCGCAGACTCTGGCTGGACAAAACAAGAAACAGAATACTTGTTGGACTCTTATGCGTTAACTGATATCCCAAAGTTCCATGGTATTCCAAAGATTCATAAGAAACCATGGGGGTTACGCCCAATTGTCCCTAGCCACAGTTGGATTTCAAGTCCTGCTGCGAAGATTGTAAGCCTGTACCTCAAACCAGTATACAAGCACTTTCCATGGATAATTCAATCCACACAAGAACTGGTATCACTATTGAGTAAACTTACAATAAACCCCAACAAGAAGCTATACATGTGTGCGGGAGATGTTACTGCGATGTATACCAACATCAACAAAGACTCCTGCCGTGATACACTTAAGAGTATGTTTGAAAGTCTTAAACTTCAAGAAGGGAAGGTCAATGCTCTCCTGCAAGCAGTCGATTTGGCAAACAACCACAATTATGTGGAATTCGATAACCGATTTTTCCATCAAGAAAAAGGTCTAACAATGGGCACTGCTTGTAGCCCAGACATTGCCAACCTTGTTCTAGGAAATACTGAACATACAAAAAAGATACCCTTTCGCACAGGAACTATCTTATATGTTCGCTATATAGATGATATATTTACTATTGTAGAGGCTGATTCTGAAAAGGATGCCTGTCTGAATTGCCTAGATCACATCGGTCCGTTAAAACTTCAGTGGGAAGTTAGCGAGACAAGAATACATTTTCTAGATGTTGAGGTTTTCAAACTGCCAGGTGAAATGAAATTACGCTATCGTCCTTACCGGAAACCACTTAACCACTACTCGCGAATCCCATGGAGCAGCTCACACCCCAAGCACGTTAAGAAGTCCGTGTTAGGAGGGGAGTTAGCTAGGTTAGCCGTTAATAGTTCGCACCGCGAGGACTATTTTCAAGCCGCTCAAGAGTTTAGAAATGCACTCAGGCTTCGTGGCTGGCCGACAGAAGTCCTCCATACTTGGTTTAAAGAGCTACTGGAGAAACGATGGTTAAATAAAGGTGTGGAAAAGGAACCTTCAACAGATTACCTAGCACATAAAACAAAGTATAATCCTATATGGGATAGCGTTAAAATTGGCCCTATCCGCGATGCCATGATAAAGTACTGGGGCTCGTTTACCACCACTGACCAGACGGACTCATTACCAGTCAGACGCTATGGCGCTGTTATTGGAATGAAAGAGGTGATCATCAGTGAAACGAGCGCGGCCCAAAGACTTATATCAGCAAGAATGGTTATTCCATTTTGCAGAACCACGTCATTTGGAGACATGGTTAATCGCTGGAATAAGGATCTTTTACTTATAGAAGAACCTGAAATAGAAATGGCCAATCGTCCTAAGGAACTTAGAAATCAGAACTGATGCTCTGATTATAACACACCCAGAAGGAGGTTTTAGTGGAAAGGAGTTTTATGGCAAATGATGACCCCCCAAACAGTCTTTTCTTTTTACTGTTGCGTAATTTGTCTGATGCCTAACCCTAACCCTACCCTAATCTAACCCTAACCTTAACGGTGGTTCCTAATTCCCAATGTATTTCTTATATTTGACTAAGAACTAGCAAGTATAGAATATTATGTAGTAGTCTCTACCATGTTAGTTCGCTAACATGAATGTTCTTGCATCATGCGATATCACTATCGTGTTGCCTAGGCAACGATGCCATGCTAAAAATTAGTTAAGTATATACTAATGCATTGCCGATCACATTTGATGATCTTATCTTATCTCAATCAGATTAGATAAGATAAGATATCGGAAGGACCGGGAATAATCTTTCCGTTGCCAAGACGGAAACTCGGATGTGAATCTATCCATTCCCCCTATCGCTTTTTTTCTATAAGTAAAGCGATCCGCCGCGGTACTGAAGAGATTCCGTATCGAAACTGGTCTGCACAATTCACATTAGCACCTGTATACCGCTGCGAAATCTCTTTCACAACAATCTTCGTTCGAAACAAACACTCGCCTCGCTTCGCTCGGCTCGTCCCTAACCCATCTAAAACCATGCAGGAGACTATCTCAGATGAAGTCAAAAAGGCTGTTGCCGCTGCCCTTAAGCAGAAAGGAGTTGGCGTTCCTCCACCCAAAAAAGAAAAGTGCAAAATCCTGATGGGAGGACAGGGAGGGTCCAAGAGGACTCAACCCAAGAAATGTCACTCAGAAAAAAACGCCCACAGGAAATCAAGGAAAGGTGGAAAAGAAGAAGAATTCCACCAAAGGTTCCAAAAAATCGAAGCATTGAAAAATGCTCAAATTTCAGCTATAAGCAAATGCAAGTTCGATGTAGGTAAACCCTTTACTTTTCCTGATGAGTTACTTGAAATACCCTTTACTAATGCTGTCTCACAGATTATTCTGAAGATGGAAATTGGAGTACTGGAAAGTGCACGAGATTTTGCACCAGGTGTCCACATTGGGGAGGGAATATTTTTACCATCTGTATTTAATTATAAAATAAGTGCAAATTTAAGATTTTTATTTCAAGAAAAACTTGACCATGACTTACCAATTCAATCATACAATGAATTTGCCAAATGATTACATTGGAAATTCTATTGGTGGTCATGTATCAGTCAAAATGAAGAGACCAAATGGAATCTGCAATTGATATCTCACTTTGCAGAATCATTAGCAGATCCACCACAGGGAAATTTTTACTTTGAAGCTGGCATTAATGCTGGATGCGCTGAGCTGGTAAAACAAGTCACTCAAGCGGAAATGCACTATCGTCCCACAGATGCACTCAACTGGGCAACTGTGAAAAAACTTCAGACGTTCCTTCATGATAATCAATATTTAGTGAAAGGAACTGACAAAAATCTCGGAATTTCAGTGGTAACTCTCAAATGGTATAAAAAAGAATGCTTCAAGCACCTAACATCCAATGTCTTCTCTGAGTTAAAAACTAGGGATGATATACCATATGACCTCTTCAATTCACTAATTCACCGATTAGTGTCCGCAGCCTCTGGCTGGACAAAACAAGAAACAGAATACTTGTTGGACTCTTATGCATTAACTGATATCCCAAAATTCCATGGTATTCCAAAGATTCACAAGAAACCATGGGGGTTATGCCCAATTGTCCCTAGCCACAGTTGGATCTCAAGTCCTGCTGCAAAGATTGTAAGTCTATACCTCAAACCAGTATACAAGCACTTCCCTTGGATAATTCAATCCACACAAGAACTGGTATCACTATTGAGTAAACTTACAATAAACCCCAACAAGAAGTTATAGATGTGCATGGGAGATGTTACTGCGATGTATACCAACATCAATAAGGACTCTTGCCGTAACACACTTAAGAGTGTGTTTGAAAGTCTTAAACTTCGAGAAGGGAAGGTCGATGCTCTCCTGCAAGCAGTCGATTTGGCAAACAACAACAATTATGTGGAATTTGATAACCGATTTTTCCATCAAGAAAAAGGTCTGGCAATGGGCACTGCTTGTATCCCAGACAGTGCAAACATTGTTGTTGGAAATACTGAACATACAAAGAAGATACCATTTTGCACTGGAACTATCATATATGTTCGCTATATAGATGATGTATTTACTATCGTAGAAGCAGATTCTGAAGAGAATGCTCATCGATATTGCCTAGATCATATCAGTCCATGAAAACTCCAGTGGGAAGTTAACGGCACAAGAATACATTTTCTGGATATCGAGGTTTTCAAACTGCCAGGTGAGACGAAATTACACTATCACCCTTACCAAAAACCACTTAACCACTACTCACAAATCCCATGGAGTAGCTCACACCCCAAACATGTTAAGAAGTCTGTGTTAGGAGGGGAGTTAGCTAGGTTAGCCATCAATAGTTCACACTGCGAGGATTATTGTCAAGCCACTCAAGAGTTTAGAAATGCACTCAGGCTTTGTGGCTGGCCAAGGGAAGTCCTCCATACTTGGTTTAAAGAGCTACTGGAGAAACGATGGTTACATAAAGGCATGGAAAAGGAGCCTTCATCAGATTACCTAGCACTTAAAACAAAGTATAACCCCATATGGGATGGCGTTAAAATTGGCCCTATCCGTGATGCCATGATAAAGTACTGGGGCTCGTTTACCACCACTGACCAGACAGACTCATTACCAATGAAAGAGGTGATCGTCAGTGAAACGAGCACGGCCCAGAGACTTATATCAGCAAGAATGGTAATTGCATTTTCCAGAACCATGTCATTTGGAGACATGGTTAATCACTGGAATAAGGATCTCCTACTTATAGAAGAACCTGACATAGAATTGGCCAATCGTCCTAAGGAATTAGAAATCAGAACTGATGCTCTGATTGATTGATTGATTGATTGATTCTCATTAATGTTCCCAACCTCAAGGTTATGACAAAGCCAGTGTATATATACAAAGTTCAGGTCTGGTTGTTACCCCAGGATCCTGCTGGGAAGCGCCCCAGAGCAGTCATCATGTTTGGCATATCGGCCTGTATGCTCCCTCCTTCCGTTTCAAGTCCGTCTCGCATCATCATGTGCAAGAGCCCTGTTTGCTCAGGGGCCACCACGCCGGGTCATTCCCCCCTTTTCTCCACCCTTCCCCTTCCCATTTTTAGCCATTTACCTGCCTTTATTTCCTCCAAAAGCAAGAAACAGAACAAAAGAAATATGTAAACTCTCCACTCCTCACTTCCCCTCATTCCGTGCCTCCACCATTCGTCCCTTTTCCTCTTCGTTGCTCGGTGTTATTTTTTTTTTTTTTTTTTTTTTTTTTTTTTTTTTTTTTTAGCTATGTTGGTTTGCCGTTGGGGGAGCGTCATGCTCCTCCGTCTGGTCCATCAATGTTCCCCAGCCTGTGGTAAGCGAGCTAGGATTGTCCCCTTCTGCAGGGTACCTACTTAACATTGTGTGTGCCCATTCGGGAGTCACGACTTTCGTCGCCGAGATCATGGTAGCAAGGGCCTTCACACCGTTGGTTGTGTGGAGGATGCTGCTGAGGGTAAGTTGTTGGTTTCGGTGCAGCTTCAGAGAGTTCCGTAACTCCATTCGTGCTGCATTGTAAGTGGGGCAGGACAGGAGCATGTGCTTCGGGGTTTGGGGGGGGTGCATGGGGCAGGTGCATGTGCAGGAGGGGTATTGGTCGGTCGGTGGGTTGGCGAGATAGTCCAGGAAGTACCCATGTCCAGTACGGAGGCCCAGGATGGCTGTGGATAATCGTCGAGGGAGGGAGGTGTAGGCGCTGTCCAGGCAGCGATGGTGGGGCACGTCATAGGTTTTCGGTTTGGGGGAGGCGTGGTACCATGTAGTCCAGTCGGTGGAGTGTTGTTCCTTGATTCGTCGCCGGAGCCAGGAGAGGGTGATGGGTGTGTTGGTGAGGGGGGGGGCGCGAGGTCACTAGTTTTGCTAGGCGGTCTGCCTCCTCGTTTCCCTCGATGTCTGTGTGGCTGGGCACCCAGTGTAGGGTCACTGGGGTCGAGCGTCGGAGGAGGGCGGTGGTGGTGTGCAGGATGTCAAGGGTGGTTTCTTGTCCTGGGCCTCTGTCTAGTCTCGAGGCGCGGAGGATGGCAGATTGGTTGTCGGTAAAGAGGTGGATTGAACGGTCGTGTAGGCGATGTCGTTTTATGTACTTAAGGCAGGTGAAGAGGCATTCCGGTATGGCCCTGAGTTCCGTGTCGAAGACGTCAGAGGTGGTTCCTAGGGGGATGACGGCGTGGACGGGGTCAGTGAGGCCATGGGGGACGTAGAATCCCGCGCCGGTCTGGGTGGACAGTTGTGAACTGTCGGTATAGGCTATGATGTTGTGGGGGTCGTCGCGGAGGTATTGAAGGAGAGCAAGGTGGGCGGTCACTGCTTCGTGTTTAGGCAGGTCCTGTATGTCAATGATGATGGGAGGCGTGTTCCACGGGGCGGTTATAGGTTGTGCGGTGTCCTCAATGTCGGCATCGAGGGGCACCCACTGGCTGAGGGTGCGCAACGCTTGGCCGAGCTGGGAGGGGGGGCGGCGTTCCTGGGTCCAGTTGAAGTCGTATTTGTCGGGGTCATACAGTGCAGTCGAGAGGTGGTTTGGCACGGGGAATGATGAGGGGCAGCGTTTGATGACGGGGTGTGATGGGGGTAGAGTAAGGAGACGGAGAATGTATTTTCTTTGCTTGCTTTGTAGACAAATGGAGACAGGAGGGAGGGCGGCCTCGTTATGGAGGGCTACGGTCGGGGTAGAGTGAAAGGCGTTTAAGATGCGGTGAATGGCAGCGTTTTGTTGTTTTTGTAGTCATTTCGTGATGGTCTTTTGGCCAGTCCACCAGATCTCAGCTCCGAAGTCTGACCTAGATAGGATGCATGCGCGGTATAGTGAGCGGGTCGCAGAGGGGGACAAACCAGTCTCGTGTTTCACCAGGCTGCAGAGAGCGTTGAAGGACCTGGATGCGGAGATTAGCTTGGCATTGATGTGATGGGTGAATTGGAGTTTGCTGTCGAATAGGACACCTATCTAGCGGACGACATCGTGTCTGCCTCCCAGTGTTCCGGGCTTCACTATTGTGCCATTGGGGAGGGTGATGTTTTTGGCGTCGGGTGTGGTGTCTTGTCGAGCGTGGTGAAAATGTAGCATTTCCGATTTGCTATCGTCGAAGGCGACGGTGTTTTCTTCGGCCCACTTGAATGCTGTTTGGGCGGCCTTCTCGAGTGCGTGGGCGTTTTCCTCGCAGGTCCGGCCATGGGTCACCAAGGCGATGTCGTCGATGTAGCTTGGCGCCCATAGTGTGGGGTGGGCGGTTTGTGGAGTGTCGAAGAGGGGGCAGAGGTATAGGAGGAACAGGATAGGTGAGGCTGGCGATCCTTGCAGGATGCCTGTGTTGATTGGGCACTGGATGTTGGTGCGACCGTCGAACGAGAGGGCTGTGGTTCTGTCTGCGAGGCATGACTTGCCCCAGGAGAGCACCGCTTCCGGGCAGCCTAGCTGCGACATGGTGTGAAGTAGGCCGGCGGATGACACGTTGTCGAACGCGCCTCTAACATCGAGGAACAGGGCTGTCGTCACCCAATTGGTACCTGCATTAGCGTCGATCTCGTGCATAAGTGCCATCACTGCATCGATAGCCGAGCGCTGTGGTCTACCGCCGATATGGTCGGGGTGTAGCAGATGGTGTGCCTCTTCCATTTGTGCCAGTCTTGTTGCCATCAATTTTTCTAGTATTTTGCCCATGCAGTTAAGCAGCGCTATCAGGCGGTATGCTTTCACTGAGCTGTAATCGGGCTTGTTCGGTTTGGGGATGATCGCTGTGGTAGCTTCGCGCCAACTTGCGGGGTGGTAGCCTACGGCTCCGAGCATCGAGTCGAAGGCATTCACGTGGTCGGGTATGGCGGCGTAGACCTGTCTGAGGCACACGAATGGGATACCGTCCGGGCCGGGGGCTTTCTTATGTGACGAGGTCATGATTGCATGCTTTATTTCTTCCGGTGTGAATGTTTGCCACTCGAGTTTGGGGAGAGCAGGGAGGTTGCGGGTGGGGGGAGTGGGGGGAGGGGTGGGGAACAGGGCTTGGAATGCTTGGACCTTACTCTCGAAGTCCACGCAGAGGCGGGTTTCGGATCCTACCTGTGTCGTGATGGGTGGGGTGGCTTGGGCGCGGCGGGGGTTTGTGTAATGGAATGGAGCCCTTATATCAGCTCCTTCCACTTGTGACAGGTATGCCTTCCACAGCGAGTCTTTGGCGTGGCGTACTGTTCGGAAGTGCGTGTTGCAGAGGGCTCGGTACTCCTCGTGGTGGTGGGGCAAGCGCATCCTCTGCCACTTGCAGTGAGCGCTGGTCATGGCTGCTCTCATGTGTTCCACCTCTGGCGACCACCATCGTTTTGATCGTGGGGAGAGGACGAGTGTAGGGGTAGACTGTGCTGCAGCAGTGGTGATAATATTGTGGAGGAGGACTGCCCAGTCATCGAGGTGGCGTTCCGTGGGGTTCGCGCGCACGGTGCTCCAAACGGGTTGGTTATTGGCCGAGAGTTCGCGGAGGGTGGACGTGAACGTGTCCCAGTTTGTTTTGCGCCAGTTAAGGCGGGGCTCTGGTGTGTCGTGTTCCGAGTCGGGGTGTAGGGAGTGTCATGAACCGCTAAGGATATGCTTCTGGGAGGAACTATCACCACAGCCGGGCTGTGGTTCATAGGGGTGACATTGGGGATGGCTGATGTCACGGTTAGGGTTTAGGGAAAAGGGCAGAGTTAGGGTTTACCAGGAGGAATGAGCAGGGACGATGAAGAAGGGTTTCAGGATGGAACGTAGTGGGTTTCTTTTGTGTTTGGAATTTCTTTTGATCTATGTTTGGAATTATGTTTTGTCTACGTTTGAGTTATGTCTCCGTTGTGTTTCTTATCTTGTTTTGTCTACATCTGGGAAAGGGTCACAATGAGACGAAGGGTGTCTCATGATGAGTTGGATATCTGCCGGGCAGATAGGAGGGAATCACATGGGCACAGGAACAAAGGTATAAGAAGGGACAATTGTATTTCATTAGTTTAGCACGCAATCAATTATTCATTCATACAACCCTATCTACATACGAGAGCCCTCATCGTTCAACCAGTGAACAACACCAAGTTTCCATTACCACTTCCAGTTCCCATCCTATCCCCTTACCCTACTCCCTCGACGAATAACGTCTAGCCGATGTTAACCCAGAAGGCATTGCTGCAGGGACATCCTGTGTATGAAGTAAGTACTGCCCGAGCCCGTGAGTAACTTACCTAAAGAAGCCCGGAGGCAAACCCAACTGCATAGCAGTCTACGAATTGTATCGCCTGTCATCCGTGTGTATTCCTTGGGTTTTGACAGGGAGGATATCTGGAAGAGGATGACTTCGTGGTCAGAGCCAGTGGGGTTCTCCTCGTCAATTGCCCAGTTGCATACTTCCCTGGCAACTGCAGGGGCAGTGAGTGTGAGATCCAGGACCAAGGATCCTGTGCCATGCCTATAGTGATAGGTGGGGGTGTCCGGGGTGTTGGCAAGGTGCCAGCCGTGCTCTTCGATCAGTGTAAGGAGTTCATCGGCCCTCGTGGGGTGCCTCACTCGAGAGTTCCAGAGGGGGTGGTGGGCATTGAGGTCGCCTGTGATGATGCAGTGCTGGGGTAGGACCAGTTGTGCCAGGGAGCAGGGGATGGTGTATGGGGTGGTGGGGTTATATTTTTCGTTATAGATATTTATGATATAGATGGGGGGGATGAGCGGAGTGCCTACTTCGAGGACTTGGATATCTGGGTCTGCACACACATGAGGTCTGGGAGTGACTCGAAGGTGTGGGTTGCAGCGGGATACATAGGCAGCAGTGCAGTTCATGTTGCGGTCACCATGGGGGGGTAGGAGGAGGAGGAAATCGGGGTGTGTGGTTGCGTACTTGGGGTCCTTGATGTTTACTTCTTGGACCAGGATTATGTCATTTGTTTTACCTGCCATGTTTAGCAGGGTGTTGAGGGACATTGTGCTTCAGTTCACATTGTGGGATGTGATGCGGATGTGAGCTGCAGTAGGGTTGTAACTATGCATGAGTGCTCATGGAGGTGTTGGTGGGGGTGGGCGTTGTTGAGCGGGGAGCGGGTCTGGTACGCTGCCATGCTTCTCTCAGGGTGGATGCCTTGGTGGGGCAGTGGCCGTGGAAGGCAGCGTGGGCAGTGTCAGGGCGGCTGGCCGCGATGCAGTTGGTGCATTTGTGGTCGGTGTGGACGCATGAGTGGCCGCGGCAAGTGGGACACTGTTCACAGCTGTGTTGGTCAGTGGGGTGCCCGCCGGCACACAGGGCACATGTCGGAGCTTTGGGGTTAGTGCAAACAGCGTGGTGGTGGCCGAATGCCTGGCACCAGCGGCATTGGTCAGTACTGCGGGCTGTGAAGTACTCCGTTACCTTTTTGTGCTCGAAGAGGACCACGATCTTGTGTCGTTTCAGTGCATTGTAGTCGGTGGTGGTGCGGAGAGCAATCATCACACTGGAGGCGGTTTTGCCCTCTCTTTTTCTGGGTGTGTGAGGTACCGCGGGAGCTGGGCCAGTGAGACGGAGTGGTTGGACTCGATTTCATGCTGGAGTTTCGCCATGCCTTCCTGGTTATCCGGGAAGTAGTCCAGGGGGATGCCATGGACCGCCAGGTTGTGCCATTTTTCATTCAGGCGGGGGGGGTGGAGCATGGGATGGACCTTCATGGCAGCCTCTTTGATGGTGGGGAGGTGGGCGGTGATGTCGGCAGCAAGGGTGTGTGTAGCGGGGGTGAGCAGGAGGTTGCCCGCTATGTTTTTATGGACTGTCATAATGGAGAGCGTTGCCGGGGCCTTGGCTTCCCGTAGGGCAGCGTTTACCGCCATGCCAATGGTTACCTTGACGCTGTCGGGGAGAGCCTGGGGGTCTGAGCAAGGGATCACAATGTCGTGGGGTTTGGGGGGTTTGCAGGATAGGTTCTGGGTTTTGGGCTTGGTTTTGGGTGGAGGCGTTTTTTGGGGGCCTTGTGGGGGGGTTTGGAAGAGGATGGAGGAGGCGGGGGGGCCTTGCCATGGTTGGTTGGGAAGTTGAGGGGGTGCAGTGGGGGCCAGTGTGTGGCCGAGCTTGATGAGCTCGTTCTCTGCAGTCTCCGCTGGCTGTCGCCAGTACTTCGCTTCGGCTACAGCATCGCCTATCTGATCCTGTAGGATCTGCACCTCGGAGGGGTCGGGATGGGAGTCGGCCTGGGTGGAGTGTTGGAAAGTGGTGGAGGTAATTTATAGGGTGGGCTTACCTGGAGCACTTACCGCTTTCTCGATGCTATCCATTCGGGTCAGTTGGCGTTCTATTTCGGAGTGCATGCCTATGACAGCGAGGAAGAGGCGTTCCAGCTTGTTGTCAGTGAGGTTGCGGCGTCCGGCAGTGTTGATGGAGTCTTCGAGGGAGGGGTTGAAGATGGTTCCATTTTCTCCCTTTCGGCGTTTGTCTTGTTGGCGGAGTTGATGGATCTCGGTGTCGGTAGGTTGGGATTGTTGGGGGTACTTCGGGTGGTATTGCGTGCCAGTGGGGGGATTGAAAGCTCATGAGTTTACTGGGCGGCGTGGGAGGAGAGGGGGTATCGGGAGGGGTCTGCGAAATGGGGTGACTGGGTCAGTGGGTTGGTTGTCGTGTCCAGTGGGTTGGTCAGGGGTGGCGTGCTGCGTGGTGTCATCATTGCGCGTGGAGTCGCGGATGGGATTGACGCTGTTGCAGTCATGGTGTGGCCATGCAGGGTCGGTTGGGTCATTTGGGTTAGTGCCGGGAGTAAGCGAGTCGGTGTTGTCGAGGGTTAGATCCATTTCAGTGTCGGTGGATGCCAGGGGTGACTCCATGGTGTCATGTGGGTGGGGCGCTGCATAAGCGAGTGAAGAGATTTTGCGCGCAGGGGGAGGTGGGTGCTGAGGGGGTTGAGTGCGGGGCAACGGCTGGGTTGTAGGAGGTGTGTATTTTGGTATAGGTAGTTTTCGGTGAGGCGAGGATGCATTTGCCGGTTTTTGGGCTTTTGAGGGTGTTTTGGTGGGGAAGCGTTGATGATTGTCGCCTGTTGCTGAGCTTCGGGTGCCCGGAGGTCCCCTATTTCATTGGAAAACAATGAGTAGGTGGATTTCGGGCCCATAAAGTTCCAGCAAGGTGTAATCGGGGTCGCTGAAGCTGAATTCGCCGGAAAATCGTGAGATTTCAGCATGGTTGGTGAAAATGTAGGGGGGGGGGAGCCGTTACTGATGCGCTGATTATAACACACCCAGAAGGAGGATTTAGTGGAAAGGAGTTTTATGGCAAATGATGACACCCAAAAATAAACAGTTTTATCTTTTTACTGTGGCATAAATTGTCTGATGCCTAACCCTAACCCTACCCTAACCTAACCCTAACCTTAACGGTTGTTTTCTAATTCCCAATGCATTGTTTATAATTGACTATAAACTAGCAAGATATGGAATATTATGTAGTAGTTTCTACCATGTTAGTTCATTAACATGAATGTTCTTGCATCATGCGATATCACCATCGTGTTGCCAAGGCAATGATGCCAAGCTAAAAAATTAGTCAAGCATAAACTAATGCATTGCCGATCTCACTCGGTGATCTTATCTTATCTGAATCAGATTAGATAAGATAAGATATCGGAAGGACTGGGAATAATCTTTCCGTTGCCAAGACAGAAACTCAGATGTGAATCTATCCGTTCCCCCCTATCGCTTTTCTATAAGTAAAGCGATCCACCGCAGTACTGAAGACATTCCATATCGAAACTGGTCTGCACAATTCACGTTGGCACCTGTATACCGCTGCGAAATCTCTTTCATAACAAATCTTTGTTCGAAACACATACTTGCCTCGCTTCGCTCAGCTCGTCCCTAACCCTAACCCACACAGACCCTGCCCCTCCCCCTGAGCCCAGCTCGGGAAAAGAGTAGTCCACCAGCAGCCCATTGGCCCTCTTGGTGGACCTGCCCCTGCGTCTTCATTTGTATCATCTCAGGAAATCTTCTATGTATCAGCAAGTTCTGTGTCAGTTAATTAGGAAAATGAAATGGATGGAAGTTACTTAGTCATACCTTGTACCTTGACTGACCATGAACCAAAATTGACACCCATGCACTTCTGGATTGTGGATGTACTGGACTCTCATTTATGAATGAGGCTTTCACACACCAACACAACCTCCCCTGTTACCAGTTAAAAACCCCAAAAATATTTGAAGTAATTAATGGCCAACCAATCTCTTCAGGTGACATCACAGAATATGTGGAAATTCAATGCACCATTGGCAACCATCATGAGACCCTAATTGCATATATCACCTCTCTTGGCCACTACCCCCTTGTCCTCAGAATCCCTTGGCTCAAGAAACATGATGTTACCATCAACTTTGCAAAAAATGATATCCAATTCTGCTCCCCCCAATGCCTCCCACACCACACCATGATTAAAGCCATGCCAATTAAAGGCCAGATACCACAACAAAAGAACAAGATCTGTGCCATTTCTGCTACAACCTTTAAACATATCATCAACATCAGCAACAAACAGTATGGCAAGGCAATTTCTGTAGGTCCTCCTTGACCTTCTCCTGGTCAGCTCTTGCTCTGGCTTCTTGGGCATTCATTCCCACAGCCCATCATTGGCAATGATTGTTTAACTTCTCCTGCTTAACTGCCTGGTCTTTGTGGTATGCAATCCGGACATTTTGGTTGGCTTCCATTTGGTGGGCAAAATCCTGAAGCAACTTCTGTCTTCATTCTTCACTTTCTGCTGCATTGATGGTAATCATCTCTACATGTCTTCTTAGGGCCATGTGGGCAGCTGCCACTTCGGCAAATTGAGTGGTGGTGAGGTTGAAGTGAGCACCAGTAGCATCTGTAGCATGCTGCTGGGCCTGAGCAATCACAAGGTTTAAGTTGGATTCCATTTTGCAATAATCATTCTGCATTTGCATAAAATATGGTATGCCTCTGTTTCATCCCTTTGGATTTGTCCTCAGAGGCTATTGATTACATTCAATTCATTCTTAAAGACCTAACTCTGTTCTCCTTATCCATCACTTCCTCATCGTCATTATCAACCTCGACTTCATCAAGCCTTTGTCTATCGTCAATTACAGCAGACTTGGTCGTATATGGTGAACTCCTCCTTTTACGTTTCTCTTCTCCTTACCCTTCTGCCTTTCTTTGTCCCAGCCCCATGTATGCCTGCCTGTTGGGGTGGTCCTGTATGACATGGCACAATGTTCGAATATGGCGAAATGTATATGGCAAAGGGTAGTTCCTCTGTGGACTTGTGGCCCGTATGAACCACAGTGGCCCAGGCTATAAGTATTCCAGGTTTTGGTTAACATCAGTGGTATGTTCCCCATGATATGGCTGGGCATTAGAAACCACAGCCCTTGATTGGAAACTGTCCCTCCTGAGGCTACCCCAGGTTTCCAACCGTTTATGATGAACTAACTTTTTTCCTGGCCCCCCATTAGCCTACTTCCTGCGGGAAGTGGATGAAGGGTGGTTAGTAATGGCTCTTGCTTTATGGCTTGAGTCATTACTTAGTAAGAATCCCCATTCTTAAAATGTGTCTTAGAGGTGGGGTATGACATGAGGAATTAAGATGGATGCTGAAAAAATTCCAGCTGTCCAGGACTGGGAATCACCACACAACCTGAAAGATGTCCGTGGCTTTCTAGGGTTTGCCAACTTCTACAATTGCTTTGTCAGAAATTATTCCAAAATTGTGCAACCATTTACACTCCTGACATGAAAAGGAGTAACATTTGCCTGGAAGGATGAACAACAAAATGCAATCGATGAGTTAAAGACAATGTTCATATCTGCACCTGTCCTCGCCCGATTCGACCCTGACTGCGATGTCATTGTTGAAACCAATGCTTCTGACTATGTATCTGCTGGAGTACTGTCACAATATGATGATGATGGCATCCTACACCCAGTGTCATACTTCTCTAAGATTGATTGATTGATTGATTGATTCTCATTAATGTTCCCAACCTCAAGGTTATGACATAGCCAGTGTATATATACAAAGTTCAGGTCTGGTTGTTACCCCAGGATCCTGCTGGGAAGCGCCCCAGAGCAGTCATTGTTAAGCACCACTACACAGATATGAGGATCTGAGGTAGGCAACACACGGGGGAATTCTTTGTATTAGTCAGGCAATACCTCTCTAGGTATACAGAATGTTTCTCTGCGGCGTAGCCTCTTCTTGTGTGATGATGGGTGATGGTATACCGGGTTAGGGTTGGGGTATACTTTGCTGAGCGATTTCGTTCACTTGCAAGAGACGGACGAATCTGGGTATCAAGGTAGGTTAGGGTGAATGTAAATTGATTGCGTGAAGACTAAAATACAGCATTCCTCCTCCACCTTATATATCCATTAATTTCCTCCTTTTCTCGTAGTCCGAGGGGTTCATGCTCAGCAGTCCGACCCCCGGGGTTTCCCATAATTTCCGTAAGTCTCCACGCCCCTTTGTTTCCAGTCTTAGCTAACTAATAATAATTACAATACACATGTCAAACAATAATCGCGCATTTCGTTTTTATCTGTTTTCCTATTTTATCTTGCCTTCCCTAAACGCGTGCCGCGCGTTCCTGATCTACGCGAGCTCTCGCGTAGCTCCGTAGCCGACCCACTCCCGCACGTCGTCACCGCCCGACCGGAGGTCTGCCGGGGAGTTGCCGCAGCTCCACCGGAGTTCCTTCGGAGCTTTACCGTAGCTCCGCCGAAGCTCCACCAGAGCTTCACCAGGGCTCCACCTCGTATTCCCCCGTCCTTCCCCTTTCTCCCCTTCATGCCCTGATAACCAAATAGCTTACCGTGACCGTGATCCCGACTACCCAGAGCCCTGTAGATGCGGCTATGGCTCCCAACAGCATGTCATTCGTGATTCGTGACATTAGCCCCCTTTCCAGGGCCGAGGCTCCGACGAGGCTTTTCTGGTGTGAGAGGTAAGCTGTTTTCTGGACCCGTCGAGGGTTACTGCGCCTTTGTGGTTTTGGGACCCGTGGGGGGTATGGTCTTCGGTGGTCCTGTGTCGAGAATGGGTAGGGGGTAGTCGAAGGTTGATTCTGAGAGGTACTCGGAGGGGTTTGTTCTCTCTGTACTCTCTGGGGAACATCGCTCTTCTCGGTGTGGTGGTAAGGTTGATTCTGAGAGATACTCGGAGGGGTTTGTTCTCTCTGTACTCTCTGGGGAACATCGTCCTTCTCGGTGTGGTGGTGTCCTAGCTCTTTGGAGAGAGCTGGTTGGTTGTCAATCGGAGTGGTTCGTCGGATGTCGTTGTCGTAGAGGGAAATAGGGATTCGGTCGGGGTTACTGCATCAGAGGGAGTGCTCTGTTAGGTTGACGAGGAATCCGCAATCATGGCATATGCATCTTCCTTGTTGCCAGCGTCGGCAAGCCTTCCTTGGGTTTAGGCGTTGTGTTCAGATTACTTCGTCGAGTTCGGGTGGGTGCGTTTCTCCACAATAGCAGTGATCCATAGGGTATCCATTTTCTCCGAGGGGTTTATAAGAGTTTTTCTGATTTTTTTTGGTCTTGGTGAGGGGTACACTGGTCTTCGCGACAGAAGGTCCAGTGAAGGTTTTCGTGGGGTATATCAAGGAAGGGTTGAGGGAGTGTTAGATTGTGGTTCCGGCCATCGTCTCTTCCGAGGATGTATAGTCCTGGGGGGAATCGTCCCTCATCGTTTTAATTTTGGGGTGCTGCTTTCCGGGGGTATTTCCGGTGGAAGTCTTTGATGGCTTCGGGAGAGTTGTCGAAATTGCTGGAGGGGTACCAGGTCTTATCTTCATCGTGGAATCCTTTCCACTTGGCCTTATACTGTAGTTGCTTGCGGTAGTAGCGGGAGTCGATTATTTCTTCGACTTCCCACTCTTGTTGTCGGTCGACGATGATTGCAGGAGGAGGGGGTTTACTATGTCCAGGAATAGGAGAATACTTTGTTGTAGCGGGTTCTAAGAGGGAGAGATGAAAGACAGGATGGATTTTCACGCTGGGGGGAAGTTCAAGCTTATATGCTTTTGTTCCTATTTTTTCGAGGATGGCGTAATGTCCTAATAGCTTGTAATCTAGCTTGTTGGAGGGGCGGGTTGTTTTTACGAATTTCCTCTTTAGCCATACCTTATCTCCTTTTGTCAGAATGGGGTCGGGTTTTCTCTTCTTATTTGCTTGTTCCGCTTGTTCCGCTTGTGCCCATTGTATCTCTGCACGTAGCTGATTGTGTAGATCATTTAGTGAAGCAACATAATCTGACACATCGGGGGTGGGGCTTTTTGCTGCGCTAAGGTCCGGTTGGAATCTCGGATGATAACCGTAGTTTGCGTAGAACGGCGTAATTCCCAGGGTTTCGGACTTGGTGTTATTGTAGCAAAATTCAGCGATGGGTAACAAGGTTTTCCAGTTATCTTGCTGGTAGTTGCAGTACGCTCGCAGGTACTGTTCTAGCGTAGCATTCATTCTTTCCATCTGGCCGTCTGTTTCTGGATGAAACGCCGTACTGAGATTTCGAGTTGTTCCCATAGCCTCCATTATTTGCTTCCAAAATTTAGAAGTGAATAACGATCCTCGGTCTGATATGATGTTGTTAGGGAGGCCGTGGGTTCGTACTATGTGGGCAATAAATCCTTCGGCTAAGTCTTTCGGGCCCATGGTGTCCTTGCATGCGACAAAGTGGGCCATCTTTGTGAGTCGATCCACGATGACCCACAAGGCATTATTTCCTTCCGCTTCGGGTAATCCGGTGATGAAGTCCATGGATATAGAGTCCCATGGCCTCGTTGGTAATTGTAGTGGCTTAAGGAGTGCAAAGGGGGCGTGGCGGATTGGTTTTATTCTCTTGCACGTATCACAGTTGTCTACATATCTTTGTACGTATTGACGCTGATGTGGCCAATAATATTTTCTCGAGATGAGTTCTAGTGTTCGGGCCCGCCCCGGGTGGCCAGCAACGAGTGCATCGTGGTGATCGTGGAGGATTTGGAGGCGGAGTTCGTCATCCTGGGGTATCCAGATAAGTCCCTCGTATGTTAATAGACCATTTTTCTCCTGGCACAATCCTAGTGCAACCTTATTGTCTTGTCGTTCGCCAGTTCTTAGTTTTTTTAAAATATCCTGTATTTCCGAATCTGTTGTCATTTTGGACTTTATTGTTTTTATTAGTTCCCCATCTTCTTCCATCCTAATCGTGTCGGTTGTGTTTATTACGAAGTTTTGTTCTGGAAGCAAAATGCGGTCCTTGTTTTGCCGGTGTTTTGCCTCCCCTTCCCAGGGCGAGTCTCCTGACTCGCGTGATAGTATGTCCGGTTTTCCGGCCAATTTCCCGGGTCTATAGACGATACAGAAGTCGTAGTTTGCGAGTACTTCCCCCCACCGTGCCTGCCGTAGGTTGAGATCCTTCTTGGTTTGCCAATACTCTAGATTTTTGTGATCCGTGAGTATCTTGATTTGATGCTGAGTGCTTTTGCAGTATGTTGCCCATTTCTGTAGACTTTCCATGATTGCGAGTAACTCTTTATCATGTATGTCGTAATTTCGTTCGGCATCTTTTAGTTTTCGGGAGAAGTACCCTAGGGGATGCAGAACACCGTCCTGGTCCGGTTGCGAGCAAACGGCACCGACAGCGTAGTCGGATGCATCTGTTTCTAAAGTGAGGGGGCGAGTGGGTTCGAAGTGATGCAGTATGGGTTGGGAAACCATGGCTAGTTTAATATTGTCAAAGGCTTGTTGCGCCGCGTCGTCCCATACGAAGGGGGTGTTTTTCCGTATTAGTTTCGTGAGGGGTGTGGTGATCTTGCTAAAACCGCGTATAAACCTTCTATAAAAGTTTGCGAACCCAAGGAAGCTTTGGATTCCTTTTACGTTAATTGGTTCTTTCCATTCTTTTATGGCTCTGACTTTCTCCGGGTCCATCGAAATCCCTTCTGGGGCAATAATGTATCCTAGGTATTCTGTTTTATGCGTATGAAATTCGCATTTTGTTGGCTTCAAATTGAGGCCTACCTGGTGTATTCGTTCTAGGATGAGTCATACATGGTTACGGTGTTGTTCTAGATTATCTGAGTAGATCAAAATATCGTCCAGGTAGGTGATGCAAAAAATGTCGAGGTAGTCGCTGAGTACCTCATCCATCCAACGCTCGAATGATGCTGGTGCATTGGTTAGCCCAAACGGCATCACGAGATATTCGTAGAGACCGCATTTCGTCCGAAACGTGGTCTTCCACTCATCCCCCTTAGCTATTCGCAAATTATGGTATGCATCTTTAACATCTAGCTTTGTATAGATCTTTGCTTTTGATAATGGGTCCAGAGCTTCGCCGATTAGGGGAAGGGGGGTTCGGTCTTTGATGGTTATAGCATTCAACCCCCGGTAATCCACGCATAGGCGGAGCCCTCCATCCTTCTTTTTTACAAAATGAATTGGGGCTCCCGCCAGGGAGGTTGAACTTCTGATCCATCCCTTTGCTAAGCTACTATCGATGTATTCTTTTAGGGCTTGTAGTCGATTTTCGTCTAGGGCACGCAAAGGTTCGAAAGGCGGGATTCGGTTGTCCATTAACGGGATCCGGTGGTCTTGATGTCGATGTGGAGGTTGGACGGGTTTTTCCTTTTCTTGAAACACTGACAAGTAGTCGTGGTATTCCATTGGCACGATGTCTTCGGGTTTTTGTTTGATCGGGGATGTGAATTTCTCGGTGTCTTTATTCAACACTTCCTCCTTGTCCTCATAGGCGTCGTCGTAGTTGTCTGTTAGGGATATCTCTTCATGTGGGGTAGGGAGTTCGTCCAGAGATTCTTCGTCTTCTTGTTTCTTGTGAGTTTTATTCTCTTTCTCGATTGTGTTCTGTATGAGGTCCCGGTGGTATTGTCGTATTGCTGATTCTTCGGGGATGGTTCTGGCGTGAGGTGATTGTTCTAGGCACATTTTCGCACACTGTTCTGAGTTGAACGTGACTCTTCCTTCTTGCCAATCGATATTGGGGTTGTGTTTCTTTAGCCACGGCAGTCCCATGATTATCGGTGAGTTTCCGATAGTGATGCAATGCAGCTTTATTTTTTCGCGGTGGTTATTAATGATTAATTCGACGCTGGTGTCGTGGGTTACTGGCCCGCTTGCGATTTCCCTTCCATCAACGGCTAAAACTCTTCGGGGTATCTTTTTCTTATCCAGTGGTATTTTTATTTGTTCTGCGTAGTCTTTGTCGATAAAGTTTTCGGTAGCCCCACAGTCTACCATAGTGGTCGTGTTGTGTATTTTGTTGTTTTTTCCTTGAATAGTGACTTCCAAAATGATCTTCTCGTCTCGTTGATATCGTCCTACGCTTGAGATTATGAAAGGGCGATCGGGGGGTCTAGGTTCGATATTCTTTCTCCCCAGGAGCGGCGTCGTGCCTCTTACTCCTGGGGATCCTCTTTTCCCGAATCATCTTCTTGTGCCTCTTCGTTCATCGTTGCTTCGGCTGCTTTGTATGTTCTCCTTGGGGAATAGGGTTTCTTGTTCGGGCAGCGAGCTGAGAAGTGTCCTGTTTTTCCGCAGTTGAAACATTCATTGTTTCTCCTTCTTTTTTCTTCCTCCACTCGATCCTTTCCTCTAGATCTGCGGGTCGCATCGAGTTCCATAGGTGTGGGATCGGGCATAGGGGACTCGTGCGTGCGGGGGTGGCTGACATGGGTGTCCCGGAATTCCCGATAGTATTGGTTGTCGTTGCGAGTTCGGAGGGTGCGGAAGTTAAACAATCTATTATCAAGGGCGATAGATTTGTTTACATAGTCGGTGATGTTGCGGGGTCTTGCATCCAAAAGTGCGAGTTGTCATTGTACTTCCTAGTTTAATCCGTCATGGAATTGGTCTATGTACATTGCGTCGTTGTAGTCCAGATCGGCCATTAATCTTTGAAAGTCAGCCCAGTATGCTGCAGCGGAACGGTTTCCTTGTTTGATTGTTTTGAATTTGCGGCGTGCGACCTCCTTACTGTCTGCTTCTCCAAATGCCCGACTGATGGCTGTCTTGAAATCCTTCCAGGTTTCATACTTGCTTACTCCCTCCTCTTTCATCGACGGTTCGATCCATGCCCAGGCGTTTCCCCTACACCTGGCACTTGCATAGTTGACTTTTTTAGAATCCTTATTGAACTTGCTTGGTTCGCAGTTGAACTTAAGCTCGCATTGGATAAGAAATGCACGTAGTTTAGCTCTTTCGCCATAGTAGAGCTCGGGGTCTTCGATTTTTGGTTGGCTGGATGGATGGGGTTGGTATAACTGCTGTAAGAGTGTTTGCAGTTGGTCTGTCGTCATCTGGATGGGGGGAAGGGAGGCTCCCGCAGGTCCTTGAGGGGTCGCCATTCCGGAGTTATCTTCTTTGGTTGTTGTTGGTGTTTGTGTTCTCGAAGGGTGGTCTGGGGTTACTGGGCTGGCTGGTCTGGCGTGATCGCTTATGGCTTCGCCGAGTTCCCTTAATTCGAAGGGATCCAGTGTTTTTGGGTGTGTTGGGTACCTCAGGGGGAGACGCAATCAAATGTTAAGCACCACTACACAGATATGAGGATCTGAGGTAGGCAACACACGGGGGAATTCTTTGTATTAGTCAGGCAATACCTCTCTAGGTATACAGAATGTTTCTCTGCGGCGTAGCCTCTTCTTGTGTGATGATGGGTGATGGTATACCGGGTTAGGGTTGGGGTATACTTTGCTGAGCGATTTCGTTCACTTGCAAGAGATGGACGAATCTGGGTATCAAGGTAGGTTAGGGTGAATGTAAATTGATTGCGTGAAGACTAAAATACAGCATTCCTCCTCCACCTTATATATCCATTAATTTCCTCCTTTTCTCGTAGTCCGAGGGGTTCATGCTCAGCAGTCCGACCCCCGGGGTTTCCCATAATTTCCGTAAGTCTCCACGCCCCTTTGTTTCCAGTCTTAGCTAACTAATAATAATTACAATACACATGTCAAACAATAATCGCGCATTTCGTTTTTATCTGTTTTCCTATTTTATCTTGCCTTCCCTAAACGCGTGCCGCGCTTTCCTGATCTACACGAGCTCTCGCGTAGCTCCGTAGCCGACCCACTCCCGCACGTCGTCACCGCCCGACTGGAGGTCCGCCGGGGAGTTGCCGCAGCTCCACCGGAGTTCCTTCGGAGCTTTACTGTAGCTCCGCCGAAGCTCCACCAGAGCTTCACTGGGGCTCCACCTCGTATTCCCCCGTCCTTCCCCTTTCTCCCCGTCATGCCGTGATAACCAAATAGCTTACCGTGACCGTGATCCCGACTACCCAGAGCCCTGTAGATGCGGCTATGGCTCCCAACAGCATGTCATTCGTGATTCGTGACAGTCATCATGTTTGGCATATTGGCCTGTATGCGCCCTCCTTCCGTT
Organism: Pyronema domesticum; assembly: GCA_024516145.1. Classification (NCBI taxonomy): domain Eukaryota; kingdom Fungi; phylum Ascomycota; class Pezizomycetes; order Pezizales; family Pyronemataceae; genus Pyronema; species Pyronema domesticum. The sequence goes on along the minus strand of JAJJXL010000051.1, from coordinate 81,084 downwards.
TCAAGTCCGTCTCGCGTCATCATGTCCAAGAGCCCTGTTTGCTCAGGGGCCACCATGCCGGGTCGTTCCCCCCTTTCCTCCGCCCTTCCCCTTCCCATTTTTAGCCATTTACCCGCCTTTCACTCCTCACTTCCCATCATTCCGTGCCTCCACCATTTGTCCCTCTTCCTCTTCGTTGCTCTGTGTTATTGTTTTGTTTTTTTTTTTTTTTTTTAGCTATGTTGGTTGGCCGTTGGGGGAGCATCATGCTCCTCTGTCTGGTCCGTCAATGTTCCCCAGCCTGTGGTAAGTGAGCTAGGATTGTCCCCTTCTGCGGGGTACCTACTTAACGTTGTGTGTGCCCATTCGGCAGTCGCGACTTTCGTCGCCGAGATCATGGTAGCGAGGGCCTTCACGCCATTGCTTGTGTGGAGGATGGTGCTGAGGGTAAGTTGTTGGTTTCGGTGCAGTTTCATGGAGTTCCGTAACTCCATTCGTGCTGCATTGTAAGTGGGCCAGGACAGGAGGATGTGCTTAGGGGTTTGGGGGGGGTGCATGGGGCAGGTGCATGTGCGGGAGGGGTATTGGTCGGTCGGTGGGTTGGCGAGACAGTCCAGGAAGTACCTGTGTCCGGTACGGAGGCCCAGGATGGCTGTGGATAGTCGCCGAGGCAGGGAGGTGTAGGCGCTGTCCAGGTGGCGATGGTAGGGGGCGTCATAGGTTTTCGGTTTGGGGGAGGCGTGGTACCATGTGCTCCAGTCGGCGGAGTGTTGTTCCATGATTTGACACTGGAGCCAGGAGGGGGTGATGGGTGTGTTGGTGAGGTGGGGGCGCGAGGTCGCTAGTTTTGCTAGGCGGTCTGCCTCCTCATTTCCCTCGATGTCTGTGTGGCCGGGCACCCAGTGTAGGGTCACTGGGGTCGAGCGTCTGAGGAGGGCGGTGGTGGTGTGCAGGATGTCGAGGGCGGTTTCTTGTCCTGGGCCTCTGTCTAGTCTCGAGGCGCGCAGGATGGCAGATTGGTTGTAGGTAAAGAGGTGGATTGAACAGTCGTGTAGGCGATGTCGTTTGATGTACTGAAGCCAGGTGCGGAGGCATTCTGCTATGGCCCTGAGTTCCACGTCGAAGACTTCAGAGGTGGTTCCTAGGGGGATGACGGCGCGGACGGGGTCGGTGAGGCCATGGGGGACATAGAATCGCGCGCCGGTCTGGGTGGACAGTTGTGAACCGTCGGTATAGGCTATGATGTTGTGGGGGTCATCGCGGAGGTTTTGGAGGAGAGAAAGGTGGGCGGTCGCTGCTTCATCTTTAGGCAGGTCCTGTATGTCGATGATGATGGGAGGCGTGTTCCACGGGGCGGTTATAGGTTGTGCTGTGTCCTCAATGTCGGCATCGAGGGGCACCCACGGGCTGAGGGTACACAACGCTTGGCCGAGGTGGGAGGGGGGGCGGCGTTCCTGGGTCCAGTTGAAGATGTATTCGTCGGGGTCGCACAGCGCAGTCGAGAGGTGGTTTGGCACGGGGAATGATGAGGGGCAGCGTTTGATGACGGGGTGTGATGGGGGTAGAGTAAGGAGACAGAGAATGTATTTTCTTTGCTTGCTTTGTAGACGAACGGCGACAGGAGGGAGGGCGGCCTCGTTATGGAGGGCTACGGTCGGGGTAGAGCAAAAGGCATTTAAGATGCGGCAAATGGCGGTGTTTTGTTGTTTTTGTAGTCGTTTCGTGAAGGTCTTTTGGCCAGTCCACCAGATCTCAGTGCTGAATTCTGACCTAGATAGGATGCACGCACGGTATAGTGAGCGGGTCGCAGAGGGGGACAAACCAGTCTCGTGTTTCACCATGCGGCAGAGAGCGTTGAAGGACCTTAACGCGGAGATTAGCTTGGCATTGATGTGGTGGGTGAATTGGAGTTTGCGGTCGAATAGGACGCCTATCCAGCGGACGACGTCGTGTCTGCCTCCCTGTGTTCCGGGCTTCACTATCGTGCCGTTGGGGAGGGTGATGTTTATGGCGTCGGGTGTGGTGTCTTGTCGAGCGCGGTGGAAATGTAGCATTTCCAATTTGCTATCGTCGAAGGCGACGGTGTTTTCTTCGGCCCACTTGAATGCTGTTTGGGCGGCCTTCTCGAGTGCGCGGGCGTTGTCTTCGCGGGTCCTGCCATGGGTCACCAAGGTGACGTCGTCGATGTAGCTTGGTGCCCATAGTGTGGGGTGGGCAGTTTGTAGAGTGTCGAAGAGGGGGCAGAGGTATAGGAGGAACAGGATAGGTGAGGAGGCGATCCTTGCGGGATGCCTGTGTTGATTGGGCGCTGGATGTCGGTGCGACCGTCGAATGAGAGGGCTGTGGTTCTGTCCGCGAGGAATGACTAGCCCCAGGAGAGCACCGCTTTCGGGCAGCCTAGCTGCGACATGGTGTGAAGTAGGCAGGCAGACGACACGTTGTCGAACGCGCCTCTAACATCGAGGAACAGGGCCATCGTCACCCAGTTGGTACCTGCATTAGTGTCGATCTCGTGCGTAAGTGCCATTGCTGCATCGATAGCCGAGCGCTGTGGTCTACCGCCGATCTGATCGGGGTGTAGCAGATGGTGTGCCTCTGCCATTTGCGCCAGTCTCGTTGCCATCAATTTTTCTAGTATCTTGCCCATGCAGTTAAGCAGCGCGATCAGGCGGTATGCTTTCACTGAGCTGTAATCGGGCCTGTTCGGTTTGGGCATGATCACGGTGGTAGCTTCGCGCCATCTTGCGGGGTGGTAGCCTATGGCTCTGAGCGTCGAGTAGAAGGCGTTCACATGGTCAGGTATGGCGGCGTATACCTGTCTGAGGCACGCGAACAGGATACCGTCCGGGCCGGGGGCTTTCTTAGGTGACGAGGTCATGATTGGGTGCTTTATTTCTTGAGGTGTGAATGTTTGCCACTCGAGTTTGGGGAGAGCGGGGAGGTTTCGGGTGGGGGGTGCGGGGGGAGGGGGGGGCAACAGGGCTTGCAATGCTTGGACCTTACTCTCGAAGTCCACGCAGAGGCGGGTTTCGGATCCTACCTGTGTCGTGATGGGTGGGGTGGCTTGGGCGCGGCGGGGGTTTGTGTAGCGGAATGCAGCCCATATATCAGCTCCTTCTACTTGAGACAGGTATGCCTTCCACAGGGAGTCTTTGGCGTGGCATACTGTTCGGAAGTGCATGTTGCGGAGGGCTCGGTACTCCTCGTGGTGGTGGGGCAAGCGCGTCCTCTGCCACTTGCGGCGAGCACTGGTCATGGCCGCTCTCGTGTGTTCCACCTCTGGGGACCACCATCGTTTTGATCGTGGGGAGAGGACGAGTGCGGGGGTAGACTGTGCTGCGGCAGTGGTGATAATATTGCGGAGGAGGACTGCCCAGTCATCGAGCTGGCGTTCGGTTGGGTTTGCGCGCGCGGTGCTCCAAAGGGGTTGGTTGTTGGCGGAGAGTTCGCGGAGGGTGGACATGAACGTGTCCCAGTTTGTTTTGCGCCAGTTAAGGCAGGGCTCTGGTGTGTCGTATTCCGCGTCGGGGTGTAGGGAGGATATCTGGAAGAGGACGACTTCGTGGTTGGAGCCGATGGGGTTCTCCTCGTTAATTGCCCAGTTGGATACTTCCCTGGCAACCGCTGGGGCGGCGAGTGTGAGATCCAGGACCGAGGATCCTGTGCCATTCCTATACTGATAGGTGGGGGTGTCCGGGGTGTTGGCGAGGTGCCAGCCGTGCTCTTCGATCAGTGTAAGGAGTTCCTCGGCCCTTGTGGGGTGCCTCACTCGAGAGTTCCAGAGGGGCTGGTGGGTGTTGAGGTCGCCTGTGATGATGCAGCACTGGGGTAGGACCAGTTGTGCCAGGGAGTGGGGGATGGTGTATGGCATGGTGGGGTTATATTTTTCATTATAGATATTTATCATATAGATGGGGGGGATGAGCAGAGTGCCTACTTCGAGGACTTGGATATCTGGGTCCACACACACATCGGGTCTGGGAGTTACTCGAAGGTGTGGGTTGCGGCAGGATACATAGGCAGCGGTGCGGTTCGTGTTGCGGTCACCGTGGGGGGGTAGGAGGAGGAGGAAATCAGCATGTGTGGTTGCATACTTGGGGTCCTTGATGTTTACTTCTTGGACCAGGATTATGTCATTTGTTTTACCTGCCGTGTTTAGCAGGGTGTTGAGGGACGTTGTGCTTTAGTTCACATTGTGGGATGTGATGCGGATGTGAGCTGCAGTAGGGTTGTAACTATGCATGAGTGCTCATGGAGGCGGGGGCGGGCGTTGTTGGGCGGGGAGCGGGTCTGGTACGCTGCCATGCTTCTCTCAGGGTGGATGCCTTGGTGGGGCAGTGGCCGTTGAAGGCAGTGTGGGCGGTGTCCGATCAGCCGGCCGCGATGCAGTTGGTGCATTTGTGCTCGGTGTGGATGCATGAGCGGCCGCGGCGAGTGGGACACTGTTCGCAGCTGTGTTGGTCAGTGGGGTGCCCGCCTGCACATAGGGCACATGTCGGAGCGTTGGGGTTAGTGCAAACAGCGTGGTGGTGTCCGAATGCCTGGCACCGGCGGCATTGGTCGGTACTGAGGGCTGTTAAGTACTCCGTTACCTTTTTGTGCTCGAAGAGGACCACGATCTTGTGTCGTTTCAGTGCGTTGTAGTCGGTGGTGGTGCGGAGAGCAATCATCACACTGGAGGCGGTTTTGCCCTCTCTTTTTTCTGGGTGTGTGAGGTACCGCGGGAGCTGGGCAAGTGAGACCGAGTGGTTGGACTCGATTTCATGCTGGAGTTTTGCCATGCCTTCCTCATTGTCCGGGAAGTAGTCCAGGGGGATGCCATGGACCACCAGCTTGTGCCATTTTTCATTCAGGCGGGGGGGTTGGAGCGTGGGATGGACCTTCATGGCAGCCTCTTTGATGGTGGGGAGGTGGGCGGTAATGTCGGCAGTGAGGGTGTGTGTAGCGGGGGTGAGCAGGAGGTTTCCCGCTATGTTTTTGCGGACCATCGTAATGGAGAGCGTTGCTGGGGCCTTGGCTTCCCGTAGGGTGGTGTTCACCGCCATTCCCATAGTTACCTTGACGCTTTCGGGGAGAGCCTGAGGGTCCGAGCAAGGAATCACAATGTCTTGGGGTTTGGGGGGTTTGCAGGATAGGTTCTGGGTTTTGGGCTTGGTTTTGGGTGGAGGCATTTTTTGGGGGCCTTGTGGGGGGTTTTGGAAGAGGACGGAGGAGGCGGGGGGGGCCTTGCCATGGTCGGTTGGGAGGTTGAGGGGGGGCGGTGGGGGCCAGTGTGTGGCCGAGCTTGATGAGCTTGTTCTCTGCAGTCTCCGCTCGCTGTCGCCAGTACTTCGCTTCGGCTACAGCATCGCCTATCTGATCCTGTAGGATCTGCACCTCGGAGGGGTCAGGATGGGAGTCGGCCTGGGTGGAGTGTTGGGCAGTGGTGGAGGTAATTTGTAGGGTGGGCTTACCTGGAGCACTTACTGCTTTCTCGATGCTGTCCATTCGGGTCAGTTGGCATTCCATTTCGGAACGCATGCCTATGACGGCAAGGAAGAGGCGTTCTAGCTTGTTGTCAGTGAGGTTGCGGCGTCGGGCGGTGTTGATGGAGTCTTCGAGGGAGAGGTTGAAGATGGTTCCATTTTCTCCCTTTCGGCGTGTGTCTTCTTGGCGTAGTTGATGGATCTCGGTGTCGGTGGGTTGGGATTGTTGAGGGTACTTCGGGTGGTATTGCATGCCGGTGGGGGGATCGAAGGCTCATGAGTTTACCAGGCGGCATGGGGGGAGAGGGGGTATTGGGAGGTGTCCGCGAAATGGGGTGACTGGGTCAGCGGGTTGGTTGTCGTGTCCAGTGGGTTGGTCGGGGGTGGCGTGCTGCAGGGTGTCATCATTGTTCGTGGAGTCACGGATGGGGTTAATGCTGTTGTGGTCATGGTGTAGCCATGCAGGGTCAGTTGGGTCATTTGGGTTAGCGGCGGGAGTAAGCGAGTCGGTGTTGTCGAGGGTTAGATCCATTTCAGTGTCGGTGGATGCCGGGGGTGACTCCATGGTGTCACGTGGGTGGGGCGCTGCATAAGCGAGCGAAGAGATTTTGCGCGCGGGGGGAGGTGGGTACTGAGGGGGTTGAGTGTTGGGCAACGGCTGGGTTGTAGGAGGTGTGTATTTTGGTATAGGTAGTTTTCGGTGAGGCGAGGATGAATTTGCTGGTTTTTGGACTTGTGAGGGTGTTTTGGTGGGGAAGCATTGATGATTGTCGCCTGTTGCTGAGCTTTGGGTGTCTGGAGGTCCCCAATTTCATTGGAAAACAACGAGTATGTGGATTTCAGGCCCGTAAAGTTTCAGCAAGGTGTAATCGGGGTCGCTGAAGCTGAATTCGCCGGAAAATCAGGGGCTTTCGGCGTGGTTGGTGAAAATGTAGGGGGGGGAGCCATTGCCAAGTGGTGTGTTCCAAGCCAATTTGCTTACTTCTCTAAGAAGTACTCTCCAGCAGAATGCAAGTTTGAGATCTATGACAAGGAACTCATGGCAATTGTGAATGCATTTGAGGATTGGAGACCCGACTTACAGTCAGTTTGCAATACAATCCATGTCCTGTCTGATCATGAGAATTTGGAGTATTTTACCACAATGAAACTTCTCAACCGATGACAGGCCCGATGCTCACAAAACCTCTCCCAATTCAATTTCAACATTGTCTACTGCCCAGGAACTGCTGGAGGGAAACTAAATGCACTGACTGTCACAGCACGACAAATTCCTCCCCTTTTCCCATCGTTCATCCTTCATCACTCGGTTTATTGTCTAGCTCATCTGGGGGGCTGTGCTCATGGCAATGAGCCCCACAGACTAGGGTAAATGCTCAGCTGCATTTGTTTGGAATGTTTGTGGTTGCTGTGCATGGTTAGTTTAGGGTTGAGGGTTTAGGGCCTGCTAGTTTAGTGTCTCGGCATGGAAGGAGAAAAATGTGTATATAAGAGGACTTGTCCTCCCAGCATTCTGTTTCCTTTTGTTTTCTCCTTACACAGTTATTTGTTCATCTCACCGAATAAATATTTGGATCCTGTCCAGTTCTTGTCCTCATCCTCACCACTGTCTCTGTCCCTGCCTCAGTCTTCGATCCTCTGACCTCTGTCCTCTCCGCTCTGTTTTCCTGATCCTGTTCCTTGACCTCTCTCTGCTCCTAAACATCATCATCTATAGTTGTTGCACATCACAGCTTCAGATATCCAATGTTGGTGCTTTCCAAGAGGTTCTGTCTTGCATTCATGATCATTGTCAACAAGCCTAGAGCCCTCAGGTTCTGCATCAATTACCTTGTCCACAACCACTGTTACACTGACTAGACGATCTGGAGATCTGCCTAAAGAGGGGGATGACCACTCCCTGGAAAACCAAACCACCATAAGTAAACCTGAAAACATCCTCCATGCCTTGGCCACAACCTTGTCTGACCAAGCTGACATTACCTCACCAACATTCTCCCCACCCACCCCTACCCTGAGCCGACTCTTCCATGAAGGATATGCTATGGACCCCTTCCCAAACAAGATCCTCCAGATGCTCAGTGATGGAACAAAACAATGCAAAGACATCACACTAGGAGAATGTGAGAAACATTACAACCTCCTCCTGTACCGACAACAAATCTGGGTTCCAGACTATGAACCTCTAAGACTGCACATTGTGCAACAGCATCATGAGACCCCTGCTGCAGGTCACATTGGTTGATCTAAGACACTTGAATACCTGTCGAGGACATACATGTGGCCCAAGATGTGCAGAGATGTTGACTACTACACTCATAACTGCCATACCTGCCAATGCTCGAAATATAGCAGACATGCTCCATTTGGTGTCCTACAACCACTACCTATCACAGACAGACCCTGCCAGGATATATCAAAGGACTTCGTAACTGGATTACCTTTGTCCAATGGTTGTGATGCAATCTGGGTTGTGGTTGACTGACTGACAAAGGAATGCCACCTTGTACCCTGCCAAACTGATGTTGATCTGAAGGAACTTGCCAACCTATTTATTAGCCATGTCTTCCAACTCCATGGACTGCCCCTGACAATCATATCTGACTGAGGACCTCAATTTGCTGCACTGTTGTGCAAACACTTATGCCATCATTTGGGAATCGATCCACAACTCTCAACTGCCTTCCACTGACAAACAGATGGCCAAACTGAATGAATGAATGCAATCATAGAAAAATATTTGTGAGCACATGTCAACTGCCTACAGGATGACTGGGCAGAATGGTTGCCCCTGGCTGAGTTTGCTGTGAACAACCAAGCCTCTGAGACAACAGGTACTTGCCCATGATTTGCCAACAAAGGATTTGACACTTGATACCTATTTGTCCTCACACCTGCTGCCATGAATGATGTCAACAATCGCCATGCCCTGACAACATCCAAGACCCTGTCAGAAATCCACAGTCATCTATGAGCTGAGATCAATCAAGCCAACCTCCGATATCAAGACAATGCAGACAGGCACCAGTTACCATCACCAAAGTATGAACCAGGAGATGATGTTTGGCTGGATGCAAGAAATTGGAAAACCTGCCAACCATCATGAAAACTTGACAACAAACACCATGGACCATTCAAGGTGGTTGCTAGAATATCTCCATATACTTATCACCTTGAACTGCCCCCCACAATGAAATGCCACAATGTCCAACATGTATGCATCCTGGAATTAGCTGCAGATGATCCATACCCAGGACAATGAACAGATGCAGCCCCATCAGTGTAAATGGATGGAGAAGACGAGTACTTCATCGAGGCAATCTTAGACTCCTGACTACATCGCCACTGTAATGGCGGGCAGGGCGCGGAATCGGAGTCCAGGGATCTCGCAGAAGGGCATGGGCAAGAACTTGGCTGGGCGGGCTTGGCTAGGCTGGGCAAGGACAGGAGGCTTGGCTGGGCTGGGCAGAGGGGGAATACCGGGGACTAGGGATGAAGAGAGGAGTAGTTGTATTGGATAAGAATACAAGACATTGTGTGAAGAAAAAGAAAGACAGAATGGTGGGAGGATAAACCTCCTTATATACATAGATTCCCTTATCCAACTTCGATACCAAATTCCTGTAACAAACATCCTGGGACATGCTCTTGGGTGCGCTTGCAACCACAGCTGGACTGTGGCTCGCTTGCATAATGTTGGCAGTGCTCTATGTTATCTTGAGGGTTTAGGGGAAGGGCTGTGGTTAGGGTTTAGGGAAAGGGGGCTGCAGGAAGGAGGTTTTGGGATCTGAGGCAGGGGACATTTGGGATGCGTTTGGGGGCATGGTTTCATGGGATGTTCGATTTACATTTGAGTCCTGTTTCTGCTTTCGTTTGAGTTCCATTTGAGATCTTCCATTGGTTATGTTTTGCGTTCTGTTTAGATTATGTGTCTCATGTTGTTTCATTATTGTATCGCGGGGTTTGAAGGCGCTGCAGGGCAGCTGCTTGGGATCTATGATGGGCACAAGAATCATGTATAAGAAGGAACACTTTGTATTTCATTTATACGGTACACAATCAATTATCCATTCTACAGAACTATCTACACATACACAGATTCGTCCATCTCATTAGTGAACATCATCAAAAACTCTCACCTCCAGCCCCATCCCCATATGCCAATTACGAATCCAAATGATAACGGAAGCATAACAAGAGAGGGCAGTGCCACAGAGACATTCTCGAAACTAGTCAGTATTGCCCATGCCAGATACTAACTCAGGATAGTAGTACCAAGCCAAACAGAACTGCAGAGCAGTATACCAGACCGTTGCATTGCCTGTGGTTCCCTGTGGCTGTGTAGACAGGTTTTTGACATGTGATTGCATCCTTTTTACAGCACCCGACGCAACCCAGGAAGCAATGAGGCTTCAATACGAAAAATCAGAAAATCAGTGCAGTAACACCTCACGAGCAGACAGACAGTGGATCCCCTCCAGTTACGGGAATGGGGCGAGGGTATAGGAACAGAACCGGCAGGACCAGCGAGTCCAGTAACCCCAGAGAATCCATCCCGGCCACAGACACAGTATACCAGACCGTTGCATTGCCTGTGGTGCCCTGTGGCTGTGTACACAGGTTTTTGACATTTGATTGCATCCTTTTTACAGCACCCGACGCAACCCAGGAAGCAATGAGGCTTCAATACGAAAAATCAGAAAATCAGTGCAGTAACACCTCACGAGCAGACAGACAGTGGATCCCCTCCAGTTACGGGAATGGGGCGAGGGTATAGGAACAGAACCGGCAGGACCAGCGAGTCCAGTAACCCCAGAGAATCCATCCTGGCCACAGACACCAGAGACTCCAGGGCCAGCACAAATACCCAAAGAGGACAGTTCTGGAATGGCTACACCTCAGGGTACAGGCAGTGGGGCCCTTGCTCCGGTCATGATGACACAGGACCAACTCCAGCAGCTCCTCCACGAATTGTACCATCCAGCGATTTCCAGCAACCACAAGGTCGAGGAACTGGAGCTCTACCACGGAGAGCGATCCAAGCGCCATGCTTTCCTCACCCAGAGCGAGTTGAAATTCAACTGTGAACCAAACAAATTCGACGGGGATGTAAAGAGGGCCAACTACGCTAGTTCACGGTGTCGAGGAAATGAGTGGTCTTGGATTGAACCATCCATAGCTCGAGGGCAAAGTAATTACGGAACTTGGGAGGAATTTAAGACTGCGATCACCCGGGCGTTTAGTGAGGCGGACTCCAAGGAGGTTGCAAGAAGGAAATTCAAATCTACTCGGCATGGGAATCGCTCCGCAGCAGCGTACTGGGCTGAATTCCAGAGGATCATGGCCAACCTGGATTATAATGACGCCATGTATATTGATCAATTCAATGACAGGCTCCACATCGACGTTCAAAGACAGCTTGCCCTCCTGGAAACCAAGCCCACCACCATGATCGATTTTGCCAACAGGGCTATCACATTGGACAACTGCTTATTTAATTTCCGGACCCTATGGACCTGACATGAACCACAGTACTACCGAGACCACCAAAATTGATACCCCAGGGCCCAACACAACCCCCAGGACTTGACCTCTTCGGACCCCAATCCTATGGAACTGGATGCCACCTGGAGATTTCGAGGGAAGGATAGGGCAGAACAAGAGAGACGGAGAAGAAATAATGAATGGTACAACTGTGGAAAAACGGGCCGCTATGCAGCACGGTGCCCCACCAGGAGACCGAACCAGGACCGGAGACCCTACAGGGCCGCTGAGGCAACATTAGAAGAAATGTCATCCAATGAAGAGTTAGGAAAAGATGACCCCCAGGAGTAGAGATTGAGGGTAAACTCCTGGGGCAGATAAGAAACCCAAAACCACCAGAACCCACCTACATCATCTCGAGTGTGGGCCCCTAGCAAAGGGATGAAAAAATCATCTTAAAAGTTATTATTCGGGGAAGCAATAACCGGGAGCACTGCACGACTGCTATGGTGGACTGCTGTCACACCCTATAATGTGTGATAATAGATTGGGTAACATGTATAACTTGAGAGAGAACATGGCAAACTCGACTGGAGAATGAATATTATCAATCAGCAATTCGGGCCAGAACCCTCCGAAGATCCGGCAAGCGAAGTCACGTGACCCGTGACCCCCGAATGAGACCTCATGAAGGTCCCGGCCCAAGACGTCACACCTATTGAACGTCAGCAAGGGCAAGATCAGGAAGGAAAAGGGAAGGACTTACCTCAATGATGGCACTTCAGCCATGAGATGAGTGTTGGCGACAATGATGGAGAGACAAAGACGAGGGCGAACAGTACCTACTTATACATGAAGAGGTGCTCAGCAACCAATGGATGCCAAGAGGGCTTGCACAGAGAAGAGCTCCATGGCATGAGCAAGGCATTGAAAAATCATCATTGAACATACCTGCATTCGGAGTTAGTTGACCAAGGCAGAGTCTACTCGGCGAACAGGAGTGGCGCTGAGTACAAGGGTCAAGACTGCACAGCATGAGACAACGTACAACAAGCAAGGAACCCACTCAAGGAACCTGTTCAAAGGAACCCGATATGATGTGACCTTCAGCTAGGAATACTCCGTAGGGGATTGTTGGGATTGCGTTCACACCAGGGTGTGGCTCCGCACAGGTGAGCGCAGGTGTGGGACTCATGACATCACACGGAAAGTGCTAGAAACGCACGAGTGATAGGGCATGATTGTCACCTCACAAGCAATCAAGATTTCCTTAGGGAATCTATGATGATGCGGTTCAGAAGGAAAATGGCTCATTGTCATTCCCGGATGAGTTATTGCATTACGCGGCCAGACGGGGATTGAATACTGTTATGATCGCTAATCCCTTACCTTATGGGAAGGTGTGGTATCATGGCGAGGAATTTTCAAGAATTAACTCGAAGATGGTGGTCAGCATGCAAGTGAGTGATTAATGCAATCATGAGCTTGCGCTGACGCAATCTATCCAAGATTATTGTTGGAAATGACTCACGTCCTATCTCCTAAACTCATCTTCAGCAGTACCATCCTGGGGGATGGTTAGACGAAGTTGGAAGTCCAAAAGTCTATAAAGAGGTCTATGTCTCCCACAGTCTCCAATATCATCAGCAACGAAATCCTCCTCAAGAACAGTTACCAAGAACAATCCCACCGAACCTCAGAAGAGACCCCTTAAGGTTATTCCGCCTTGTGATCAATAGTTCGAAATAAACTTCCTAGCTTTTCTGAGAAAGCACCACTCGATTCAACCTGCAAATTCAACGAAACGAATTATTGAAACCCCCTCCGCATCGCAGAAACTGTGCCCAGGGTCACACTATAAACTTAAGGCACAAGCTACCAAGTTTATCAAATCGAACGTGAAAACAAAAATACCCTCTTCTAGGGCAAGAAAAACACTCTACCTCCAAAAGTCAATCAATTATTCCAAGATGTCCCACCCTGAAGCCGCTGGTTCTGCCACGGTTGGCCCTACCGATGATGTTCAAATGAGCAACACTGTCGAAATCTATCGCCCGAAGACTTGGGGGCAGCTGGAGAATCAAAAAGCTCCCTCTTTCACACAAACGGCTACAGTTAGCAAGGACCAGCTTCCCCCATGTTTTATCAGGATGGTGGAACGAATGAATGTTACAGAGAGGGATGTCCAAGGAGTATTCCAGGCCCTGCAGAAGGAAGGAGCTATGGCGCAGGCCAATGTCAGTGAGATGAAGGCCTTATACCAGGAGATGGCAGCAACCATGCAAAACGCATATGATGTTGTCATCAAGAAGGGGAACATCGACCAAGAAATCAACCATGCAGCCATCGTTCGCCTTGTACAGGCCAGCAATGAGTTTGGGTCCCAGGTCTGGCAGACCATCGGAGGCCTAGCCACGGATATTCAGCAGAAGCAGGAAGCCAACCAAGAGGCTGCAGAAAGGCTGACTGCTGGAGTGAAAATCATCAATGATGTCCTGGAAGGCTTTGCAACCTACCAAGCCAACTGGAATAAGAATGTGGAGAATTGGGCATCCGAGAAGGAGGATAGCGACAAGCGTTGTGACCGGAGGATTAGAGCACTTGGGAAGGCTGAAGAGCAGAAACAGCGGCGCCAGCTCGAATGCGAGACCACCCGCCAGCAAGACAAGAAAGAGATCATCGATAAAGTTATCAAGGCTGTGATGGACAGGATGGCCCAAAAACAGCCAATCGATGCACGATCCCTTACTGAGGCCCTACAGGATGAAGGACCCTCAGCTGAGACACTTAGAGATGCCATTGAAAGGGCATTACCCCCATCCACAGCCAATTCAGAACGTGGAGCATCAGCAGGAAAGGGTGGAAATGGAGGCAGACCTCCAAAGCCTGGAGCAGGACTACCCCCATCAAACCCTTCAGACCCCTCCTCATCAGACGATGATGGAAGATCTGGGAGGAGAACCATTGACAGCTTCCGCAGACACAGACAGGAGCGGATGAAGAAAAGGGAACGAGATGAGAAAGTTACAGAATTCTTTGAATCTTTGGTGGACAGGTTGATGGAGCCTGCCCCAGCCGAACGACACAAGAAAACGAAGATGCCTGAAATGAAGGCTCCTCAGATATTCACAGGCAAGGACAAAACCCTTTTCCGAGCCTGGTGGATGTCAGTTCAGGACTACATTGAGACCTACTCCTCTGCCTTCCCAGATGAGGATGCACAGGTCAAATGGGTTGGGAGTTTATTCTCCCACAAAGCCCTCAGTTGGCATCAAGAGCGTCGAAAGGCAATCAAGAGCCAAGGGCTGAAAGATAACTGGGCAGCGTTTTCAAGTGCCATCGAGACAAGATTTATGGACAGGAGAGAGGTCCAGAAAGATGAGCGTCGAATCCGAGAACTCCAATATGATGGAGATATTGACGATTACATCACAAAATTGGAAGACCTCAACATGAGGGTAGGGGCTTCAGGCCCTATGTACCGAGCAGTTATCTGGGATGCAATGACCCCAGAAATCAAGAAGATGGTGTACCAAACATTCAAAGGGATCCCTAGAGATGATGAATCCATAAGATCCTTGAAGGACACTCAAGCATTTCTTGGGTTCGCCAATTTTTATCAACGATTCATAAAGGACTTCTCGAAAATATCTTGTCCACTCACAGAATCAACAAAAGGCGATGCAAGAAAATGGGAATGGACAGTGGCCATGGAGTTGGCTTTTGACGAGCTCAAGCAATGTTTCACTAAGGCCCCTATCTTAGGACATTTTGATCCTAGAAAGGTGTGCATAGTAGAAACAGATGCTTCGGATTTTGCCCTTGGAGCTGTCCTATCCCAAAAAGGAGAAGATGGAAAGCTGCACCCCATTGCCTTCCATTCGAGAAAATTCACTCCGGCTGAGATAAATTATGAGATCCATGACAAGGAGCTACTGGCTATTGTGGACTCATTTAAAGTCTGGAGGAGATATTGTCATACCCCACCTTTAAGACACATTTTAAGAATGGGGATTCTTACCAAGTAATGACTCAAGCCATGAGGGCAAGAGCCATTACTAACCTCCCTTCATCCACTTCCCGCAGGAAGTAGGATAATGGGGGGCCAGGAAAAAAGTCAGTACATCATAAAGGGTCAAGGACCCGGGGTAGCCTTGGGAGGGACAGTTTCCGATCAATGGCTGAGGTTTCTAATGCCCAGCCGTGTCCGTGTTCTGCAGTCGGGTTGTCCAGTATTTTTCCTTTGCGAGTTGGACAGTAGTTCGCCATTGATTGCGTAGGTTTTTGGCTTGCAGTCGTAGGCGGTTATTGGTTCGGTCATTACGGTGTCGCCGATCGGCTTGGTTAAGTTGTCGGCGTAGTTTGTTCAGGTCTGGATGCCACCAAGGGGCTTGTTTCGATCTGGGTTTGATCCATGGTATTGCGGCATCGGTTGCATTGTTGATGGTGTTTGTGATGGTGTCGACTGCACAGAGGGCTTGTTCGGTGCTGTCAATGTTGCTAAGGTCCAATTGGGATTCAGTTATGTTTTTCCGGAATAATGTCCAGTCAGCTTTGTGCCAGGCTTGTTTGGGGGGGGATGCAGGTAGGGTCCGGTTAATGTAAATGGTGCATATAGCATGGTCAGAGGTAGAGTCAGGGTTAATTTCATGGGCGAAAATATCTTTGGTGATGTCACCGGTTGAGAAGCATAGGTCTATTACTGAGGGGGAGTTGCCGTTTCGTGGGCAGTGGGTTGGGTGTCCGGGTTTGTTGTGTAGGTAGAATCTATTTGCTTCCATCCAGTTTGCAATGGAGTCAGTTTCTGCGCGGTGTGATATTACTTGGTTGTCATTCAGGGTGCTGGTTCCACCCCACCAGGGATGGTGTGCATTGAGATCTCCCATAATAATTGCTGGGGATCTGGGGTGAAATTGTGGGAGGAGGTTCGCTATTGCATGTGGTCGTCCAGGGGAATAGAAGTTGTATACAGTGAATGCAGGGGTGGTGGGGAATGAGATGCATGTTCCCAGGAAAGAATTGGAGTGGGTAAACACAACGTCTGTTTGTACTCCAGGGAGGCGTCGTACATAGGTAGCACAGAGTGGGCGTTCTGGGACAGGGGTAAGTAGGTGGAAGTCCGGGTGGGATGGCAGTAGTTTGTTGTATTCGATAGCTGGTTCTTGCAGAAGAATGATGAGTGTATTGGGATTAGATGCAAAGGAAATTAATGCTGAGGTTGTTGTAGCATGACCTTTTGCGCAGTTCAGCAGCTGCACACATGTTATTCCTGGTTCTATATTATTCATAATTGTTGTTCCATGGTCTCATCATATGGGATCAGTGTTTGTTTGTTTCTTAATTCTTCCATGTGTTTGATGCGCATAGGGCAGAGAGGGTCATTGGCCTTGTGTGGTTCATTGCAGGTGGTGCATAGGATGGGAGGGTGGGTGCATGCACCTCCTGCACGGCATGTGGAGATTGTGCAGGGATGGTTTTTGGTGGTGTGGTTCTGTGCGCAGACTGCACATTTTGGTTGGTTTGCTTTGCAGAGTTTGGGGGTGATGGCCGTATCCTTGGCAGTTGCTGCATTGAGAAGCTTGGTTCCAGGAAAAGTATTCATTGATGCGACAGAGTCAGTTACAGATAGCCAATGAAGAGGTTCCAAGGCGTTTGTGATCAATGGTTCCGATAAGCGAGATGACAAGGGTGGAGGCTGATTTGTTAATGCGGCGTTCTGCTGGGATGAGCCAGCGGGGGTTCTGCGCGAGGTGTAGGGAGGGGTACATGGCTTCGATTTCATATTTGATGGCAGAGAGGTCGGCATTGGTGGGGACATTGTGCAATAGGAATTTAGTCCAGCGTTCATTGATTCTGGTTTCGATTGGTTTGAGTGATTTTGTTGCGTTGGCGATAATCTGTAGGTATGGGGCATATGCGGATGCTTTGGTGGTGGGGTTGGTGGTAAGCACAAGACGGTTGTTGTTTGTGATTCGTGCAAGGATGAAGGGGGGCTGGGTGATATCTGGTGATTCGTTGATGGCTTTGTTGATCGATTGGAGGGTTTGATCAGCAGTTGCTGCAGTGTCAGAGATGGTGGTGTCAAGAGTGATTATAACCTCCCTTTCGGTGCGTGGGAAGGCCTTCGGGATGATTGTTTCAGGTGTCTTTTTCTTTTTCTTGTGTTCAACAGTAGTGAAGGGTTTTTCCTTATTGCCGGGTTTTCCTTCATCAGCAATTAAACGTTCGGCCCAGGAGAGTTGATTTCCTGGTTCCTTCCAGGGCCAGGTGGTGTTGGAGGAGGGGCCTGGGGTTCCGGAAGTGGCGAATGTGGTGTTGGTAAAGTCCCAGCCATTTTGGGGGTGAATGGGGGTTGGTTGGATGATGGGTGCAGCTGTGGCAGTGGGGTTCACTTTGCCGGTGTTTATGATATTTGGTTTATTGGTGGAGGAAGAAGTGGTGAGTTGTTGATGCATTTTGTGGAGTTCGGCAGTGACTGCCACTACTTGCTTTTCAAGTTCGCGGATCCGATTGGTGTTGGCATTTTGAGAAGCAAGCATTGCAATTTCCATGCGGTCAAATCTGGTGAGAAGTTTTTGCATAAAGTTATTCTGTTCGGAGGAGCCAGGGTGGGAAACATCCTGTGGGGCAGAAGTATTTTGGCGTTTGCGAGGAGCAGGGGAACCGGTTGGCATAATGGTAGGTAGGGCAGGTGAGACATGGCGAAATCCGAAGATATTTTCAGCAGAAGCTGAGGGAGCAGGAGCAGATGATGATGGAGCAGCTGGGGCAGCTGGGGCAGCTGATGCTGAGCGTCCAGGGGTAAACCCAGAGAAGGATGTAATAGGTGTTTGAGACATAATGCCTCAGTTGAAAGAGGGGGTGGTCTGCAGAACTCAGACAAGGAGGGAGGAGATAAATGATAAATAGGTGTGTTTTGATCAAGGTAACTGGATGGATAACTTGACAAGACATTGTGTAAAGAAGAAAGGAAAAACAGGAAGAGGAGGGAGAGAGAGCCCTCCTTTTACATAATTCATCCGATCATGAACCCCTACCCTAACAAGGGTATAATCAAAAACTCAAGCTGTACATAATTTTCCTGGGAATAAAACCCATACCCTGAACAAGGGTATAATCACAAAAACCTGACTTGCTAAATGAGTGAAACAAAGAAACAGGAAACATTCCTGTGCCACCACACTTTTCCCCCAAATCCTCGCTGCTCATGAAAACCTGTTTTTGCAGAAGGGAAAGAAACAAGGAAATAAACTTCAGCATCATTCTTATTATCCAAACATAGCCCCAGTGGCTATGTCCCATCATCAAGCCACTGTGGCTGAATCTGATCCTCAAGTCACTATAACTATGCCGAATACCTGAGCCATGACAGGTTGGGCTCCCTCCTAAAAGGAGATGCCCGCCACTGGCACCAAAACCGTGTCGATACTACTGAGAAGGAATTACGCCCTGACACCTGGCCCTCATACACTGCAGCAATGGACAACTATTTCCGTGACCCCCACCAGAAGCGCAACTACACCAACAAGATGGCCAGGTTGCATTGGAAGTACAAACCTGGATGCCATAAGACTGGCCTCCCAGCAGATCAATGGGGAATCAGGATGGCCATCTACCAGGAGAAGGCCCAAGTTGAAGGAGAGGTCCTGAGAGAAATTTACGATCAGGCATTCCCAGAGGATCTGGCCTGCCAGGCATGGACAGATGTTCAAGACTTGGATGACCCAAAGTATGAGTGTTTCAAGGCCAGACTCATCAAGCTTGCAACCGCGAAAGAAGAACATCGGAACATGCATGAAAAGCCACTGCTCCACATTTATCAGGCCTCCTCCGAACCTAAACAGGAGAAGGAAAAGCAAAAGTGAGATGAAGACAAAAAATCCAACCGTGGTAAAACTAAAGAGACCATTCGCACACCCAAGGGCGACCGAGAAAGGAAATTCCAAAACAACCGCGAAGCATTGGCTGGGGTCCCCCAGGCTGAAATTGACCAACACAAAGCAGACAAGGCCTCCTGCTGGCGCTGTGGCCGTAACAGCCACCATACTTTAGAATGCTTTGCGAAAAAGACTTCAAAGGGAACTGAATTAGTTGCCACAGTAGCAGCAGTCACAAAAAAGGCTAAACGCCAATGACCTTCAGAAGACTCAGATGATGATGAGGATGCTGCCAAGGAACCAGTAACCAAGCGGCCGAAGAATGTTGCCACTGTAACCCAGACAGTATCAGAACCAGACCCAAAGCTAGCAAAAAGATGTTGGGAAATAGAGACCTCAGACCTCCCGGATTTAAACCTGGAAAGCCTCGTAAGATACGCAGAGGCATCCACGAAGAAGAAGACGTATCAGGTTCTCAGAGGATATCAGTGGCTTGAGTCAAACGTACGAAAAACCAAGAACACCTAAAACAATTCAAAAAATCAAAACCTAATAAAGAAGAACCCGAGACAAAACTGCAGTTGGCCAACAACAGGCCACCCCGAGTTGGTTCCAGGCCAATCGTCCAAATGCATCTTTCAGTACCCGGACAAAAAACACAGAGTGTCCAAGTGATGTTCGACACCGGTGCAGCCATACCCATCATCAGCTCAAAATGTATCAAGGCAAATAACCTACCAATGATCACTCGCGATACCCCTTTACAAATTAATGGGGCAGATGGTCGCCCCTTATCAGGTGCTGGGGAAGCATTTACACATTCCTTGCTGCTTCAGTACAAATACCACTACACCAGAGAAACCTTTGAGGTTATGCCTCTAGAATCAGGTACCGACATAATCTTACCTTGCTGGTGGATGGCAAAACACCAACCCAACAAGTTTTGGGGAAAACCACAAGACATCACCTTAGACTCCGAATTCTGTAAACAACACTGCACCAAAGCCGCAGCACAAGAATTCTCCCTCACGATGGACAAAGACATTCTACACCACTATGATGCAACAGTAATTGGGTATATTGCATCAGTCAACTCAGACACAAATGAGGTAGACACAGCTACAGTGGTACCTCAAAAAATCCGACAATATGACGAAGTCCTAGGCAAGGAGCTTGCAGATAAGCTCCCTGATCACAAACCCTACGATCATGCAATCGATCTGAAGGAGGGTGAACAACCACCATGGGGACCAATGTACCCCCTCAATGAAACCGAATTACAAGCTCTGCAGGATTATCTCAAGGAAATGTTGGAATTAGGAAAAATCCGCCCATCGAAATCACCAGGTGCAGCACCAATCATCTTCGTCCCAAAGGCCCATGACCGAGGCCTCAGATTGTGCATCGATTATCGCGGCTTGAATAAAGTCACCATTTCCAACAGATATCCCCTACCGATCATGTCAGAACTCCAAGATAGGGTCAGAGGTGCGAAAATATTCACCAAGATTGACCTCAAAAATGGATACAACTTGATTCGGATCAAACCAGGAGATGAATGGAAAACGGCATTTAAAACATGGTATGGACTATATGAATACACCGTTATGCCCTTTGGGTTATCCAATGCCCCCGCAACCTTCCAGAATATGATGAACCACATTTTTCGAGACTTGCTGGACCTAGGATTAATTGTATACTTAGATGACATCCTAATCTATGCCAAAACAGAAGAAGAACATCATCGCATTGTCACAGAAGTATTGAAACACCTAGCAGAAAATGGGCTAGCCATATCACAGGACAAATGTTTTTGGTCCACCAACCGAGTTGACTTCCTGGGGTATGTTATCTCAAAAGATGGTATCGAGATGGCCCAAGACAAAGTTCAATGCATTCGGGATTGGGAACGACCAAGAAGTTTAAGGGATGTACAGTCATTTATTGGCTTTGCGAATTTCTATAGACGATTTATCAGAGAATTCTCAAAAATCGCTAAACCCCTCAGCGATTCAACAAAAGGGTCACAAAAAGACTGGATCTGGACAGATGCGATGACAGAAGCATTCGAGCAACTAAAACACTGCTTTACGACTGCACCCATCCTCACACACTTCAACCCACAACAAGAATGCATCATCGAAACAGATGCATCTGACTTTGCACTGGGTGGCACATTGTCACAAAATGCAGAAGACAAAAAACTACACCCAGTCGCCTTCCACTCCAGAAAGTTCTCACCAGCTGAAATCAACTACGAAATTCATGACAAGGAATTACTAGCAATAGTTGATTGTTTTAAGACATGGCGAAGATATTTGGAAGGATCACTCCACATGGTCCAGGTATTTACCGACCACAAAAACCTTGAGTACTTCATGACAACCAAGGTTCTCAACAGAAGGCAGGCACGCTGGGCTCAGGAACTGGCCGGCGTGGACTTCAAAATCTTTTATAGGAAAGGAACAAGTAATGGCAAGCCAGATGCATTATCAAGGCGCCCGGAGTATCGCCCTGAAAAGGGGGGAGGTGGAAACCAGCCGATACAGACTGTATTGAATGAAAAGCACTTTGGCACAATATCAGCAATCAGTAGTGCTGGGGAAGGAACAGTTTTTTGTTGCTCAGCAGTTCAGCTGGCCTACCTTGCAACATCAGTGTCAAAATGGACAAAGGAATTTGAGCAGGAAGTAAGAGAGGCAGGACAACAGGACGCAGCATACTACCAGGCCTTAGAGGAACTGAGTGGAAGCGCGCAAGAAGTAGAAGGAAAGGAAAAGATTTTGGAAATACAGGACGGATTACTATATCGCAAGGGATTGCTTTGGGTCCCTGAGAATGCACGCCATGCGATTTTACATACCGAGCACAACAGCGCAGTAGCCGGACACTTTGGTCAAGACAAAACGATCGAGCTGATCCAACACAACTTCTGGTGGCCTAAGATGGACCAAGAAATTATCGAATATGTCAGAAGTTGTTTAGAATGTCAGAAGGATAAGGCATCACGCCACAAGCCATATGGCTTGCTCTCACCACCAGAGCTCCCATATGCACCATGGACATCAATCGCCATGGATTTCATCACAGACCTCCCCTTATCCGAAGATTGTGATCAATTATGGGTCATTGTTGACAGATTTACAAAAATGGCCCACTTTATACCACTGAAAAAGGACCAAAAGACAGCGGAACACCTAGTAAAGATATTCGCCAGGGAGATATGGAGATTCCATGGTATCCCAACCGATATCATCTCAGACCGTGACTCCTGCTTTACCTCCACAGAATGGAAACAATTCCTTGGTATAATGGGGATACGACCATGAATGAGCACATCCTTTCATCCACAAACAGATGGCCAAACAGAAAGGATCAACCAGACAATTGAGGCATACCTACGGTCATTCACAAATTATGAGATGGATGATTGGGTTGGACTCCTACCCATGGCTGAATTTGCCTACAACAATTCGGTAACCCAAGCCACTGGCATGTCACCCTTCTTCGCCAACTATGGCCGACACCCAGGTTGCACCAATCCAAGTACAATACCAGCTAGCGAGGATACTCAGGATGGATACATCAACCACATCCTTTCAGTTCAAAGTCTAGTTACGAACAACCTAAAAGCAACCAAGGAAAGAATGAAGAAGTATACAGACAACAAACGCAAGGATGGCCCCGAATTCAAAGTTGGGGACCTGGTTATGCTGGATGGAAGGAACATCCAGACAAGACGGCCGAAACATAAACTCGACCACAAAAAGCATGGACCCTTTGCGATAGAGAAAGTAATCTCGCCAACAGCCATGCGACTATCCCTACCAAGAAAGTGGAAGATACATAACACCTTCCATGTTTCCTTACTCGAACCATACAACAATGGGACCAGACCTCCGCCTGATTTATTGAAGATTATTGATGAATGCGATGACATCGAGGGCAATGAGGAATGGGAGATAGAAGAAATATTATCGAGTAGGAAAGTCAAGGGGAAAGTCCTTTACCGAGTCAGATGGAAAGGATATCCACTTAAGAAAGATCATACGGAAGAACCATGTGAATGTTTCATAGTAGGTGGCCTGCAGTCACTCCGAGAGTTCCACTCAAGGAATCCAGGCATGCCGAGAGACCAACGTGTGTATACAATCGACTATCTCAAGATACCTTTCCTCACTGAGGTTTTAATGGTCTTGGGATAGAAAACATGTTGGTGGATGAAGGGGTTGGAGGACTTCATCAAAAAAATCCCGTTTCATAATCATATCACTATGAACTCATAAGTCAGGAGTCTTAGTTAATGATTTCGGGTCGAAATCTTATAAGGGGGGAGGTAGTGTCATACCCCACCTTTAAGACACATTTTAAGAATGGGGATTCTTACCAAGTAATGACTCAAGCCATGAGGGCAAGAGCCATTACTAACCTCCCTTCATCCACTTCCCACAGGAAGTAGGATAATGGGGGGCCAGGAAAAAAGTCAGTACATCATAAAGGGTCAAGGACCCGGGGTAGCCTTGGGAGGGACAGTTTCCGATCAATGGCTGAGGTTCCTAATGCCCAGCCATATCCCGAGGAACGTACCGCTGATGTTGACAAAAACCTGGAATACTTATAGCCTGGGCAACTGTGGTTCTTACTTGCCACAAGTCCAAGAGGACTACCCTCCGCTGAAAATGCTTGGCCGTATTCGAACGTTGTGCCATGTCACACAGGACCACCCCAACAGGCAGGCATAGAAGGGGCTGGGACAAGAAAACCGGAGGAGAATGAATAAGAAGAATTGAGATCGAGGAGGAGGAGTTCGCCGTATATGACTTTACACTGAGTCTGCCGGAATGGATAGAGGAAGGTCGAAGGAAGTCAAGGTCAATGATGAGGATGAAGGATTGATGGACGAGGAAAGATTGTAGGATATTTAAGAATGAATTAAATGAACACTACAACTGAGTGCCAAGTCCAAGATCAAGAATCATATGTTACCGAGGAAGCTCAGCGGAGATGATCGGAACCCGAAGGAATGATACCGAACGTCATTATGATAACACATGCGATAGTGGAGTCTAGTCGGCCAAAGGAGATAAGGATTGTCTTAGGCAATAAAGACCAATACGAGGTGCATTAACTCTGAGGCAGCCAACAATACAGGAAACCTTATCCAAAGGCAGCCTTCGATCAGCACGATATGACGAGACTGGATGCATACAGACAAACGGAAAGATAAGATGAAACCTATCGGAAGCCACAGGCGGCCCGGATGACATATACCGTGGTGGAGTGTTGGCAAGGCATACAGACGGCACATGAAGCCGCAGCCCCAGATAAGGACGGATCAAGAGATCCGGCAAACAAAGTTGAACACTTCACCAGAGCTGACGACATATGCATGAGATGAGATATGCGCTTGAATGCCCTACGAAGGCGATATTATTAGAAATAATATATCAGCAAACGACGGGATTAGAAGCGACATATGCACGATACGGCCGAGATGATCACCAAGTGTCATCCGATTGGTTTGGGAACATTTTGGGGCGTTTGTGCTGAAAAAATCAAAATACGGAATTTGTATGCGAAAAATATCATGATTGCATGCTCTCTACCAACGTCAACCAGTACTTGGCGTTCCGACCACCGCAATGTACCCGGTGGGTATATGAGTGGGGAGCTCAAGTCAGAAAATATAAAATATCCAAAAAGCCCCCACTCGAAGAAGCGATCATCCAGCAGAAGACCCACAATTGTCCCATCAACTACGACCAAGTCCCAGACAGATATTAGTATCTTATACTCAATTATTTACACAATACTCGAAAGACCCTACAACCAAGACCCTCTTCAATACCTAAGACCCTCACTGGTTGCTGTTCACACTTGAATGCAATCAAGAATGACGATCTCAAAAACGCTCCCTGAGATAAGCAGGAGAGTTTACGATTATAACACGTTATTACTTATCATCCCTACGAGAATCCCCAGAGAAGTACATAATTCCCATCATTGGAATTATTACTTCTCATTTTTCTTTTCGGAGATATTGAGTTACCCTACCGTCGGTCACGAGATAACCCCCGGTTAACAGATATCTGGAAGGAGTGATGCACACTGTCCAAGTCTTCAGCGACCACCAGAACCTTGAGTATTTTACCACAACGAAAGTACTCAATCGACGCCATGCAAGATGGGCTCAGGAGCTCGCTGGCATTGATTTCAAGATTTTCTATCGACCAGGAGTTAAGAATTGGAAACCAGATGCATTATCTAGGTGTCCGGAGTTTCGCCCTGAAAAGGGGGGAGGTGAAGATCAGCCGATTACGACGATCCTGCATAAGGCACATTTTTCAAATGCAGCTATCTCATCAATCAGCAGTGGTGGAGAAAGAACAATCTTTATTGCCTCTTCATCATGACTCTCCTCAATTCCTGCAGTTAAATGGTCAGAAGAATTCTTGAAAATTGTCAGAGATGCTGGACTACAGGATGAAGAATATCAGGATGCAGTAAAGAAAATCAAAGAACCTTTGACGATGGAAAATGGCATACTCTATCGAAAGTTGAAACTATGGGTACCAAAGGGTTTAGTCAAGGCAGTCTTGGAATCAGAGCATGACTCGAAAATTGCAGGTCACTTTGAACAAGACAAAACGATTGAGTTAATTCTACGGAATTTCTGGTGGCCAAAGATGGATGAATCAATTATTGAGTATATACAAACCTGCATGGAATGTCAGAAGGACAAAGCAGCTCGCCATCAGAAATATGGATTACTCCAACCTTTGGAATTGCCTTATGCCCCATGGCAATCAATTGCTATGGATTTTATTAATGACCTACCAGAGTCAAGTGGATGTGACCAACTATGGGTAGTGGTTGACCACTTCACGAAGATGGCCCATTTCATTCCACTGCAAAAAGAGGGCAAGACAACAAATGACCTTGCTAAGATCTTTGCAAAGGAAATTTGGAAGTTACATGGCCTACCAACAGACATAGTGTCAGACAGAGACTCCAGGTTTACAAGCACTACCTGGAAGGCATTTATTGGAACCTTGGGAATTAAGCCAAGGATGTCCACAGCATTCCACCCACAGACAGATGGACAACGGAAGGACTCAATCAGACAATTGAAGCATATCTATGCTCTTTTGTCAACCATGAGATGGATAATTGGGTTGACCTTTTACCAATGGCTGAGTTTGCATACAACAACTCAGTGACCAGCGCTACAGGACTATCTCCGTTCTATGCAAACTACAGTCTTCACCCTAATACCAGCAACCCAATGGCAACTGCTGTGCGCAATCCTGCCAGCAAAGCCTATGCCCATTGGATGCATACTGTTCATGAGGAAGCAAAACACTCACTGGAAAAGACCAGAGAATGAATGAAGAAGTATGCAGACCAATATCGAGAGGGCGCACCAGTTTACCAAGTCGCAGACTTGGTGATGCTTGATGGAAGAAACATAAAAACAAGACGACCATCAAGAAAGCTGGACCACAAGTTGCATGGTCCTTTTCAAGTCGAGAAAGTCATTTCCCCATCAGCAGTCAGGCTCACACTACCTCGCAAATGGAAGATCCATAATGCTTTCCATGTATCTCTGATCGAGCCATTCCGGGCTGGAACAAGAGCTCCACCAGATCCAAGGAAAATTTTGAGGGAAGCTGATGATGTTGAAGGGAGCGAGGAGTACGATATCGATGAAGTCATCAGCAGTTACAAGTCTGGCAATCGAGTACTCTACCTCGTTAAATGGCTTGGGTGGCCGAACAAAAAGGATTGGACAGCTGAACCTTAAGACAATTTTTCAGTAGGAGGTCTGGAGGAATTTCGAGAATTTCATCTCAAGTATCCTGACTCTCCGAGGGACTACCGACTCACAGACTAAAAGCTTAAGGGTTTTTTCCATGTGGTTTTACCTTAGGCCGAGTAGGTAGTAGGATGTAGGGGCTGGAGGACTACATCTAAATTTGATCACTAGTCACTAGGCTACGGCATAGTGCGATCACAGAGGCATGAACTAGAGCTACGGGACCAAGCTTGAAGAGGGGAGAGGTGGTGTCACACCCTATAATGTGTGATAATAGATTGGGTAACATGTATAACTTGAGAGAGAACATGGCAAACTCGATTGGAGAATGAATATTATCAATCAGCAATTTGGGCCGGAACCCTCCGAAGATCCGGCAAGCGAAGTCACGTGACTCGTGACCCCCGAATGAGACCTCATGAAGGTCCCAGCCCAAGACGTTGTACCTATTGAACGTCAGCAGGGGCAAGATCAGGAAGGAGAAGGGAAGGACTTACCTCAATGATGGCACTTCAGCCATGAGATGAGTGTTTGCGACGATGATGGAGAGACAAAGACGAGGGCGAACAGTACCTACTTATACATGAAGAGGTGCTCAGCAACCAATGGATACCAAGAGGGCTTGCACAGAGAAGAGCTCCATGGCATGTGCAAGGCATTGCGAAATCATCATTCAACATACCTGCATTCAGAGTTAGTTGACCAAGGCAGAGTCTAGTCGGCGAACAGGAGTGGCGCTGAGTACAAGGGTCAAGACTGCACAGCATGAGACAACGTACAACAAGCAAGGAACCCACTCAAGGAACCTGTGCAAAGGAACCCGATATGATGCGACCTTCAGCTAGGAATACTCCGTAAGGAATTGTTGGGATTGCGTTCACAGCAGGGTGTGGCTGCGCACAGGTGAGTGCAGGTGTGGGACTCATGACATCACACGGAAAGTGCTAGAAACGCACGAGTGATAGGGCATGATTGTCACCTCACAAGCAATCAAGAGTTCCTTAGGGAATCTATGATGATGCGGCTCAGAAGGAAAATGGCTCATTTTCATTCCCGGATGAGTTATTACATTACGCGGCCAGACGGGGATTGAATCCTGTTATGATCGCTAATCCCTTACCTTATGGGAAGGTGTGGTATCATGGCAAGGAATTTTCAAGAATTAACTCGAAGATGGTGGTCAGCATGCAAGTGAGTGATTAATGCAATCATGAGCTTGCGCTGACGCAATCTATCCAAGATTATTGTTGGAAATGACTCACGTCTTATCTCCTAAACTCTTCTTCAGCAGTACCATCCTGGGGGATGGTTAGACGAAGTTGGAAGTCCAAAAGTCTATAAAGAGGTCTATGTCTCCCACAGTCTCCAAGATCATCAGCAATGAAATCCTCCTCAAGAACAGTTACCAAGAACAATCCCACCGAACCTCAGAAGAGACCCCTTAAGTTTATTCCGCCTTGTGATCGATAGTTCGAAATAAACTTCCTAGCTTTTCTGAGAAAGCACCACTCGATTCAACCTTCAAATTCAACGAAACCAATTATCGAAACCCCCTCCGCATAGCAGAAACTTTGCCCAGGGTCACAACTGCAGAGCCAGGGAAAATTTAATCGACAAGGAATGTGCAGAAAGGAATGGGATACCACTGAAAAACAAAAGGTTTCCCCACAGGGTACTAGCTGTGGATGGAAGAGAGGTAGCTAGTGGACCAGTCACCCATGATGCAATTGTGAACTTAACGATAAATAACCACCACGAAATGACCAAGTTACATTGCATCACCATTGGTAACTCGCCAATCATCATCTGATTACCATGGCTAAAAAGGCACAACCCTAACATTGACTGGAGGGAAGGACGGGTCACGTTTGACTTGACAAAGTGTGTCACACCCTAAAATGTGTGATAATAGATTGGGTAACATGTATAACTTGAGAGAGAACATGGCAAACTCAATTGGAGAATGAATATTATCAATCAGCAATTCGGGCCGGAACCCTCCGAAGATCCGGCAAGTGATGTCACGTGACTCGTGACCCGAATGAGACCTGATGAAGGTCCCGGCCCAAGACGTCGCACATATTGAACATCAGCAGGGGCAAGATCAGGAAGGAGAAGGGAAGGAGTTTCCTCAATGATGGCACTTCAGCCATAAGATGAGTGTTGGCGACGATGATGGAGCGACAAAGATGAGGGCGAACAGTACCTACTTATACATGAGGAGGTGCTCAGCAACCAACGGATACCAAGAGGGCTTGCATGGAGGAGAGCTCCATGGCATGTGCAAGGCATTGCGAAATCATCATTCAACATGCCTGCATTCGGAGTTAGTTGACCAAGGCAGAGTCTAGTCGGTGAACAGGAGTGGCGCTGAGTACAAGGGTCAAGACTGCACAGCATGAGACAACGTACAACAAGCAAGGAACCCACTCAAGGAACCTGTTCAAAGGAACCTGTTCAAAGGAACCCAATATGATGCGACCTTCAGCTAGGAATACTCCGTAGGGAATTGTTGGGATTGCGTTCACACCAGGGTGTGGCTGCGCACAGGTGAGCGCAGGTGGGGGACTCATGACATCACACGGAAAGTGCTAGAAACGCACGAGTGATAGGGCATGATTGTCACCTCACAAGCAATCAAGATTTCCTTAGGGAATCTATGATGATGCGGTTCAGAAGGAAAATGGCTCATTGTCATTCCCGGATGAGTTATTGCATTACGGGGCCAGACGGGGATTGAATCCTGTTATGATCGCTAATCCCTTACCTTATGGGAAGGTGTGGTATCATAGTGAGGAATTTTCAATAATTAACTCGAAGATGGTGGTCAGCATGCAAGTGAGTGATTAATGCAATCATGAGCTTGCGCTGACGCAATCTATCAAAGATTATTGTTGGAAATGACTCATGTCTTATCTGCAAAACTCGTTTTCAGCATTACCATCCTGGGGGATGGTTAGACGAAGTTGGAAGTCCCAAAGTCTATAAAGAGGTCAAAGTCTCCCACAGTCTCCAAGATCATCAGCAACGAAATCCTCCTCAAGAACAGTTACCAAGAACAAACCCACCAAACCTCCGAAGACACCCCTTAAGTTTATTCCGCCTTGTGATCGATAGTTCGAAATAAACTTCCTAGCTTTTCTGAGAAAGCACCACTCAATTCAACCTTCAAATTCAACGGAATGAATTATCGAAACCCCCTCCGCATAGCAGAAACTGTGCCCAGGGTCACACTAGGGACTGCCTCAACACCTCCCCACATGCCACAGCCATGGCAGAGGAACAGGCAATTGACAAATACTACCAGGACATCGCGCCGGACATGACACCCGGAGATATGGCCTACGGATCCTCCATGATCAGGGACGGACAGGAAGGGACTTTCAACGACAATCCTTCCCGGATGCAATCACCAGGAACCAACAGGACTTCAGTGGAAACAGGGGAAACATCGAAAGGGTTCAACTCACCGGGCGTCGCCGAACAACCACCCCTCCCCGAGGCCAGGGATATCATTCTGAAGGAGTATCATGATTACCTTCATGTCTTCAAGGGGAAGGGAGATCAGGGAAGACCACCACATAGACAACATGACCATAGGATTCGACTGGTAGAGGGGAAGGTCCCCCCATTCGAACCCCTTCGGGCATTGGACGAGGGAAGACTACAGGTGTCACGAACATCCTGGGACATGCTCTTGGGTGCGCTCGCAACCACAGCTGGACTGTGGCTCGCTGGCATAACGTTGGCAGTGCTCTATGTTATCTTGAGGGTTTAGGGGAAGGGCTGCGGTTAGGGCTTAGGGAAAGCGTTTAGGGTTTAGGGAAAGGGGGCTGCAGGAAGGAGGTTTTGGGATCTGAGGCAGGGGACGTTTGGGATGCGTTTGGGGGCACGGTTTCATGGGATGTTCGATTTACGTTTGAGTCCTGTTTCTGCTTTCGTTTGAGTTCCGTTTGAGATCTTCCGTTGGTTATGTTTTGCTTTCTGTTTAGGTTATGCGTCTCATGTTGTTTCATTATTGTATCGCGGGGTTTGAAGGCGCTGCAGGGCAGCTGCTTGGGATCTACGAAGGGCACGAGAATTATGTATAAGAAGGAACACTTTGTATTTCATTTATTCGGTACGCAATCAATTATCTATTCTACAGAACTATCTACACATACACAGATTCGTCCGTCTCATTAGTGAACGTCATCACAAACTCTCACCTCCAGCCCCATCCCCATACGCCAATTACGAATCCAAACGATAACGGAAGCATAACAAGAGAGGGCAGCGCCACAGAGACATTCTGGATACTAGTCAGTATTGCCCGTGCCAGATACTAACTCAGGATAGTAGTACCGAGCCAAACCCAACTGCAGAGCAGTATACCAGACCGTTGCGTTGCCTGTCGTGCCCTGTGGCTGTGTAGACAGGTTCTTGACATTTGATTGCGTCCCTTTTACGGCACCCGACGCAACCCAGGAAGCAACAAGGCTTCAATACGAAAAATCAGAAAATCGGCGCAGTAACGCCTCACGAGCAGACAGACAGTGGATCCCTTCCAGTTACGGGAATTGGGCGAGGTTATAGGAAGAGAACCGGCAGGACCAGCGAGTCCAGTAACCCCAGAGAATCCATCCCGGCCACAGACACCGGAGACTCCAGGGCCAGCACAAATACCCAAAGAGGACGGTTCCGGAATGGCTACACCTCAGGGTACAGGCAGTGGGGCCCTTGCTCCGGTCATGATGACACAGGACCAACTCCAGCAGCTCCTCCAGCAATTGTACCATCCGGCGATTTCCAGCAACCCCAAGGTCGAGGACCCGGAGCTCTACCACGGAGAGCGATCCAAGCTCCGTGCTTTCCTCACCCAATGCGAGTTGAAATTCAACTGTGAACCCAACAAATTCGACGGGGATGTAAAGAGGGTCAACTACGCTAGTTCGCGGTGTCGAGGAAATGCGTGGGCTTGGATTGAACCATCTATAGCTCGAGGGCAAAGTACTTACGGAACTTGGGAGGAATTTAAGACTGCGATCACCCGGGCGTTCGGCGAGGCGGACTCCAAGGAGGTTGCAAGAAGGAAATTCAAAGCTATTCGGCAAGGGAACCGCTCCGCAGCAGCGTACTGGGCCGAATTCCAGAGGATCATGGCCGACCTGGATTATAACGACCCCATGTATATTGATCAATTCAATGACGGGCTCCACATCGACGTTCAAAGACAGCTTGCCCTCCTGGAAACCAAGCCCACCACCATGATCGATTTTGCCAACAGGGCTATCGCGTTGGACAACCGCTTATTTAATTTCCGGACCCTACGGACCCGACACGAACCGCAGTACTACCGAGACCACCAAAATTCATACCCCAGGGCCCAACACAACCCCCAGGACTCGACCTCTTCGGACCCCGATCCTATGGAACTGGACGCCACCCGGAGATTTCGAGGGAAGGATAGGGCAGAAGAAGAGAGACGGAGAAGAAATAATGAATGCTACAACTGTGGAAAAACGGGCCACTATGCAGCACGATGCCCCACCAGGAGACCGAACCAGGACCGGAGAACCTACAGGGCCGCTGAGGCAACATTAGAAGAAATGTCATCCGACGAAGAGTCGGGAAAAGAGGACCCCCAGGAGTAGAGATCGAGGGTAAACTCCTGGGGCAGATAACAAACCCAAAACCACCAGAACCCACCTACATCATCTCGAGTGTGGGCCCCTACCAAAGGGACGAAAAAATCATCTTAAAAGTTATTATTCGGGGAAGCGATAACCGGGAGCACCGCACGACTGCTATGGTGGACTGCGGAGCCACGGAAAATTTCATCGACAAGGAATACGCAGAAAGGAATGGGATACCACTGAAAAAAAAAAGGTTTCCCCGGAGGGTACTAGCTGTGGATGGAAGAGAGGTAGCTAGTGGACCAGTCACCCATGATGCAATGGTGAACTTAACGATAAATAACCACCACGAAATGACCAAGTTACATTGCATCACCATCGGTAACTCGCCAATCATCGTCGGATTACCATGGCTAAAAAGGCACAACCCTAACATTGACTGGAGGGAAGGACGGGTCACGTTTGACTCGACAAAGTGTGCTAGGGACTGCCTCGACACCTCCCCGCACGCCACAGCCGTGGCAGAGGAACAGGCAATCGACAAATACTACCGGGACATCGCGCCGGACGTGACACCCGGAGATACGGCCTACGGGTCCTCCATGATCAGGGACGGACAGGAAGGGACTTTCAACGACAATCCTTCCCGGATGCAATCACCAGGAACCAACGGGACTCCAGTGGAAACAGGGGAAACATCGAAAGGGTTCAACTCACCGGGCGTCGCCGAACAACCACCCCTCCCCGAGGCCAGGGATATCGTTCCGAAGGAGTATCACGAGTACCTTCACGTCTTCGAGGGGAAGGGAGATCAGGGAAGACCACCACATAGACACCACGACCATAGGATTCCACTGGTAGAAGGGAAGGTCCCCCCATTCGAACCCCTTCGGGCATTGGACGAGGGAAGACTACGGGCGTTGAGGGAATATCTGGAAACAAGCCTGAAGCGAGGATGGATAAGGAGCTCGACATCCCCGGCGGGGGCGCCTATCCATTTTGTGAAGAAAAAAGATGGCAGCCTCAGGATGTGCGTGGACTACCGAGGACTAAACGCCATGACCGTAAAGGACCGAACGCCACTACCACTGATCGGAGAAGCTTTAGACCGGCTATCAAACGCAAAAATATATACAAAACTAGATGTGAAGGATGCATACCACAACCTCCGGATAGCAAGGGGGGATGAATGGAAAACGGCATTCCGGACGAAGTATGGGTTATACGAGTATTTGGTTATGCCATTTGGATTAACCAACGCACCGGCATCTTTTCAGCGGTGGATGAATGAAGTATTAAGCGATTACCTCGATGTTTTCTGCATTGCATACCTCGACGACATCTTAATATACTCGGACAACATCGAACAACACCGAAGGGACGTGAGGAGGGTTCTCCAACGAGTGGAAGAAGTAGGACTGACCCTGAAGGCGTCGAAGTGTGAATTCCACACCGATAGGACGGAATACCTGGGTTACATTATCGCGCCAACAGGAATCTCCATGGATCCAGAAAAAGTTAAAACGGTGGCGGAATGGAGGGAACCCACAAATGTGAAGGGGGTGCAGAGCTTCCTAGGGTTCGCAAATTTTTACAGAAGATTTATCCGGGACTTCAGTAAAATCACGACACCATTAACCAAATTGACCCGAAAGGACACAGCCTGGGAATGGGGCGACGCCGCGCAATCAGCATTCAAACAACTCAAGGCGGCAATGATTTCGCAACCAATACTGCGACATTTCGACCCCGCCCGCCCCCTGACATTGGAAACAGATGCGTCGGACTACGCAATCGGGGCCGTATGCTCCCAACCAGACGACACCGGCGTCCTCCACCCTCTGGGATATTTTTCGCGGAAGCTCAAGGACGCTGAGCTGAACTACGATATCCACGACAAAGAATTGCTAGCAATCGTCGACGGCCTAGGCAAATGGGGCACTTACTGCAAGAATACGGCACACACGATCACCATCTTGACCGATCATAAAAATCTCGAATATTGGCAGACGAAAAAGGACCTAAACTTGAGACAGGCTCGCTGGGGGGAACAGCTCGTCAATTACGACTTCACCATCACCTATCGACCAGGCAAGTTGGCTGGAAAGCCGGATATCCTCTCCAGAGAGTCAGGAGACTCTCCCTGGGAGGGGGAGGTAAAGCATAGACAGAACCGAGGACGGGTTTTACTTCCAGCCCAGGCATTTCGGATCAGCTCCGCCGAGGTTATGGAACTGCAGGTAGACCAGGAATTGTTGGAAGAAATAAAAAGAAAAACTGCGGGGGATCAGGACATGCAGGAGGTTATCCGGAAACTGCGAGAGGGAGAACGACGGAACAACAAGGTTGCCCTTGGACTATGCGAAGAAAGAGAAGGAATACTGACATACGAGGGGTTGATCTGGATACCCGAGAATGACCAATTACGACTCCGGCTCCTACACGACCACCACGACGCAATGGTGGCAGGTCACCCAGGACGAGCAAAGACTTTGGAATTGCTGGGCAGAAATTATTACTGGCCTCAGCAGCGACAATACGTAAATCGATACGTCGACAACTGTGACACATGCAAGAGGATTAAGCCAGTGAAACATGCCCCGTTCGGCCTGTTGAGGCCCTTACAGCTACCCGAACGACCGTGGGACTCGATTTCGATGGACTTCATTACGGGACTACCACCGGTGGGGGAATGCAACGCTCTCTGGGTAATTGTGGACCGTCTTACGAAGATGGCCCATTTCGTTGCTTGTGCGGACACCATGGGACCGAGTGATTTGGCGGACGGGTTTATATCGCATGTGGTCCGGGCTCATGGACTACCCAGTAGCATTATCTCTGACCGAGGTTCCTTATTCACTTCGACTTTTTGGAAGCGGATCATGGAGGCCATGGGGACCACCCGGAACCTTAGTACTGCATTTCATCCTGAAACGGATGGACAAACAGAACGAATTAATGCAATCTTGGAGCAGTACCTACGAGCGTACTGTAACTACCAGCAGGACAACTGGAAGCAGCTCCTGCCGATTGCAGAATTTTGTTATAACAACACACAATCCGAAACCACGAAGGTGACCCCATTCTTCGCCAATTGCGGATATCATCCTCGTTTCGAGCCGAACCTCGGGGGAATGAATGCCAGGACCCCCGAAATCTCAGATTACATTTCGACTCTCACCAACCTCCACGGGGAATTACGGGCCGAGATCCATTATGCCCAGGCAACCCAGGCGGAACAAGCAAACAAATCGAGATACCCAGACCCTGTACTCAGGCCAGGGGATAGTGTATGGTTGCGAAGGAAGCATGTGAGAACGACACGCCCCTCCAATAAACTCGACTACAAGCTTATAGGCCCTTACCCCATCCTGGAGAAGATAGGATCGAAGGCATATAAATTGGACCTCCCTCCCAGCGTGAGGATCCATCCAGTTTTCCATATCTCCCTTCTTGAGCCGGCTCAACCAGAGAACGAACCCATCCCCGGACATATCCAACCACCCCCACCACCAACTATCATCGACAACGAGGAGGAATGGGAAGTCGAAGAAATCGTTGACTCCCGCTATCACCGGAAACAGCTCCAATACCGCGTCAAGTGGACAGGTTTACACGACGAGGACAAGACCTGGTACCCTGCTACAAATTTCAACAACTCCCCAGACGCCGTACAAAGGTTCCACCAAAGATACCCCCGAAAACCGGCACCTCAGAACTAGGCATGGCAGGACCAGAGATTACCATTAAGACCGAGAGGGAACAAAACTCGGGCGGCTGGAACCGCCCTCTTACCCCTCTCCCCGCCATGACTTACACCCCCCACGATGACCTCCACTGGTCCTTCTGCTACGACGACTATTGTTCCACCCACCTTCAGACAAAACAAAACAACAACTACTTTCCTACCGCCGGATCGGAAGGACCAACCCACCAACGACGAAACGAAACATGCGGCTGCGGACGCGAGCATCATCCCGAGTTGGATGCTGTGATCCAGGCAAGGCATCTCAACAGGGCGAAGGCCTGCCGGGCCTGGCAAAGGGGGAAGCGGGTCTGTTACGATTGTGGTTTCCTCGTCAACATGGACGGACACGAGGCCAGATGCGATGCCACTCGACCGACCCATTCCTCCCCAATTGATACCCAGGGAGCTGACACACCTGCCCTCACTGGCGACGGCAACCACGACACAACCGAA
Source organism: Pyronema domesticum (assembly GCA_024516145.1). Classification (NCBI taxonomy): domain Eukaryota; kingdom Fungi; phylum Ascomycota; class Pezizomycetes; order Pezizales; family Pyronemataceae; genus Pyronema; species Pyronema domesticum. Next base: position 44,647 of record JAJJXL010000051.1, on the reverse strand, counting down.
CAACGTACCCCCGACAACCCGGAAGGACCCCCAGGACCACAGGGGGGGGTTACCATGGACAGGCACCGGGTGCCAGTTTTACTGATGCCCTCGATGGGCGGGCCAGAGGGAGTAGCGGTGAACCTATCCCTCTATCAACAGGTCACCGAAGAGACAACCGCACGACGGCAAGAAAACCTACAACGACACCGGGAAGATATCGCTCGACTGGAGAGGATGATTCGAGGCGAACAACGAAGGAACCAAGGAGCGAGATACCCAGGGCCATATCCAAGGGAGAGGACACAGCCGGGACTAGGACTAGAGGGCCTCGTCGGAGCCTCGGCCTGGAGAGGGGGGTTAATGTCACGAACATCCTGGGACATGCTCTTGGGTGCGCTCGCAACCACAGCTGGACTGTGGCTCGCTGGCATAACGTTGGCAGTGCTCTATGTTATCTTGAGGGTTTAGGGGAAGGGCTGCGGTTAGGGCTTAGGGAAAGCGTTTAGGGTTTAGGGAAAGGGGGCTGCAGGAAGGAGGTTTTGGGATCTGAGGCAGGGGACGTTTGGGATGCGTTTGGGGGCACGGTTTCATGGGATGTTCGATTTACGTTTGAGTCCTGTTTCTGCTTTCGTTTGAGTTCCGTTTGAGATCTTCCGTTGGTTATGTTTTGCTTTCTGTTTAGGTTATGCGTCTCATGTTGTTTCATTATTGTATCGCGGGGTTTGAAGGCGCTGCAGGGCAGCTGCTTGGGATCTACGAAGGGCACGAGAATTATGTATAAGAAGGAACACTTTGTATTTCATTTATTCGGTACGCAATCAATTATCTATTCTACAGAACTATCTACACATACACAGATTCGTCCGTCTCATTAGTGAACGTCATCACAAACTCTCACCTCCAGCCCCATCCCCATACGCCAATTACGAATCCAAACGATAACGGAAGCATAACAAGAGAGGGCAGCGCCACAGAGACATTCTGGATACTAGTCAGTATTGCCCGTGCCAGATACTAACTCAGGATAGTAGTACCGAGCCAAACCCAACTGCAGAGCAGTATACCAGACCGTTGCGTTGCCTGTCGTGCCCTGTGGCTGTGTAGACAGGTTCTTGACAACAGGCATTGAGCGAATATCTGGAAACAAGCCTGAAGCGAGGATGGATAAGGAGCTCGACATCCCCAGTGGGGGCGCCTATCCATTTTGTGAAGAAAAAAGATGGCAGCATCAGGATGTGCGTGGACTACTGAGGACTAAACGCCATGACCGTAAAGGACCAAATGCCACTACCATTGATCGGAGAAGCTTTAGACTGGCTATCAAACGCGAAAATATATACAAAACTAGACATGAAGGATGCATACCACAACCTCCGGATAGCAAGGGGGGATGAATGGAAAATGGCATTCCGGATGAAGTATGGGTTATATGAGTATTTGGTTATGCCATTTGGATTAACCAACGCACCGGCATCTTTTCAGCGGTGGATGAATGAATCATTAAGCAATTACCTCGATGTTTTCTGCATTGCATACCTTGACGACATCTTAATATACTCGGACAACATCAAACAACACCGAAGGGATGTGAGGAGGGTTCTCCAACAGGTGGAAGAAGTAGGACTGACCCTGAAGGCGTCGAAGTGTGAATTCCACACTGATAGGATGGAATACCTGGGTTACATTATCGCGCCAACAGGAATCTCCATGGATCCAGAAAAAGTTAAAACGGTGGCCGAATGGAAGGAACCCACAAATGTGAAGGGGGTGCAGAGCTTCTTAGGGTTCACAAATTTTTACAGAAGAGTTATCCGGGACTTCAGTAAAATCATGACACCATTAACCAAATTGACCTGAAACGACACAGCCTGGGAATGGGGTGAAGCCACGCAATCAGCATTCAAACAACTCAAGGTGGCAATGATTTCGCAACCAATACTGCGACATTTCGACCCTGCCCACCCCCTGACATTGGAAACAGATGGGTCGGACTACGCAATGGAGGCGGTATGCTCCCAACCACACAACACTGGCATCCTCCACCCTCTGGGATATTTTTCACAGAAGCTCAAGGACGCTGAGCTGAACTACGATATCCATGACAAAGAATTGCTAGCAATCATCCACGGCCTAGGCAAATGGGGCACTTACTGCAAGAATATGGCACACACGATCACCATCTTGACCGATCATAAAAATTTCGAATATTGGCAGATGAAAAAGGACCTAAACTTGAGACAGGCTCGCTGGGGGGAACAGCTCGGCAATTATGACTTCACCATCACCTATCGACCAGGCAATTTGGCTGGAAAGCTGGATATCCTCTCCAGAGAGTCAGGAGACTCTCCCTGGGAGGGGGAGGTAAAGCATAGACAGAACCGAGGATGGGTTTTACTTCCAGCCCCGGCATTTCGGATCAGCTCTGCCGAGGTTATGGAACTGCAGGTAGACCAAGAATTTTTGGAAGAAATAAAAAGAAAAACTGTGGGGGATCAGGACATGCAGGAGGTTATCCGGAGACTGCGAGAAGGAGAACAACGGAACAACAGGGTTGCCCTTGGACTATGCGAAGAAAGAGAAGGAATACTGACATATGAGAGGTTGATCTGGATACCCGAGAATGACCAATTACGACCCCGGCTCCTACACGACCACCACGACGCAATGGTGGCAGGTCACCCAGCACGAGCATAGACTTTGGAATTGCTGGGCAGAAATTATTACTGGCCTCAGCAGCGACAATACATAAATTGATATGTCGACAACTGTGATACATGCAAGAGGATTAAGCCAGTGAAACATGCCCCGTTCAGCCTGTTGAAGCCCTTACAGCTACCATAAGGACCATGGGACTCGATTTCGATGGACTTCATTACAGGACTACCACCGGTGGGGGAATGCAATGCTCTCTGGGTAATTCTGGACTGTCTTACTAAGATGGCCCATTTCATTGCTTCTGCGGACACCATGGGACCGAGTGATTGGCGGATGGGTTTATATCGCATGTGGTCCGGGCTCATGGACTACCCAGTAGCATTATCTCTGACCGAGGTTCCTTATTCACTTCGATGTTTTGGAAGCGGATCATGGAGGCCATGGGGACCACCTGGAAACTTAGTACTGCATTTCATCCTGAGACGGATGGACAATCAGAATGAATTAATGCAATCTTGGAACAGTACCTACGAGCGTACTGTAACTACCAGCAGGACAACTGGAAGCATCTTCTGCCGATTGCAGAATTTTGTTATAACAACACACAATCCGAAACCACGAAGGTGACCGCATTCTTCACCAATTGCGGATATCATCCTCATTTTGAGCCGAACCCTGGGGGAATGAATGCCAGGACCCTGGAAATCTCAGATTACATTTCAACTCTCACCAACCTCCATGGGGAATTACGGGCTGAAATCCATTATGCCCAGGCAAGCCAGGCGGAACAAGCAAACAAATTGAGATACCCAGACCCTGTACTCAGGCCAGGGGATAGTGTATGGTTGCGAAGGAAGCATGTGAGAACAACACGCCCCTCCAATGAACATGACTACAAGCTTATAGGCCCTTACCCCATCCTGGAGAAGTTAGGATCAAAGGCATATAAATTGGACCTCCCTCCCAGCGTGAGGATCCATCCAGTTTTCCATATCTCCCTTCTTGAGCCGGCTCAACCAGAAAACGAACCCATCCCTGGACATATCCAACCACCCCCACCACCAACTATCATCGACAATGAGGAGGATTGGGAAGTCGAAGAAATCATTGACTCCCACTATCACCGGAAACAGCTCCAATACCATGTCAAGTGGACAGGTTTACACCATGAGGACAAGACCTGGTACCATGCAACAAATTTCAACAACTCCCCAGATGGCATACAAAGGTTCCACCAAAGATACCCCCAAAACCCGGTACCTCAGAACTAGGCATGGCAGGAACAGAGATTACCATTAAGACCGAGAGGGATCATGGCGGGGAGAGGGGTAAGAGGGCTGCTGGAACCACCCTCTTACCCCTCTCCCCGCCATGACTTAAACCCCCCACAATGACCTCCACTGGTCCTTCTGCTATGATGACTATTGTTCCACCCACCTTCAGACAAAACAAAACAACAACTACTTTGCTACCATCGGCTCGGAATGACCAACCCACCAATGACAAAACAAAACATGCGGCTGCGGACACGAGCATCATCCTGAGTTGGATGCTGTGATCCAGACAAGCCATCTCAACAGGGCGAAGGCCTGCTGGGCCTGGCAAAGGGGGAAGCAGGTCTGTTACGATTGTGGTTTCCTCGTCAACATCGATGGACATGAGGCCAGATGTGATGCCACTTGACCGACCCATTCCTCCCCAATTGATACCCAGGGAACTGACACACCTGCCCTTGCTGGCGATGGCAACCACAACACAACCGAACAATGCACCCCTGACAACTCGGAAGGACCCCCAGGGCCACAGGGGGGGGTTACCATGGACAGGCACCGAGTGCCAGATTTACTGATGCCCTCAATGGGCGGGCCAGAGGGAGTAGCGGTGAACCTATCCCTCTATCAACAGGTCACCAAAGAAACAACTGCACCATGGCAAGAAAACCTACAATGACACCGGGAAGATATTGCTCGACTGGAGAGGATGATTCGAGGCGAACAACGAAGGAACCAAGGAGCGAGATACCCAGGGCCATATCCAAGGGAGAGGCCACAGCCAGGACTAGGACTAGAGGGCCTCGTCAGAGCCTCGGCCTGCAGACGGGGGTTAATGTCACCAACATCCTGGGACATGCTCTTGGGTGCGCTCACAACCACAGCTGGACTGTGGCTTGCTGGCATAACGTTGGCAGTGCTCTGTGTTATCTGCAGGGTTTAGGGGAAGGGCTGCAGTTAGGGCTTAGGGAAAGCGTTTAGGGTTTAGGGAAAGGGGGCTGCAGGAAGGATGTTTTGGGATCTGAGGCAGGGGACGTTTGGGATGCATTTGGGGGCACAGTTTCATGGGATGTTGAATTTATGTTTGAGTCCTGTTTGTGCTTTCGTTTGAGTTCCATTTGAGATCTTCGGTTGGTTATGTTTTGCTTTCTGTTTAGGTTATGCATCTCATGTTGTTTCATTATTGTATCGCGGGGTTTGAAGGTGCTGCATGGCAGCTGCTTGGGATCTATGAACGGCATGAGAATTATGTATAAGAAGGAACACTTTGTATTTCATTTATTCAGTATGCAATCAATTATCTATTCTACAGAACTATCTACACATACACAGATTCGTCCGTCTCATTAGTGAACATCATCAAAAACTCTCACCTCCAGCCCCATCCCCATATGCCAATTATGAATCCAAATGATAACAGAAGCATAACAAGAGAGGGCAGCGCCACAGAGACATTCTGGATACTAGTCAGTATTGCCCATTCCAGATACTAACTCAGGATAGTAGTACCGAGCCAAACCCAACTGCAGAGTAGTATACCAGACTGTTGCATTGCCTGTCATGCCCTGTGGCTGTGTAGACAAGTTGTTGACAATTCCCTACTATCCATTTCCCTTTCCTCCATACTGCGTAGAATTTTCCTTTACTGACATCATAACCCGTAAGCATTTAAACAAACATACATAAGCATGCATAAATAAGCAAACATAAGAAACCGTAAGCCGAATAATGTACATAAGCAGGTGGCAGCGAGCAAACATAATCAACCGTCATGTATAAACAGAGGGATAAGCATGCATAAGTGCTAATGGTACAGACATGGGGTCCACGCCATGACAGTATCCCCCCTCTGGGGCTGCAGTCCACCAAAGCTTAGTTGAGGTTTTCTGTGAGGGGGCCCGGTTTGTTGGGGTGTTGGGCGTGGAAGTTGTCAATAGGCTTGAGCTTGTTGACATCGGTTGCCTGTTCCCAAGTGAGGTTATCCCATCTGCGCCATTTGATTAGGTACTGGAGTTGCCGCCGCAAAATGCGGCTATCCACTGCCTCCTCAACCTTGTATTCTGACTCGCCGTCCACAATGACGGGTTCTGGCAGGGGCAGGTGTTGACCTGGCAGTGGGTCCGCTTGGGTTGGCTCAAGGAGGGAGACATGGAATACCATGTGAACGTCCATAGTAGCAGGTAGGTCGAGTTGGTAGGCGTATTTTCCAACTTCCTTGATGACGGTGAAGGGTCCATGGCGGTGGTTGTCGAGCTTGCGGGAGGGGAGGTTGGTGCTCAGGTTTCGAACGTTGAGCCAGACTTTGTCTCCTGGCAAGTAGGACAGGGCAGGCATTCGGCGGTTGTCAGCGTATTTACACTGTCGGTCTTGGGCATAGGCCATCTTGCCTTTGGCAAAGTCGTGGATTTCGGCGAACAGGCAAGTGAGGGATTGTGCTTGGCATTCTTCTGGGATGTCTACTCGAAGGTCGGGTTCGAAGTCGAGCTTGGGGTGCATGCAGTAGTTCACGAAGAAGGGCGAGAGTCCAGTGGTCTCGGAAATGTGGTTGTTTGTGGCGAATTCGGCGATGGGTAAGTACTGGCCCCAGTTATCTTGTTGATAGTTAATATAGGCTCTCAAATACTGTTCCATAACCGTGTTGATGCATTCAGTTTGGCCGTGGGTTTCGGGATTGAAGGTGGTACTCAGGCGAGGCTCGATGTGGAGGGAGTTGCAGAGGTACTTCCAGACGCGGGAAGCAAATTGCGGACCTCGATCAGAGATGATGGAATTGGGTAAGCCATGTAGGCGGAAAATGTTCATGATGAAGAGGTTAGCAAGTTCTTTGGCATCAACAGTGGTGGAGAAAGGAACGAGATGCCTCATTTTGGTCAACCGGTCGATGACTACCCCAATCACATCGTGGCCATCTGAGATTGGCAATCCTGTCACGAAGTCCATCGATAGGTCTCGCCACGGACGTTTGGGTACTGGCAGGGGGTTCAGGATGCCGTAAGGGGTGCGTCGAGATGTCTTCGTGCGCTGGCAAACATGGCAGTTTGCTACGAATCATTCGACATCCTTCCACAATGTGGGCCAGAAGTAACGTCGTCTGATGAGGTCGAAGGTCTTCGCTCTCCCAGCGTGTCCAGCGGCAGGGACGTCGTGGTTGCTTTGGATGATTCGTAGTCATAGGGCATCGTCGGCGGGAACATAGAGACAGTGCTGGTAGTACAGGCATCCATTGTGCACTTGACATTCTGAGAGGGTGATGTCTCGACTGTGTTGTTTGCCTTCGAAAAGTGCGGTGAGGATTCGTTGAGCGAAAGGGTCAGTCTGGGCAGCTTTTAGGATGTCTTGTGATAGGGTAGAGCGGGGTGTGGCCAACATGGCTTCCCAAAGTTGGAGTTCGTCTGGGAGGTTGTGCGGCTTGAGCATGGCTTTGTGCTGCTTGACAAGACGGTCATCCCCTCCCTGAGGTAGCTCTCCAGACCTATGGGTGAGAGAGTCGGGTTTTGCCCCAGGTTTGCTGGGCCTGTACACAATTTTAAGATTAAAACGGGAGAGATATTCCGCCCAGCATGGTTGTCCGCGATTGAGCAACTTAGTGGTCATAAAATACTCGAGGTTTTTATGATCACTAAGCACCTTGATGGAGTGGGACACACCTTCCAGCTCCGGTCACCATTCCTCGAATGCACGAACAATGGCCATCAATTCTATGTCGTAGATTTTGTAATTACATTCTGCCAGGCTATGTTTCTTGGAGAAAAACATGACCGCATGGAGGATCCCTTCGTCGTCATACTGTGAGAGGATGCCAGCAGAGACATAATCCGAAGTGTCGGTTTCTACGATTGCTTCACAGTCATAGTCGAAGTGACGAAGAATCGGGGCGGTGGTGAAGACATGCTTGACAGCGGCAAAGGAGTCAGTACAGGTGGTGTCCCAATCGAATGTGGTGTTCTTTCATGTGAGGCGAGTTAGGGGTGCCACAATAGCACTGTAGCTGCTGATGAAGCGCTGGTAGAAGTTCGCAAAACCAAGGAAGGACTGCACGTCTTTGATGTTCACCGGGGTTGGCCATAGCTGGATGGTCGTGGCCTTCGCGGGGTCCATCTTGGTTCGATCAGTCGAAATGATGAAGCCAAGATACTTGACTTCCTGCTGGTGGAACTCACACTTCTCGGGCTTTAGGTGAAGATCGGCGTCGGACAAGGCTTGAAGAACCTTCTGGACATGGATGCGGTGTTCGTTGAGGTTGTCACTGTAGATCAAAATGTCGTCGAGATAGGTGGTAATGACTATGTCCAGGTAGGGCTGCAGGACATCGTTAATGAAGTGCTGAAAGCTGCTGGCAGCATTCGTGAGTCCAAACAGCATTACTAATGATTCAAACAGTCCATAACAGGTTCTGAATGCCATCTTCCATTCCTCCCCCTCGGCCATCCTTACCAAGTTATACGCCCCTCGAATGTCCAGTTTGGTATAGAATCTCGCTTTCTGCAATCGTAAGAGGGTCTCGTGGAGTAGGGGGAGGGGGTACCGATTTTTGATGGTTCCCTTGTTTAACCCTCTGTAATCCACACACAGTCTGAGGGAACCGTCTCCCTTCTTCATGAAGAGTATAGGCACCCCGGCAGGGGACAAGGAAGCTCGGATGAATCCTTTCGCTAGGTTCTCATCCAGCCACTTCCGGAGAGCTTCCAATTCCATCTTCAACAGACGGTAAATGGGACCGAAGGGCAGAGTAAAGTTGGGCTGTAGGGGGATTTGGTGATCATAGGCCCGATGAGGGGGGAGCTTGTTGGCCTCTACTTCGGAAAACAGGTGGAGGAACTGGTGGTATTCGGATGGGTTGGAGCTTGCCAGGTCGGTGACTTCTTGCTCCTCGCCGGTGGAAAACAGGAGCTGTATTGGCGGTTTGGGGATCGGGAGTACATCGGGGGGTTCTTCACTGGTTCCTTGTTTTGTCACAGCTCGGTCGACACAGTGGGCGAGGCAATGCTGGGACCCGAAGGTCACAAGGTTCGAGGTGAAGCGGATGACAACGTTGTGCTGATTCGGCCATGGGATACCAACCATGATGGGATACCATCCTAACTTCGTGATGAACATGGGAAGTTTCTCACAATGCCCTTGTATGTCCAAGCGTACCTCCGTCAGGTGAGTGATGTCCCCTGAGATGATATTTCGTCCGTCAATGACCTTGAGTACCCGGGGAGTTGTTAGGGTGTGAAGGGTTAGTTTATGATGCGTGGCCAATGATTGGTCAACAAATGCATAGCCTGTCACTCCGCAGTCGATTAGGGCATGGGTGGGGATTTTCATGTTTTTGAAGGACAGGTCACATGTCACGACAAGGTGTCTACCATCCATTGATCCTTCTTCGATGGTGGGGTCTCTAATGGCAGTCCTAGAAATTGATAATATTTTTGCTAACAGACACGAAGGGACAGCGGATTCGCCAGGAAGAGTGTCACAATGCTCCCGTGACATGCTCCTGGCCTCTGCCGCTACTACTGCGAGTATCTGGGTTGTTACCCTGACCCTAGCAACCTGCTATGCGGTGATGAAGTAATAGGGTTAGGGCAAGGGGCTGGGCCCCTTGCCAGGATCATGAATGCACGAAGTTTCCTTTCTACGCGAGTTTGCTTTACGAAGTATTGTTATATATTTTGCTATTTTTGGAATTGTTTGTATTTCTTTTGTGATAGTTGGAATTGAGACTACCATGGAGTCCCGGCAGCAGACGGTGGAACCGCCGGGGAGGATGGGTTATGTATGGTGTTGGGAATCGCGGCGGTTAACAGCATTGGAAATGTTGGGTCATGTATTGTTTGTTCACTATGTTGGAATCACGGTGGTTAACAGCATTGGAAATGTTTGGTCATGGATTGTTTGTTTACTACGTTTAGGAATCACGGCGGCTAGGAGGATTATGAAGGAATGGTCATGTATTGATGGAACATTCTCTGCAGGCAGGGAATGTTGAGTCATGCTGGATGAAGGACATGTATAAAAGTGGAGGAATTTGTACTTAGATTATTTCTTCATGCAATCAAGTTTCTATTTCACAACCTTATCTACAAGACTTTCTCTCGCTCTTCATCCTCTTCCCCAAATCACCTCCCTTGATCCACGAGGCCACCCAATAACCGCCTGGTCTACGAAGTCACCCACCCTTCGTTCCCCTAGGCGAAGTGTTGCCCTTCCTCACCCCTAACCCCGAAGCCTTACCAGTAAGCCAAATCACTTGCCATCGGCCGGAGCACTGCGCTGCCTGTCGTCATCAGAAACCGTAGGTACGGGTTTTGACATTTGATTGTATCCTTTGCATGACACCCAACACAGAACGAGAACAAGAAACAACGATACCTAGACGCAAACAGTGGCATCCTTTCAGTTAGAAGAACTAGGTGAAAATATCGAACAGGAACCAACTGGATCAGCAAGCCCAGTCACTCCCGAACACCCATCCAGACCACAGACCCCCGAATCCCCCAGAGTCCCCCATACCTCCACTGGTGATTATGCGCAAATGGTGACCCCAGCAGGACTAGGAATTGTCACTCCGGTCACCATGACCCAGGATCAACTCAACCAGATCGTCATCAAACTGCACCGACCTTCGACAAACAGCCACCCAAAGGTGGAAGATCCGGAGTTATACCATGGGGAGAGGACCAAAGCTTAGGGCATTCCTCACACAATGTGAATTGAAATTCAATTGCGAGGGAAATAGTGTAACGGCGGTCGTGGACAAGGTAATCGACAAAGAACCTGAGGGCTCTAGGCTTGTTGACAGTGATCGCAAACACAAGACAAGACCTCTTGGAGTGCACCAACGTTGGATATCTGAAGCTGTGACGTGCAACAACTATAGGGGATCCGTGTTTAGGGGCAGAGGTAGGTCAAGGAACAGGATCAGGGAAAACAGGGCAAAGAGGACAAAGGCCAGAGGATCGAAGACTGGAACGAGGACAGAGACTGAGGTGAGGACAAAGGACGAGGACTGGAGAGGACTCAAATATTTATTCGGTGAAATGAACAAATAACTGTGTAAGGAGAAAAGGAAAAGAAACAGAACGCTGCGAGGACAAGTCCTCTTATATACACATTTTCTCCTTCCACGCCGAGACACTAAACAAGTAGACCCTGAACCCTTAACCCTTAACTAACCAGCACAGCCGCTCCAGCCATTCCAAACATATGCGGCTGAGCAATTATCCTAATCTATGTGGCTTATCGCCAAGAGCACAGCCACCCAGATAAGCCTCCTGATAAGCGAGTGATAACAAGTGATAGGTGAGAAGTGAATGAATTTCTTGAGCCGTGACAGGATCCCCCTGTTTGGACTGAGCTCCGGCGAAGTAGTTTTTATGTTGTCTCTGGTCGGGGTCCTGGTTTGTCGGGGTATTTTTCGTGAAAGTGGTCAACAGCCTGGCTATCTTCATGAAGTTCGGCAGGTTCCCATTCCGGCATGTCGTAGCCCACCCACTTGACCAAGTACTGAAGTCTGCGGCGGTGTAGCCGGGAGTCCAGGATTGCTTCGATGAAGTATTCGTCTTCCCCATCTATTTCCACTGGTGGGGGTGCATCTGGTCGTTGTCCTGGGTACGGGTCGTCTGCAGCTAATTCCAGGAGAGATACATGTTGGACGTTGTGGCACTTCATTGTTGGGGGCAGTTCAAGGCGGTACGCATAAGGGGATATCTTGGCAACTACTTTGAATGGTCCATGGCGTTTGTTGTCAAGTTTTCGTGATGGTCGGCGTGTTTTCCAATTTATTGCATCCAGCCAGACATGATCTCCTGGTTGATAGTTTGGCGATGGTAACCGGTGCCTGTCTGCATTGTCTTGATAACGGAGGTTGGCTCGATTAATCTCAGCTGGCAGGTGACTATGGATTTCTGAAAGGGCCTTGGATGTTGTCAGAGCACGACGGTCATTGACATCGTTCGTAGCTGCAGGTGTGAGATCGAATTGGCATCGAGGGTCGAATCCTTTGTTGGCGAAGAAAGGGGAAGTGCCTGTTGTTTCAGATGCTTGGTTGTTGGCAGCGAACTCAGCCAGAGGCAACCATTCCACCCAGTCATCCTGTAGGTAGTTGACGTGTGCGCGCAAGTATTGTTCCATGATTGCATTCATTCGTTCAGTTTGTCCATCTGTTTGTGGGTGAAAGGCAGTTGAAAGTCGTGGGTCAATTCCCAAGCGGCGACATAAGTGTTTCCAGAAAAGTGCAGCAAACTGGGGTCCTCGGTCAGAGATGATTGTCAGGGGCAATCCGTGGAGTCGGAAGACGTGGCTAATGAATAGGTTTGCGAGTTCCTTGGCATCAACATCCGTACGGCAGGGTACAATGTGTCGTTCCTTTGTCAGTCGATCTACTACAACCCATATCGCGTCACAACCATTGGACCATGGTAATCCTGTTACAAAATCCATTGATATGTCCTGCCAAGGTCTGTCTGGGATAGGTAGTGGTCGTAGGACGCCGAATGGGGCATGTCTGCTAGATTTCGAACGTTGGCAGGTATGGCAGTTGCGAGTGTAGCGGTCAACGTCTCTGCGCATCTTGGGCCAGGTATATGTCCTCGATAGATATTCTAATGTCTTTGATCTGCCCGGGTGACCTGCAGTAGGGGTCTCGTGATGTTGTTGCATAAGGTGCAGTCTTAGTGGTTCATAGTCTGGAACCCAGATTCGTTGTCGGTACAAGAGAAGGTTATCACGTCTCTCACATTCTGCCAGTGTGATGTCCTTACATTGTTTTGTTCCATCACTGAGCATCTGGAGGATTTTGTTTGGGAAGGGGTCGATAGCGTATCCTTCGTGGAAGAGTCGGCTTAGCGTAGGGGCATCTAGGGACAGTGCTGGTGAGGTAACATCAGGTTGGTCGGACAAGGTTGTGGCCAGGGCATGGAGGATGTTTTCGGGTTTAATTATGGTGGTTTGGTTTTCGAGGGAGCGGTCATCCCCCTCTTTAGGCAGATCTCCGGATCGTCTAGTCAGTGCATCTGGTTTTCCTCCAGCAGTCCCTCGGCGGTAGACAATTTTGAAATTAAATTGGGACAAGAATTGAGACCATCGGGCTTGTCGGCGGTTGAGGAGTTTTGTTGTGGTGAAATATTCCAGATTCTTATGGTCCGATAGGATACGGATTGGGTTGATAACAGACTGTAATTCCGGTCTCCATTCCTCGAATGCACGCACAATTGCCATTAGTTCCTTGTCATAAATCTCGTAGTTGCATTCTGCTGGAGAGTGCTTCTTAGAGAAATATGCCACTGGGTGTAGCAAGCCATCATCATCGTATTGTGACAGTACTCCAGCAGATACGTAGTCTGAGGCATCGGTTTCAACAATGACATCGCGGTCAGGGTCAAATCGGGCAAGGACGGGTGCGGATGTAAACGTGGTTTTTAACTCATCGAATGCGTTTTGTTGCTCATCCTTCCAGGCAAATGGTACTCCTTTTCGTGTCAGGAGTGTGAGTGGTTGCACGATTTTGGAATAATTTCGGACAAAGCGGCGGTAAAAGTTGGCAAACCCCAGGAAGGCACGGACATCTTTTAGGTTGTGGGGTGATTCCCAGTCCTAGACAGCTGTAATTTTTTCGGGATCCATCTTAATTCCTTCCGTACTGATGATAAGCCCCAAGTATTTGACTTCCTGGCAATGGAACTCGCATTTTTCTGGCTTCAGGTGCAGGCCTGCTTTCTCAAAAGCTTCTAGCACAAGGTTCACATGTTGTTGATGTTCTTCGAAGGTGTCAGAATAGATGAGTGTGTCACCCAGGTAAGCTGTGCAGAAGCGGTCCAAATAGGGGGCCAGGACATCGTTGATAAAATTCTGGAAGGTTGCAGGGGCATTGGTGAGTCCAAATGGCATTACTAATGATTCGAAAAGACCATAACGGGTGCGGAAGGCAGTTTTCCATTCCTCTCCTTCTGCCATTCGAATGAGGTTGTAGGCCCCCCGAATGTCAAGTTTTGTGAACCATTTTGCACGAGAGAGATTCATCAAGGTGTCTTGCATGAGTGGGAGAGGGTAGCGGTTTTTAATTGTTCCTTCATTGATTCCTCGATAATCCACAACTAGGCGTAGAGAACCATCACCTTTCTTGACGAACAAGATTGGTGCCGCAGCTGGGGATGATGATGCTCGAATGAATCCTTTGCTCATGTTTTCATCAATCCACCGCTTCAGTTCTTCCAGTTCTGGGCGTGAGAGGGAGTAGAGTGGGCCAAAGGGGGGTTTGAATCCATCTTCCAAGGGGATCTTGTGGTCACAGGGGCGGTGAGGGGGCAGTTTGTCGGCATTGACTTTTTCGAAAATTTTCAGGTATTTGTGGTATTCTTGTGGCACGATTGTTTCGAGGTCCGGCTTGTCATTCTTTGGTTCTTGCAGGGCAGTGTTAATTTCATTAAGTGATAGGCAGAACTGCTCGACCTTGCCATACCGTTGGTTGCTATTGTTGACAATTCGTTTAAAGGTTGTAGCCGAGATGGCACAGATCTTATTCTTTCGTTCTGGTGTCAGACCCTGGATTGGTGTGGCCTTGACCATGGTACGATGTGGGAGGCATTGGGGGGAGCAGAATTGGATATCATTTTTCGCAAAGTTGATGGTAACATCATGTTTCTTGAGCCAAGGGATTCCAAGGACTAGAGGGTAGTGGCCGAGAGAGGTGATGTATGCAACCAGTGTTTCGTGGTGGTCACCGATGGTGCATTGGATTTCCACATATTCGGTGATGTCTCCTGAAGAGATTGGTCAGCCATCAATTACTTCAACTATTTTTGGGATTTTTAATTGGTAACGGGGGAGGTTGTGTTGGCGTGCAAAAGCCTCATTCATAAACGAGAGTCCAGTACATCCACAATCCACAAGTGCATGGGTGTCGAGTTTGGTGTCACGGTCGGTCAAGGTGCAAGGTACGACTAAGTGACTACCATCCATTTCATTTTCCTGACTAACTGACAAAGAACTTGCTGATACATACAAGATTTCCTGTGGGGATACAAATGAAGAGGCAGGGGCAGGTCCACCAAGAGAGCCAACGGGCTGCTGGTGGACTACTCTTTTCCCGAGTTGGGTTCAGGGGAAGGGGCGGGGTCGGTCGGGGTTGTTGAGACCTCGGCAGCGGCCAGGCGCATCTTCCGAGTGTTGTTAGCGGCCAGGGTGGGGCATTCATTTTTGAAGTGGTCGGCTGATCCACAGTACAGGCATTGTCCCTTCGCCATGCGTTCGTCACGTCGGCGTTGGTTTTGTGCCTTTTGGGAAGCTGATAGGTCCATGGGGGCTGTGCCGTAATTGCCACTGTTAGTGCTGGTCGGGTGGGCGGCTGGTCGGGCCGGTGCAGGGGCTGGTCGTGGGGGAGCTGGCGTGGCTTGGCGTCGGGTGACAGCTGCATGGGCTCGGATACGATAGTCTAGCTTCATACATAGGTCGACAAACTTCGCAAAATCTTGGGGTTCATCAGCCTGGTATACCAGACTGGCTTGTAGTTCTCGGGACAGGCCTCTCTTCAGGGCTGCCTTTTTCGCATTGGTGTCGAAGTTGAGGATTGCCATCAGGCGTTGGAACTCAGCATAGTAGATGCTAAATTCCCTATTGCCTTGGTTGAGTTTCTCGAGTTCCGCAGATGCTGTCCCCACTTGGTCTGGGTCTCCGAATGCAGATTCAAGGATGGTGATTAACTCTTCCACATCTTTGAGGTTGATCTTGTCTGCAAGGACATAGGGTTGGACCTGGTTCTGGGCATTGTTTTTGAGGTAACCATATACGTAACGGAGCTTATGCTGATCGTCAATGAAGCGGGAGGAGTCCCCAGCTAGCTTGGACCGAACTTTGGAAATGAAGTTAAGCAGGTCCTTGCGGTCGCCAGAGTACTCTGGTGGGTGGGGTAACTCGATCGGTTTTGTCGTAGCAAGGGCTGTGTTTCCTGTGAGGGATTGCAGTAGTCGGATAGTGGTGTTGGCTGATCCGAGGTCACGTTCGAGGTCGGCAATACGTTTCGCATAGTCAGAGTTGTCTTTTTGGGATTCCTTTAGTTCTGCCTTGAGGTCGACCAACTTTTGGCAATCGGGTTTGTATTCTTCGACTGCATTGTATAATCCTTGGATTTTGGATGGGTCTTTGTTGACTTCGTCTCTTTGAGCTGCATTGAGATACAGCGCGATAACAATTTCTTGATCAGCCATGGTGTTTTAACGGAGGTACCAGGTAAGGTTGTTGTCATCAAAGGTGACTCGTGTTGCAGAGATTTCGTTTCCGATTTGGCGGGCAATTTCGATTTCGTCGATAATAGCAGTGTTTCCCAAGGACAGGAATCTTGGGATGAGGCGTGTGAACTGGTAGAACCAGAGATCGTGGAGCATAGGCACAAGGGTAATCAAGGGCAGACGGTAGAGCCGGCAGGTACTTGATTACACAGTTATGTTGTAACGGCGGTCGTGGACAAGGTAATCGACAAAGAACCTGAGGGCTCTAGGCTTGTTGACAGTGATCGCAAACACAAGACAAGACCTCTTGGAGTGCACCAACGTTGGATATCTGAAGCTGTGACGTGCAACAACTATAGGGGATCCGTGTTTAGGGGCAGAGGTAGGTCAAGGAACAGGATCAGGGAAAACAGGGCAAAGAGGACAAAGGCCAGAGGATCGAAGACTGGAACGAGGACAGAGACTGAGGTGAGGACAAAGGACGAGGACTGGAGAGGACTCAAATATTTATTCGGTGAAATGAACAAATAACTGTGTAAGGAGAAAAGGAAAAGAAACAGAACGCTGCGAGGACAAGTCCTCTTATATACACATTTTCTCCTTCCACGCCGAGACACTAAACAAGTAGACCCTGAACCCTTAACCCTTAACTAACCAGCACAGCCGCTCCAGCCATTCCAAACATATGCGGCTGAGCAATTATCCTAATCTATGTGGCTTATCGCCAAGAGCACAGCCACCCAGATAAGCCTCCTGATAAGCGAGTGATAACAAGTGATAGGTGAGAAGTGAATGAATTTCTTGAGCCGTGACAAATAGGTTGGACATGGAACAGAAGAAGGTGAACTATGCGAGTTCCCGGTGTAGAGGTAATGCCTGGGCATGGATCGAACCATCCATCTGGGAAGGAAAAAGCGTATACACCACCTGGGACCCATTTAAAACCACCATCAGCAGAGCTTTTGGAGAAGCCGATTCCAGGGAGGTGGCAAGAAGAAAATTTAAAATAATTCGGCAGGGTGCCTGCTCTGCAGCGGCATACTGGGCCGAATTCCAGAGAATGAAATCTGACTTGAAGTACAATGATGAGACCTACATCGACCAATTTAGTGACGGACTAAACACTGATGTCCAAAGACAATTAGCCCTCCTCGATGAACGACCCACTGACCTAACAGAAATCGCCAACAGGGCCATAGCCTTGGACAACCGGCTGTTCAATTTCCGCACCTTAAGAACCCGATATGAACCTCAATTCCAGCACCACCTGTACCAAAAGGGGCCAAGCCACGACTCTCGATCCTCCGATCCCAAACCTATGGATCTAGACTCCACCAATAGACCTAAACCAAGAGATAGGGCGGTGGACAACAGACGAAAGAGAAACAACGAGTGTTTCAACTGTGGAAGGATGGGCCACTATGCCGCAAAGTGCCCGAATAAGAGAGCATACTGTGCTGCAGAGACTACATCAGCAGAAGAAGAACTCAGGGAGACATCGGGAAAAGAAGGCCCCCAGGAATAAAGGCTAACGGTGGATTCCTGGTACAACTATCGCCCACCAGCTCAACCATGGCAGGACTGTCAGATGGAATTTCAAGCATAGGACCATATGGAAGAAATCAGAAAATTATCTTGCAGGTCAAGATAACTGGTCGAGACGAAAAAGAACACAAAACAATGGGCATGATCAATTGCGGGGCCACCGAAAAATTTATAGACCAAAGATTAGCAGAACAACAGGGATTGCCCCTAAGAAACAAGGTAGTTCCACGAAGAGTTCTCACCGTAGATGGACGAGAATTGGAGGGGGGACCAGTAACACATGATGCCATGGTGACAATGGTTATCAATGACCACCAGGAAGAGATGAGGCTCCACTGCATCACTATCGGGAATTCGCCGATAATCATCAGACTACCATGGCTATGGAAACACAACCCCAACATTGACTGGAAAGAAGGAAAGGTCACCTTTGACTCACAAAAAGTCGGGAAAAACTGTCTCCCTACCTCACCCCACGCCACGACCGTACCCGAATGAAGAGCGGAAGAGGAATATGCCCGACAGGCGGGCAGCAATTTGGAGAACGCCTATGCAATCGCGAGCGAAGGACAAGAAGAAACAACACAAACCAACAATAATGAGGAAGGAAAGTTCCGAATCCAGGAAATATGGGAAGAATATGTGCAGGAAGAGGAGGAAGACCAGGATAAAAAAGAAGACAAGGATGGGTTCCAGGAACATAAGCGCGCGGAACCCACTGAGGATGACCCCAATCCTGTGCAACCTACCTTGCGGCAAATCCCGCAAGCGCTGACCAACCAGGAAGAACCAAGGCAATCGGAACCCTCCCATGAAGAATCAATTAATACCCCCAAAGGATTGGAATTCGCAAGCGCGGTAACACGAATAATTCAGACTGAACGAAAGTCACATGATCCATTGGAGGGAATCGTACCACCCGAATACGCAGATTATCTCTCCGTGTTTAGGGAAAAAGAGGCGGTGGGATTACAACCTCACTGACATCATGACCACCGCATTCCTTCATTGGAAGGAAAGGTTCCGCCCTTCGAACCCCTCCGAGCCCTCGACGAAGACCAACTGCAAGTACTAACAGAATACCAGGACGAAAACGAAAATGCAGGGCTGGATCCGACAATCGACGTCCACAGCGGGGGCCCCCATCCACTTCGTAAAGAAGAAAGATGGTACTCTTCGCCTATGTGTTGATTACTGGCGGCTCAACGAGATCACGATAAAGGATCGCACACCACTCCCATTGATAGGAGAGGCATTGGATAGACTATCCCATGCCAGGATCTACATGAAGTTGGATGTGCAGGATGCAAATCACAACCTCCGGATAGCTACAGGGGACAAATGGAAGACTGCTTTTCGCACAAAATATCGCCATACGAATATCGAGTAATGCCATTCGGCCTGACAAATGTGCCAGCATCCTTCCAACAATGGATGAATGAGGTCCTAAGTGATTATCTCAACATCTTTTGCATTGCCTATCTCGATGATATATTGATCTACTCAGACAGCATGAAAGAACATAGGAAGCATGTCTGCATGGTACTTGGATGATTAAGAGATGTAGGACTGACCTTGAAACCATCCAAATGTCAATTTCATATGGAAAAGACGTAATATCTGGGATATATAATCTCACCAACAGGATTACAGATGGACCCCGAGAAAATCAAGACGGTGAAGGAGTGGCGAGAGCCAGTGAACGTGAAGGGTGTCCAGAGCTTCCTGGGCTTCGCAAACTTTTACTGATGGTTTATCCATGATTTCAGCAAAATCACAACACCATTAACATGATTAATGAGAAAGCAAGTACGGTGGGAATGGAATGATGCAACACAACAGGCTTTTGAACAACTCAAGGCGGCAATGAATTCCCAACCCATTCTGCAACATTTCGACCCAGATCGACCCCTCACTCTCGAAACAGATGCATCAGATTACGCCATTGGGGCTGTCTGTTCACAACCCGATGCCTCCAACGTCTTACACCCCCTTGCCTATTTCTCCCAGAAGCTTAGGGACACCGAACTCAATTACGACATCCACGATAAAGAACTACTGGCCATAGCTGAAGCTTTAGACAAGTGGTCTACGTATTGTAAATCAACACGACACAGTATCCAGATACTATCAGACCATAAGAACTTAGAGTATTGGCAGACAAAGAAGGACCTCAACCTACGTCAGGCTCGGTGGGCAGAACAATTATCAAACTATGACTTCAAGATTGTCACGAACATCCTGGGACATGCTCTTGGGTGCGCTCGCAACCACAGCTGGACTGTGGCTCGCTGGCATAACGTTGGCAGTGCTCTATGTTATCTTGAGGGTTTAGGGGAAGGGCTGCGGTTAGGGCTTAGGGAAAGCGTTTAGGGTTTAGGGAAAGGGGGCTGCAGGAAGGAGGTTTTGGGATCTGAGGCAGGGGACGTTTGGGATGCGTTTGGGGGCACGGTTTCATGGGATGTTCGATTTACGTTTGAGTCCTGTTTCTGCTTTCGTTTGAGTTCCGTTTGAGATCTTCCGTTGGTTATGTTTTGCTTTCTGTTTAGGTTATGCGTCTCATGTTGTTTCATTATTGTATCGCGGGGTTTGAAGGCGCTGCAGGGCAGCTGCTTGGGATCTACGAAGGGCACGAGAATTATGTATAAGAAGGAACACTTTGTATTTCATTTATTCGGTACGCAATCAATTATCTATTCTACAGAACTATCTACACATACACAGATTCGTCCGTCTCATTAGTGAACGTCATCACAAACTCTCACCTCCAGCCCCATCCCCATACGCCAATTACGAATCCAAACGATAACGGAAGCATAACAAGAGAGGGCAGCGCCACAGAGACATTCTGGATACTAGTCAGTATTGCCCGTGCCAGATACTAACTCAGGATAGTAGTACCGAGCCAAACCCAACTGCAGAGCAGTATACCAGACCGTTGCGTTGCCTGTCGTGCCCTGTGGCTGTGTAGACAGGTTCCTGACATTTGATTGCGTCCCTTTTACGGCACCCGACGCAACCCAGGAAGCAACAAGGCTTCAATACGAAAAATCAGAAAATCGGCGCAGTAACGCCTCACGAGCAGACAGACAGTGGATCCCTTCCAGTTACGGGAATTGGGCGAGGTTATAGGAAGAGAACCGGCAGGACCAGCGAGTCCAGTAACCCCAGAGAATCCATCCCGGCCACAGACACCGGAGACTCCAGGGCCAGCACAAATACCCAAAGAGGACGGTTCCGGAATGGCTACACCTCAGGGTACAGGCAGTGGGGCCCTTGCTCCGGTCATGATGACACAGGACCAACTCCAGCAGCTCCTCCAGCAATTGTACCATCCGGCGATTTCCAGCAACCCCAAGGTCGAGGACCCGGAGCTCTACCACGGAGAGCGATCCAAGCTCCGTGCTTTCCTCACCCAATGCGAGTTGAAATTCAACTGTGAACCCAACAAATTCGACGGGGATGTAAAGAGGGTCAACTACGCTAGTTCGCGGTGTCGAGGAAATGCGTGGGCTTGGATTGAACCATCTATAGCTCGAGGGCAAAGTACTTACGGAACTTGGGAGGAATTTAAGACTGCGATCACCCGGGCGTTCGGCGAGGCGGACTCCAAGGAGGTTGCAAGAAGGAAATTCAAAGCTATTCGGCAAGGGAACCGCTCCGCAGCAGCGTACTGGGCCGAATTCCAGAGGATCATGGCCGACCTGGATTATAACGACCCCATGTATATTGATCAATTCAATGACGGGCTCCACATCGACGTTCAAAGACAGCTTGCCCTCCTGGAAACCAAGCCCACCACCATGATCGATTTTGCCAACAGGGCTATCGCGTTGGACAACCGCTTATTTAATTTCCGGACCCTACGGACCCGACACGAACCGCAGTACTACCGAGACCACCAAAATTCATACCCCAGGGCCCAACACAACCCCCAGGACTCGACCTCTTCGGACCCCGATCCTATGGAACTGGACGCCACCCGGAGATTTCGAGGGAAGGATAGGGCAGAAGAAGAGAGACGGAGAAGAAATAATGAATGCTACAACTGTGGAAAAACGGGCCACTATGCAGCACGATGCCCCACCAGGAGACCGAACCAGGACCGGAGAACCTACAGGGCCGCTGAGGCAACATTAGAAGAAATGTCATCCGACGAAGAGTCGGGAAAAGAGGACCCCCAGGAGTAGAGATCGAGGGTAAACTCCTGGGGCAGATAACAAACCCAAAACCACCAGAACCCACCTACATCATCTCGAGTGTGGGCCCCTACCAAAGGGACGAAAAAATCATCTTAAAAGTTATTATTCGGGGAAGCGATAACCGGGAGCACCGCACGACTGCTATGGTGGACTGCGGAGCCACGGAAAATTTCATCGACAAGGAATACGCAGAAAGGAATGGGATACCACTGAAAAAAAAAAGGTTTCCCCGGAGGGTACTAGCTGTGGATGGAAGAGAGGTAGCTAGTGGACCAGTCACCCATGATGCAATGGTGAACTTAACGATAAATAACCACCACGAAATGACCAAGTTACATTGCATCACCATCGGTAACTCGCCAATCATCGTCGGATTACCATGGCTAAAAAGGCACAACCCTAACATTGACTGGAGGGAAGGACGGGTCACGTTTGACTCGACAAAGTGTGCTAGGGACTGCCTCGACACCTCCCCGCATGCCACAGCCGTGGCAGAGGAACAGGCAATCGACAAATACTACCGGGACATCGCGCCGGACGTGACACCCGGAGATACGGCCTACGGGTCCTCCATGATCAGGGACGGACAGGAAGGGACTTTCAACGACAATCCTTCCCGGATGCAATCACCAGGAACCAACGGGACTCCAGTGGAAACAGGGGAAACATCGAAAGGGTTCAACTCACCGGGCGTCGCCGAACAACCACCCCTCCCCGAGGCCAGGGATATCGTTCCGAAGGAGTATCACGAGTACCTTCACGTCTTCGAGGGGAAGGGAGATCAGGGAAGACCACCACATAGACACCACGACCATAGGATTCCACTGGTAGAAGGGAAGGTCCCCCCATTCGAACCCCTTCGGGCATTGGACGAGGGAAGACTACGGGCGTTGAGGGAATATCTGGAAACAAGCCTGAAGCGAGGATGGATAAGGAGCTCGACATCCCCGGCGGGGGCGCCTATCCATTTTGTGAAGAAAAAAGATGGCAGCCTCAGGATGTGCGTGGACTACCGAGGACTAAACGCCATGACCGTAAAGGACCGAACGCCACTACCACTGATCGGAGAAGCTTTAGACCGGCTATCAAACGCAAAAATATATACAAAACTAGATGTGAAGGATGCATACCACAACCTCCGGATAGCAAGGGGGGATGAATGGAAAACGGCATTCCGGACGAAGTATGGGTTATACGAGTATTTGGTTATGCCATTTGGATTAACCAACGCACCGGCATCTTTTCAGCGGTGGATGAATGAAGTATTAAGCGATTACCTCGATGTTTTCTGCATTGCATACCTCGACGACATCTTAATATACTCGGACAACATCGAACAACACCGAAGGGACGTGAGGAGGGTTCTCCAACGAGTGGAAGAAGTAGGACTGACCCTGAAGGCGTCGAAGTGTGAATTCCACACCGATAGGACGGAATACCTGGGTTACATTATCGCGCCAACAGGAATCTCCATGGATCCAGAAAAAGTTAAAACGGTGGCGGAATGGAGGGAACCCACAAATGTGAAGGGGGTGCAGAGCTTCCTAGGGTTCGCAAATTTTTACAGAAGATTTATCCGGGACTTCAGTAAAATCACGACACCATTAACCAAATTGACCCGAAAGGACACAGCCTGGGAATGGGGCGACGCCGCGCAATCAGCATTCAAACAACTCAAGGCGGCAATGATTTCGCAACCAATACTGCGACATTTCGACCCCGCCCGCCCCCTGACATTGGAAACAGATGCGTCGGACTACGCAATCGGGGCCGTATGCTCCCAACCAGACGACACCGGCGTCCTCCACCCTCTGGGATATTTTTCGCGGAAGCTCAAGGACGCTGAGCTGAACTACGATATCCACGACAAAGAATTGCTAGCAATCGTCGACGGCCTAGGCAAATGGGGCACTTACTGCAAGAATACGGCACACACGATCACCATCTTGACCGATCATAAAAATCTCGAACATTGGCAGACGAAAAAGGACCTAAACTTGAGACAGGCTCGCTGGGGGGAACAGCTCGCCAATTACGACTTCACCATCACCTATCGACCAGGCAAGTTGGCTGGAAAGCCGGATATCCTCTCCAGAGAGTCAGGAGACTCTCCCTGGGAGGGGGAGGTAAAGCATAGACAGAACCGAGGACGGGTTTTACTTCCAGCCCAGGCATTTCGGATCAGCTCCGCCGAGGTTATGGAACTGCAGGTAGACCAGGAATTGTTGGAAGAAATAAAAAGAAAAACTGCGGGGGATCAGGACATGCAGGAGGTTATCCGGAAACTGCGAGAGGGAGAACGACGGAACAACAAGGTTGCCCTTGGACTATGCGAAGAAAGAGAAGGAATACTGACATACGAGGGGTTGATCTGGATACCCGAGAATGACCAATTACGACTCCGGCTCCTACACGACCACCACGACGCAATGGTGGCAGGTCACCCAGGACGAGCAAAGACTTTGGAATTGCTGGGCAGAAATTATTACTGGCCTCAGCAGCGACAATACGTAAATCGATACGTCGACAACTGTGACACATGCAAGAGGACTAAGCCAGTGAAACATGCCCCGTTCGGCCTGTTGAGGCCCTTACAGCTACCCGAACGACCGTGGGACTCGATTTCGATGGACTTCATTACGGGACTACCACCGGTGGGGGAATGCAACGCTCTCTGGGTAATTGTGGACCGTCTTACGAAGATGGCCCATTTCGTTGCTTGTGCGGACACCATGGGACCGAGTGATTTGGCGGACGGGTTTATATCGCATGTGGTCCGGGCTCATGGACTACCCAGTAGCATTATCTCTGACCGAGGTTCCTTATTCACTTCGACTTTTTGGAAGCGGATCATGGAGGCCATGGGGACCACCCGGAACCTTAGTACTGCATTTCATCCTGAAACGGATGGACAAACAGAACGAATTAATGCAATCTTGGAGCAGTACCTACGAGCGTACTGTAACTACCAGCAGGACAACTGGAAGCAGCTCCTGCCGATTGCAGAATTTTGTTATAACAACACACAATCCGAAACCACGAAGGTGACCCCACTCTTCGCCAATTGCGGATATCATCCTCGTTTCGAGCCGAACCTCGGGGGAATGAATGCCAGGACCCCCGAAATCTCAGATTACATTTCGACTCTCACCAACCTCCACGGGGAATTACGGGCCGAGATCCATTATGCCCAGGCAACCCAGGCGGAACAAGCAAACAAATCGAGATACCCAGACCCTGTACTCAGGCCAGGGGATAGTGTATGGTTGCGAAGGAAGCATGTGAGAACGACACGCCCCTCCAATAAACTCGACTACAAGCTTATAGGCCCTTACCCCATCCTGGAGAAGATAGGATCGAAGGCATATAAATTGGACCTCCCTCCCAGCGTGAGGATCCATCCAGTTTTCCATATCTCCCTTCTTGAGCCGGCTCAACCAGAGAACGAACCCATCCCCGGACATATCCAACCACCCCCACCACCAACTATCATCGACAACGAGGAGGAATGGGAAGTCGAAGAAATCGTTGACTCCCGCTATCACCGGAAACAGCTCCAATACCGCGTCAAGTGGACAGGTTTACACGACGAGGACAAGACCTGGTACCCTGCTACAAATTTCAACAACTCCCCAGACGCCGTACAAAGGTTCCACCAAAGATACCCCCGAAAACCGGCACCTCAGAACTAGGCATGGCAGGACCAGAGATTACCATTAAGACCGAGAGGGAACAAAACTCGGGCGGCTGGAACCGCCCTCTTACCCCTCTCCCCGCCACGACTTACACCCCCCACGATGACCTCCACTGGTCCTTCTGCTACGACGACTATTGTTCCACCCACCTTCAGACAAAACAAAACAACAACTACTTTCCTACCGCCGGATCGGAAGGACCAACCCACCAACGACGAAACGAAACATGCGGCTGCGGACGCGAGCATCATCCCGAGTTGGATGCTGTGATCCAGGCAAGGCATCTCAACAGGGCGAAGGCCTGCCGGGCCTGGCAAAGGGGGAAGCGGGTCTGTTACGATTGTGGTTTCCTCGTCAACATGGACGGACACGAGGCCAGATGCGATGCCACTCGACCGACCCATTCCTCCCCAATTGATACCCAGGGAGCTGACACACCTGCCCTCGCTGGCGACGGCAACCACGACACAACCGAACAACGTACCCCCGACAACCCGGAAGGACCCCCAGGACCACAGGGGGGGGTTACCATGGACAGGCACCGGGTGCCAGTTTTACTGATGCCCTCGATGGGCGGGCCAGAGGGAGTAGCGGTGAACCTATCCCTCTATCAACAGGTCACCGAAGAGACAACCGCACGACGGCAAGAAAACCTACAACGACACCGGGAAGATATCGCTCGACTGGAGAGGATGATTCGAGGCGAACAACGAAGGAACCAAGGAGCGAGATACCCAGGGCCATATCCAAGGGAGAGGACACAGCCGGGACTAGGACTAGAGGGCCTCGTCGGAGCCTCGGCCTGGAGAGGGGGGTTAATGTCACGAACATCCTGGGACATGCTCTTGGGTGCGCTCGCAACCACAGCTGGACTGTGGCTCGCTGGCATAACGTTGGCAGTGCTCTATGTTATCTTGAGGGTTTAGGGGAAGGGCTGCGGTTAGGGCTTAGGGAAAGCGTTTAGGGTTTAGGGAAAGGGGGCTGCAGGAAGGAGGTTTTGGGATCTGAGGCAGGGGACGTTTGGGATGCGTTTGGGGGCACGGTTTCATGGGATGTTCGATTTACGTTTGAGTCCTGTTTCTGCTTTCGTTTGAGTTCCGTTTGAGATCTTCCGTTGGTTATGTTTTGCTTTCTGTTTAGGTTATGCGTCTCATGTTGTTTCATTATTGTATCGCGGGGTTTGAAGGCGCTGCAGGGCAGCTGCTTGGGATCTACGAAGGGCACGAGAATTATGTATAAGAAGGAACACTTTGTATTTCATTTATTCGGTACGCAATCAATTATCTATTCTACAGAACTATCTACACATACACAGATTCGTCCGTCTCATTAGTGAACGTCATCACAAACTCTCACCTCCAGCCCCATCCCCATACGCCAATTACGAATCCAAACGATAACGGAAGCATAACAAGAGAGGGCAGCGCCACAGAGACATTCTGGATACTAGTCAGTATTGCCCGTGCCAGATACTAACTCAGGATAGTAGTACCGAGCCAAACCCAACTGCAGAGCAGTATACCAGACCGTTGCGTTGCCTGTCGTGCCCTGTGGCTGTGTAGACAGGTTCCTGACAAAGATAACATACCGACCTGGAAAGATGGCAGGGAAACCAGACATATTATCACGAGAGTCAGGGGACTCTCCCTGGGAGTGGGAGATGAAGCATCAACAAAATCGCAGCCGAATCCTCCTTCACCAAGATGTGTTCCACGTGAATGGGACTCAACTGGTCAGACTCACACCGGACACCTCCCTCATCACCGGAATTCAAAACAAATCAAAAAACGACAAAGAAATCCAGGAGGTGGTGGGGAAACTTCGAAGGGGAATAACCCAAGATGGTAGAATTCCCTTGGGGCTATGTGAGGAAGATAACGGCCTACTCCTATATGAGGGACTGATATGGGTACCGGATGACGACGGCCTACGACTTGGAATGTTACAACAACACCACGATTCTCAAGCCGCTGGACATCCTGGGAGGGCAAGGACCTTGGAGTTTAACAGCCGGAATTTCTATTGGCCACAGCAGCGGCAGTACGTAACTCATTACGTTGACTACTATGATGCCTGTAAACGTAACAAACCCATCAGACATGCCCCTTTCGGCCTCCTAAGACCCTTAGAGGTTCCAGAAGACCATGGGAATCCATCTCCATGCATTTTATCACAGGGCTCCCGGATGATGGGGGAATGAACACCATATGGGTAATAGTTGATCGCCTTACCAAGATGGCACACTTCGTAGCATCTAAGGACACTATGGGTCATAGGGCACTTGCCGATGGATTCCTCATGCATGTGGTATGGGCCCATGGACTTCCCAGGAGCATCATAACAGATCGAGGATCCTTATTTACCTCCCAATTTTGGAAAAGGGTTATGGAAGCAATGGGGACCTCTAGGAATCTGAGCACAGCATTCCATCCGGAATCTGATGGACAAATGGAGAGGATCAATGCAATCGTCGAACAATACCTCCGGGCATATTGTAATTATCAACAGGACAATTGGAACCAACTCCTGCCTATGGCGGAGTTCTGTTATAACAAATCTCGCTCACAAACCACCAAGGTATCCCCCTTTTTCGCGAATTACGGCTATCACCCCCGCTTCACCCAACCGCTGGGCCAGGTTGCGGGGGAACTTCCCGAGGTCTCTG
Organism: Pyronema domesticum; assembly: GCA_024516145.1. Taxonomy (NCBI): domain Eukaryota; kingdom Fungi; phylum Ascomycota; class Pezizomycetes; order Pezizales; family Pyronemataceae; genus Pyronema; species Pyronema domesticum. The sequence goes on along the minus strand of JAJJXL010000051.1, from coordinate 16,423 downwards.
AATATGTTGGTACTCTCAACAAACTGCATGAGGACTTGAGAGCAGAGGTCCACTATGCCCAGACTACCCATGCAGAACAGGCCAACCGGCACCGACACCCAGACCAGGTCCTTTGAGCAGGAGACCAGGTCTGGTTAAGGCGAAGGAATGTGAGGACCACCTGACCTTCCAACAAATTAGATTACAAGCTATTAGGCCCCTACACTATCCTGGCCAGAGTAGGATCGCGGGCTTATAAGCTGGACCTCCCCTCAAACATAAAAATCCACACAGTGTTCCATATCTCTCTGCTAGAACCCTTACAGCTGACATCGACCACCATACCAGGGGATACCCAACCCCCTCCATTGCCCATTATCCTCGACGGTGAAGAAGAGTGGGAGGTCAAGGAAATAGTGGACTCTCGACGCCATGAGGGCAGGATCCACTATCGAGTCAAGTGGACAGGACTGCATGACCCTGATTCCACTTGGTACCCCACCAAAAACTTTCGAAACTCACCCGACGCCATCACCCAATTCCATCGCAGGTACCCCAATAAACCCGCCTCACAATTTCAATGGATGACATGATGAATCTGGAGGACCCCCTGCCATCCTCGGGCTGGTACCGAACCCTTACTCCTCCGACAGTGAACCAATATCCCCACCCCACGATACCTCACGCGGACCTCCACTGGTCGTTCTACAACAACGATTCCTGCTCCATCCACCTAAAATCAAAATTTCAACACAACCATTTCCCAGCTGTGGCACAGGCAATCACTGCCCGAATGAAAGAATGATGTAGCTGCGGGCAGCCACACGACCCTGAGTTAGACTGGGTAATCCGGCATCAAAAAATGAATCCACAAAATGCCTGCAGGGCATGGCAAAGAGGGAAGAGCGTCTGCAACGTGTGTAGATTCTTAGTCAACAAAGACGGACATGAAGAAAGATGTGGCATCAAATGATGGAAACCCCCTACCGAGACAGAAACTGAGACACCAATTGCCACCTACAATAAGGAAACTGAGATGGAAACTGGCACACCGGTATCTACCGAACACAAAGAAAATGAACCACCTTGTCCCCACGGACTGGAGCCAGGGGAAACTGTCACCCATACCATACATCACCAACTCCCCGTGATTATGATGACCAGGCCCCCGGATCATGAGAAGCTGGCCATCAACCTTTCCTTTTACCAAATGATGCATGGTCCGGAGCAATGCCTCCCCACCTTGGATTCCCAGCCAACCAACGAATCAATCTACACCCCTTGTTCGGATTGTCCAGAGCCCCCCGCCTCAGGACACCAGCAAGACCAAATACCACCCCACATCCTTGGGGACATCACCAACGTTGTTCAACATTGTCGATGTCGGGGAAGGCAGTATCAGGGGCGGTCCATGATTCGTAAGTCTGCCCTAGGCTCTGCCTTCGGCGTCACCAGAGTCTTGGCCTGGAGGGGGGGGCTTATGTCACAATGCTCTTGTGAAATGCTCCTGGCCTCTGCTGCTACTACTGCGAGTATCTGGGTTGTTACCCTCACCCTAGCAACCTGCTATGTGGTGATGAAGTAATAGGGTTAGGGCAAGGGGCCCAGCCCCTTGCCAGGATTACGAATGTACGAAGTTTCCTTTCTACGCGAGTTTGCTTTATGAAGTATTGTTATATGTTTTGCTATTTTTGGAATTGTTTGTATTTCTTTTGTGATAGTTGGAATTGAGACTACCACAGAGTCCCGGCAGAAGACGGTGGAACCACCGGGGAGCATGGGTTATGTACAGTGTTGGGAATCATGGCGGTTAAGAGCATTGGAAATGTTGGGTCATGTATTGTTTGTTCACTATGTTGGAATCGTGGCGGTTAAGGGGGTTGGAAATGTTTGGTCATGTATTGTTTGTTTACTACGTTTAGGAATCATGGCGGCTAGCAGGATTACGAAGGAATGGTCATGTATTGATGGAACATTCTCTGCAGGCAGGGAATGTTGAGTCATCATGGATGAAGGACATGTATAAAAGAGGAGGAATTTGTACTTATGTTTATTTCTTCACGCAATCAAGTTTCTATTTCACAACGTTATCTACAAGACTTTCTCTCGCTCTTCATCCTCTTCCCCAAATCTCCTCCCTTGATCAACGTGGCCACCCAATAACCACCTGGTCTACGAAGTCACCCACCCTTCGTTCCCCTAGGCGAAGTATTGCCCTTCATTGCCCCTAACACTGAAGCCTTACCAGTAAGCTGAATCACTGGCCATCCACTGGAGCACTGCGCTGCCTGTCATCATCAGGAACCATAGGTACGGGTTTTGACAAAGAGAGCCATCCTGCTCTTCCCAGCTTACACATTTCCCGACTCGACTACATCCTCCCTGTCCTCCTCCACTCGATTCGTTACCTCAGTGGCTGCTACTCGCAATGGACGTGCTGGGACCTTGGGACAACTCGGACAGTCTCATGCCATGTGGTTGAACCCTCCACAGTACAGGCAGCAGTTTTCGTCAATCCTCTTTTGGCGTTCTTCTGGGGAGAGGCATCGACGAGCCACTAACAGGTCCATGGGGGCAGGGCCGAAGTGGCCGCTGCCACTGCTCGTAGGGTGTGGGGTATTCTGGGTGGATGCTGGGGGTGTGCTGCAGGGCAGGGAGGAGGTGGGTTTGGTCACAGCAGTGGGGCGGGTGCTCTCAGCCTTTCGAGCATGAAATTGTTGATCCCTCCATTTCACGAGGGGTACATATTGATTCCAGTCCTCCAGGACATCCTGAGTAGTAAGTGTTAACCGGGGGTTTTCTGGTGACTGATGGCCGGGTAACTCAAGATTTCCAAAAGAAAAAATTGAGAAGTAATAATTCCAATGATGGGAATTATTTACTTCTCTGGGGATTCTCGTAGAAATGAGTAATAACATGTTATAATCTTAAACTCTCCTGCTTATCTCAGGGAGCGTTTTGAGATCGTCGGTAGAAATTGCATTCAAGTGTGAACAGCAATCTGCAAGGGTCTTATTGTTTGAGGAGGGTCATGATGGTATTGTTGTGTAGGTCTTTCGAGTATTGTGTAAATAGTCGAGTATGAGGTACTAATATCTTTCTGGGACTTGCTTGTAATTGATGGGACGATTGTGGGTCTTTCGCTGGATGATCGCTTCTTCGAGTGGGGGCTTTTTGATATTTTATGTTTTCTGACTTGAGCTCCCCACTCATATACCCACCGGGTACGTTGCAGTGGTCGGAACGCCAAGTACTGGTTGACGTTGGTAGAGAGCATGCAAACATGATATTTTTCGCATACAAATTCCGCATTTCGAATTTTTCTATGCAAATGCTCCAAATCATTCCCAAACCAATCGGATGACTCTTGGTGATCCTCTCGGCCATATCGTGCATGCGCTGTTGCTCAACCCGTCATTTGTCAATATATTATGCCTAATAATATGACCTCTGTAGGGCATTTGAGCACATATCTCATCTCATGCATGTGTCATCAGCTCAGGTGAAGTGTTTGTCCTTAGTTGCTGGATTTCCTGATCCGTCCTTATCTGGGGCTGCGGCTTCCTGTGCCGTCTGTATGCCTTGCCAACACTTCACCATGGTAGATGTCATCTGGGCCTCCTGTGGCTTCCAATAGGATCCAACTTCCATATCCATTTGTCTATCTGTGCTTTTTCTCGTCATATCAGGCTAACCGAAGGTTGTCTGCAGGATAAGGTTTCCTGTATTGTCGGCTGCCTCAGGGCCGCTGTGCCACATATTGGTCTTTACTGCCTATGTGTCACACCCTATAATGTGTGATAATAGATTGGGTAACATGTATAACTTGAGAGAGAACATGGCAAACTTGACTGGAGAATGAATATTATCAATCAGCAATTTGGGCCGGAACCCTCCGAAGATCTGGCAAGCGAAGTCACATGACTCGTGAACCCCGAATGAGACCTCATGAAGGTCCCGGCCCATGACATCACACCTATTGAACATCAGCAGGGGCAAGATCAGGAAGGAGAAGGGAAGGAGCCATAAGATGAGTGTTGGCGACGATGATGGAGAGACAAAGACGAGGGCGAACAGTACCTACTTATACATGAGGAGATGCTCAGCAACCAACGGATACCAAGAGGGCTTGCACGGAGGAGAGCTCCATGGCATGTGCAAGGCATTGCGAAATCATCATTCAACATACCTGCATTCGGAGTTAGTTGACCAAGGCAGAGTCTAGTCAGTGAACAGGAGTGGCGCTGAGTACAAGGGTCAAGACTGCACAGCATGAGACAACGTACAACAAGCAAGGAACCCACTCAAGGAACCTGTGTCATACCCCACCTTTAAGACACATTTTAAGAATGGGGATTCTTACTAAGTAATGACTCAAGCCATAAGGCAAGAGCCATTACTAACCACCCTTCATCCACTTCCCGCAGGAAGTAGGATAATGGGGGGCCAGGAAAAAAGTCAGCATCATAAAGGGTTAGGAACCCGGGGTAGCCTCAGGAGGGACAGTTTCCGATCAACGGCTGAGGTTTCTAATGCCCAGCCGTATCCTGGGGAACGTACCCCTGATGTTGACAAAAACCTGGAATACTTATAGCCTGGGCCACTGTGGTTCTTACTTGCCACAAGTCCACAAAGGGACTACCCTCTGCCGAAAATGCTTCGCCGTATTCGAACGTTGTGCCGTGTCACACAGGACCACCCCAACAGGCAGGCATAGAAGGGGCTGGGACAAGAAAACAGGAGGAGAATGAATAAGAAGAATGGAGATCGAGGAGGAGGAGTTCGCCGTATATGACTGAGTCTGCCGGAATGGATAGAGGAAGGTCGAAGGAAGTCAAGGTCGATGATAAGGATGAAGGATTGATGGACGAGGAAAGATTGTAGGATATTTAAGAATGAATTAAATGAACACTACGACTGAGTGCCAAGTCCAAGATCAAGAATCATATGTTACCGAGGAAGCTCAGCGGAGATGATCGGAACCCGAAGGAATCATACCGAACGTCATTATGATAACACATGCGATAGCAGAGTCTAGTCGGCCGAAGGAGATAAGGATTGTCTTAGGCGATAAAGACCAATACGAGGTGCATTAACCCTGAGGCAGCCGACAATACAGGAAACCTTATCCAAAGGCAGCCTTCGATCAGCACGATATGACGAGACTGGATGCATACGGACAAACGGAAAGATAAGATGAAACCTATCGGAAGCCACAGGCGGCCCGAATGACATCTACCGTGGTGGAGTGTTGGCAAGGCATACCGACGGCACAGGAAGCCGCAGCCCCAGATAAGGACGGATCAGGAGATCCGGCAAACAAAGTTGAACACTTCACCGGAGCTGACGACATATGCATGAGATGAGATATGCGCTCGAATGCCCTACGAAGCCAATATTATTAGAAATAATATATCGGCAAACGACGGGATTAGAAGCGACATATGCACGATACGGCCGAGAGGATCACCAAGTGTCATCCGATTGGTTTGGGAACATTTTGGGGCGTTTGTGCTGAGAAAATCGAAATACGGAATTTGTATGCGAAAAATATCATGATTGCATGCTCTCTACCAACGTCAACCAGTACTTGGCGTTCCGACCACCGCAACGTACCCGGTGGGTATATGAGTGGGGAGCTCAAGTCAGAAAATATAAAATATCCCAAAAGCCCCCACTCGAAGAAGCGATCATCCAGCAGAAGACCCACAATTGTCCCATCAACTACGACCAAGTCCCAGAAAGATATTAGTATCTTATACTCGATTATTTACACAATACTCGAAAGACCATACAACCAAGACCCTCTTCAATACCTAAGACCCTCACTGATTGCTGTTCACACTTGAACGCAATTAACAACGACGATCTCAAAAACGCTCCCTGAGATAAGCAGGAGAGTTTAAGATTATAACACGTTATTACTCATCATCCCTACGAGAATCCCCAGAGAAGTACATAATTCCCATCATTGGAATTATTACTTCTCATTTTTCTTTTTCGGAGATATTGAGTTACCCTACCGTCGGTCACGAGACAACCCCCGGTTAACACTATAATCTTACTCAACGCCTCACCGAGCGTACTGAGAAACGTCCTACAAAAAATTCAGAACCACAAAACAAAAAGAACAATGCCTGAGTCCATGGAAATCGACTTCCTACCCATGCCTTCTTGGGCATTGGTTAGTACCAACACTGGTGAAATGGACAATATCCCACCTATTGAACCAATCAAGCTTCACTCCGTCCCTGAATGGGGACGCACTCTCATGAGTCAATTACACCACACGGCTGCCGAAATCAACAGTCTCCGTGGACAAATCCAGAATGATGAATCAGAAGCATACCGCATCTTTATGCAAATGCAAAATGATTATCACAAGATCGAATCCAACCTCAATCTTGCAATCTCTCAAGCCCAGCAACATGCGGCGGATGCGACAGGAGCCCACTTCAACCTCACAACAACCCAGTTTGCAGAAGTTGCTACTGCCCACATGGCCTTGAGAAGGCATGTGGAAATGATTACCATAAATGCTGCGGAAAATGAGGAACGAAGACAAAAAGTGCTCCAGGATTTTGCTCAACAAATGGAAGCAAATCAGAACATCTGGGTGGATTACCACAAGGATCAGGCAGCTAAGCAAGAAAAATTTAACAACGACTGTCAACGATGGGCCTCTGAGATGAACACCAGAGAGGCAAAGGCCAGAGTAGACCAAGAAAAGGTCAAAAAGGATTTACAAAAGTTGAAACGTCTCCAGGAACAGCTACAACAGGATCACATCAATGCCTCAGCTGTTTCCCAGCAGGAACGAGAAGACATGCGACGATCATTTCGAGAAGAACTCCATGAAATTGGAGAAGAACTGAAGGTCCAATTCCAATCAGCACAACAGTCCCGCAAGGATATCGATGTACCCTCGGTCATCGATAGCATCCTAAAGCAACATGCCCAGCAGGGAAGAATTCCCCTCCCGAACAGTGAAGACCCAGAGTCAGAATATGACCTCCCACGTTCCCCACAAAATGAGCAATCGGGAAGAGGCTCAATCCGAAGTGGAAGGACCACCGAATCCAGAGACAGTAGCCCACCAGGAGGAAGGATACCTCCCCCAGGGCCTCCACCTGGAGGAAGTAGCTCCAGCTCCTCCAGCTCAGACTCAGAATCAGATAGACCTAAGGATTTAGGGCAGGAGATATCAAGACTCATTCGTGCCCTACGGAAGAAGGACAAAAAGAATCGCATCACCAAGCGACCAGAAGCAATTGTTCTAGGAAAAGCTCCCAAGATGAAGGAACCAGAGGTTTTCGATGGGGATAGAGAAAATTATATCCCATGGATGAAAGCAGTCAAGGAATATATGACTGTGCGATCTATTGACTTTAATACTGATGCAACCCGAATCAACTGGTTGGGCTCCCTCCTAAAAGGAGATGCCCGCCAATGGCACCAAAACCGTGTCGATACTACTGAGAAGGAATTACGCCCTGACACCTGGCCCTCATACACTGCAGCAATGGACCACTATTTCCGTGACCCCCACCAGAAGCGCAACTACACCAACAAGATGGCCAGGTTGCATTGGAAGTACAAACCTGGATGCCATAAGACTGGCCTCCCAGCAGATCAATGGGGAATCAGGATGGCCATCTACCAAGAGAAGGCCCAAGTTGAAGGAGAGGTCCTGAGAGAAATTTACGATCAGGCATTCCCAGAGGATCTGGCTTGCCAGGCATGGACAGATGTTCAAGACTTGGATGACCCAAAGTATGAGCGTTTTAAGGCCAGACTGATCAAGCTTGCAACTGCAAAAGAAGAACATCGGAACATGCATGAAAAGCCACTGCTCCACATATATCAAACCCCCTCAGAGCCCAAGCAGGAGAAGGACAAGCGGAAGAAGGATGAGGAAAAGAAATCCAACCGTGGTAAGGCTAGGGAAACGAACCGCACACCTAAAAGCGACCGAGAAAAGAAATTCCAAAACAATCGCGAAGCATTAGCTGGGATTCCCCAGGCTGAAATCGATCAGCATAAGGCCGATAAGGCTTCCTGCTGGCGTTGTGGGCGGAATAGCCACCATACATTAGAATGTTTTGCAAAGAAGACCTCCAAAGGAACGGATTTGGCTACCACAGTAGCAGCAGTCACAAAGAAGGCTAAACGCCAACGACCTTCAGAAGACTCGGATGATGATGAGGATGTCACCAAGGAACCAGTAACCAAGCGGCCGAAGAATGTTGCCACTGTAACCCAGACAGTATCAGAACCGGACCCAAAACCAGCAAAAAGATGTTGGGAAGTAGAGACCTCAGACCTCTCGGATTTAAACTAGGAAAGCCTCGTAAGATACGCAGAGGCATCCAAGAAGAAAAAGACGTATCAGGTTCTCAGAGGATATCAGTAGCTGGAGTCAAACGTACACAAACCCAAGGAAACCAAAAACAATCCAAAAAATCAAAACCTAATAAAAAAGAACCCGAGACGAAATTACAATTGGCCAACAGCAAGCCACCCCGAGTAGGTTCCAGACCAATTGTCCCAATGAATCTCTCAATACCTGGACAAGAGACATTCAATGTCCAAGTCATGTTCGATACAGGTGCAGCCATACCTATCATCAGCTCCAAGTTTATCAAGGAACATCACCTACCCAGGATCACCCGAAATGCACCCCTCAGAATCAATGGGGCAGATGGTCGTCCATTGTCTGGAGCTGGGGAAGCTTTCACACACTCCTTATTGCTCCAGTACAAAGGCCACTATACAAGGGAAACATTCGAGATTATGCCTCTAGAATCAGGAACAGACATAATCCTCCCCTGTTGGTGGATGGCCAAGCATCAACCCAACAGGTTTTGGGGAAAACCAGAAGACATCACCTTAGACTCCGGATTCTGTAAACAACACTGCACCAAAGCTGCAGCACAAGAATTCTCCCTCACGATGGATAAAGATATCCTACACCACTATGATGCAACAGTAATTGGGTATATTGCATCAGTCAACTCAAACACAAATGAGGTAGACCCAGCTACAGTGGTACCTCAAAAGTTCCGACAATATGTCGAAGTCCTAGGCAAACAGCTTGCAGATAAGCTCCCCGATCACAAACCCTACGATCATGCAATAGATCTGAAGCAGGGTGAACAACCACCATGGGGACCAATGTACCCCCTAAATGAAACAGAATTACAAGCGCTGCGGGACTACCTCAAGGAAATGTTGGAATTAGGAAAGATCCGCCCTTCGAAATCCCCTGCAGCAGCACCAATCATCTTTGTTCCAAAGGCCCATGGTCGAGGCCTCAGGTTATGTGTTGATTACCGTGGTTTGAATAAAGTAACCATCGCCAATCGATACCCATTACCAATTATGTCCGAACTCCAAGATAGGGTCAGAGGTGCAAAAATATTCACCAAGATTGACCTCAAGAATGGATACAACTTGATTCGGATCAAACCTGGAGATGAATGGAAAACAGCATTCAAGACACGGTATGGGCTGTATGAATACACTGTCATGCCCTTTGGGTTGTCGAATGCCCCAGCAACCTTTCAAAATATGATGAATCATATTTTTCGGGATTTGTTGGACTTAGGATTGATTGTATATTTGGACGACATCCTCATTTATGCAGAAACAGAGGAAGAACACGATCGCATTGTCACAGAGGTATTGAAACGCCTAGCAGAAAATGGGCTAGCCATATCACAGGACAAATGCTTTTGGTCAACCAGCCGAGTCGACTTCCTAGGGTATGTTATTTCAAAAGATGGTATTGAAATGGCCCAAGACAAAGTCCAATGCATTCGGGACTGGGAACGCCCAAGAAGTTTAAGAGATGTACAATCATTTATTGGCTTCGCGAATTTTTATCGTCGATTTATAAGAGAATTCTCAAAAGTCCCTAAACCCCTTAGCGATTCAACCAAGGGATCACCAAAGGACTGGATCTGGACAGATGCAATGACAGAGGCATTCGAGCAACTAAAAAACTGCTTTACGACTGCACCCATCCTCACACACTTCAATCCACAACATGAATGCATCGTCGAGACTGATGCATCTGACTTCGCACTGGGTGGCACATTGTCACAAAATGCAGAAGACAAAAAGCTACACCCAATCGCCTTCCACTCCAGAAAGTTCTCACCAGCTGAAATCAACTACGAAATTCATGACAAGGAATTACTGGCAATAGTTGATTGTTTTAAGACATGGCGAAGATATTTAGAAGGATCACTCCACACGGTCCAGGTATTTACCGACCACAAAAACCTTGAGTACTTCATGACAACCAAGGTTCTCAACAGAAGGCAGGCACGCTGGGCTCAGGAACTGGCTGGCGTGGACTTCAAAATTTTTTATAGGAAAGGAACAAGTAATGGCAAGCCAGATGCATTATCAAGGCGCCCGGAGTATCGCCCCGAAAAGGGGGGAGGTGGAAACCAGCCGATACAGACTGTATTGCATGAAAAACACTTCGACACAATCTCAGCAATCAGTACTGGAGGAGAAGGAATGGTGTTCTGTTGCTCAGCAGTTCAGCTGGCTTATCTGGCATCATCAGTATCAAAATGGACAAAGGAATTTGAGCAGGAAGTAAGAGAGGCAGGACAACAGGATGCAGCATACTACCAGGCCTTAGAGGAACTGAGTGGAAGCGCACAAGAAGTAGAAGGAAAGGAAAGGATTTTAGAACTACAGGATGGATTACTATATTGCAAGGGATTGCTTTGGGTCCCTGAGAATGCACGACATGCGATTTTACATACCGAGCACAACAGCGCAGTAGCCGGACACTTTGGTCAAGACAAAACGATCGAGTTGATCCGACGCAACTTCTGGTGGCCTAAGATGGACCAAGAAATTATTGAATATGTCAGAAGTTGTTTAGAATGTCAGAAGGATAAGGCATCACGCCACAAGCCATATGGCCTGCTCTCACCACTAGAGCTCCCATATGCACCATGGACATCAATCGCCATGGATTTCATCACAGACCTTCCCTTGTCAGAAGACTGTGACCAACTCTGGGTTATCGTAGACAGGTTTACGAAGATGGCCCACTTCATACCACTCAAGAAGGATCAAAAGACAGCGGAACACCTAGTAAAGATATTCGCCAGGGAGATATGGAGATTCCATGGCATCCCAACCGATATTATCTCGGACCGCGACTCCCGCTTTACCTCCACAGAATGGAAACAATTCCTTGGTATACTGGGGATACGACCACGAATGAGCACATCCTTTCATCCACAAACAGATGGCCAAACAGAAAGAATCAACCAGACAATTGAGGCATACCTACGGTCATTCACAAATTATGAGATGGATGATTGGGTTGGACTCCTACCCATGGCTGAATTTGCCTACAACAATTCGGTAACCCAAGCCACTGGCATGTCACCCTTCTTCGCCAACTATGGCCGACACCCAGGTTGCACCAACCCAAGCACAACACCAACCAGCGAGGACACTCAAGAAGGATATATCAACCACATCCTCTCAGTTCAAAGTCTAGTTACGAAAAACCTAAAAGCAACTCGGGAAAGAATGAAGAAATATGCCGATAATAAACGCAAGGATGCTCCAGAGTTCAAGGTTGGGGACCTAGTCATGTTAGATGGAAGGAACATCCAGACCAGACGTCCAAAACATAAACTGGACCACAAGAAGCATGGCCCCTTTGCAATAGAGAAAGTAATCTCTCCAACAGCCATGCGACTATCACTACCCAGAAAATGGAAGATCCACAATACCTTCCATGCATCCTTACTTGAACCATACAACAATGGGACCAGACCTCCGCCCGATCTATTAAAGATCATTGATGAATGTGATGACATCGAGGGCAATGAGGAATGGGAGATAGAAGAGATCTTATCGAGTAGGAAAGTCAAGGGGAAAGTCCTTTACCGAGTCAGATGGAAGGGATATCCACTTAAGAAAGATCATACAGAAGAACCATATGAATGTTTCATAGTAGGTGGCCTGCAGTCACTCCGAGAGTTCCACTCAAGGAATCCAGGCATGCCGAGGGACCAACGTGTTTAAACAACCAACTATCTCAAGATACCTTTCCTCTCTGAGGTTTTAATGGTCTTGGGATAGAAAACATGTTGGTGGATGAAGGGGTTGGAGGACTTCATCAAAAAATCCCGTTTCATAATCATATAGCTAAGAATTCATAAGCCAAGAATCTAAGTTAATGATTTCGGGTCGAAATCTTATAAGGGGGGAGGTAGTGTCATACCCCACCTTTAAGACACATTTTAAGAATGGGGATTCTTATTAAGTAATGACTCAAGCCATAAGGCAAGAGCCATTACTAACCACCCTTCATCCACTTCCCGCAGGAAGTAGGATAATGGGGGGCCAGGAAAAAAGTCAGCATCATAAAGGGTTAGGAACCCGGGGTAGCCTCAGGAGGGACAGTTTCCGATCAACGGCTGAGGTTTCTAATGCCCAGCCGTATCCTGGGGAACGTACCGCTGATGTTGACAAAAACCTGGAATACTTATAGCCTGGGCCACTGTGGTTCTTACTTGCCACAAGTCCACAAAGGGACTACCCTCTGCCGAAAATGCTTCGCCGTATTCGAACGTTGTGCCGTGTCACACAGGACCACCCCAACAGGCAGGCATAGAAGGGGCTGGGACAAGAAAACAGGAGGAGAATGAATAAGAAGAATGGAGATCGAGGAGGAGGAGTTCGCCGTATATGACTGAGTCTGCCGGAATGGATAGAGGAAGGTCGAAGGAAGTCAAGGTCGATGATAAGGATGAAGGATTGATGGACGAGGAAAGATTGTAGGATATTTAAGAATGAATTAAATGAACACTACGACTGAGTGCCAAGTCCAAGATCAAGAATCATATGTTACCGAGGAAGCTCAGCGGAGATGATCGGAACCCGAAGGAATCATACCGAACGTCATTATGATAACACATGCGATAGCAGAGTCTAGTCGGCCGAAGGAGATAAGGATTGTCTTAGGCGATAAAGACCAATACGAGGTGCATTAACCCTGAGGCAGCCGACAATACAGGAAACCTTATCCAAAGGCAGCCTTCGATCAGCACGATATGACGAGACTGGATGCATACGGACAAACGGAAAGATAAGATGAAACCTATCGGAAGCCACAGGCGGCCCGAATGACATCTACCGTGGTGGAGTGTTGGCAAGGCATACCGACGGCACAGGAAGCCGCAGCCCCAGATAAGGACGGATCAGGAGATCCGGCAAACAAAGTTGAACACTTCACCGGAGCTGACGACATATTCATGAGATGAGATATGCGCTCGAATGCCCTACGAAGCCAATATTATTAGAAATAATATATCGGCAAACGACGGGATTAGAAGCGACATATGCACGATACGGCCGAGAGGATCACCAAGTGTCATCCGATTGGTTTGGGAACATTTTGGGGCGTTTGTGCTGAGAAAATCGAAATACGGAATTTGTATGCGAAAAATATCATGATTGCATGCTCTCTACCAACGTCAACCAGTACTTGGCGTTCCGACCACCGCAACGTACCCGGTGGGTATATGAGTGGGGAGCTCAAGTCAGAAAATATAAAATATCCCAAAAGCCCCCACTCGAAGAAGCGATCATCCAGCAGAAGACCCACAATTGTCCCATCAACTACGACCAAGTCCCAGAAAGATATTAGTATCTTATACTCGATTATTTACACAATACTCGAAAGACCATACAACCAAGACCCTCTTCAATACCTAAGACCCTCACTGATTGCTGTTCACACTTGAACGCAATTAACAACGACGATCTCAAAAACGCTCCCTGAGATAAGCAGGAGAGTTTAAGATTATAACACGTTATTACTCATCATCCCTACGAGAATCCCCAGAGAAGTACAAATTCCCATCATTGGAATTATTACTTCTCATTTTTCTTTTTCGGAGATATTGAGTTACCCTACCGTCGGTCACGAGACAACCCCCGGTTAACAACCTGTTCAAAGGAACCCGATATGATGTGACCATCAGCTAGGGAACACTCCATAGGGAATTGTTGGGATTGTGTTCACACCAGGGTGTGGCTGCGCACAGGTCAGCGCAGGTGGGGGACTCATGACATCACACAGAAAGTGCTAGAATCGCACGAGTGATAGGGCATGATTGTCACCTCACAAGGAATCAAGATTTCCTTAGGGAATCTATGATGACGCGGCTCAGAAGGAAAATGGCTCATTGTCATTCCCAGATGAGTTATTGCATTACGCGGCCAGACGCGGATTGAATCCTGTTACGATCACTAATCCCTTACCTTATGGGAAGGTGTGGTATCATGGCGAGGAATTTTCAAGAATTAACTTGAAGATGGTGGTCAGCATGCAAGTGAGTGATCAATGCAATCATGAGCTTGCGCTGACGCAATCTATCCAAGATTATTGTTGGAAATGACTCACGTCTTATGTCCTAAACTCGTTTTCAGCAGTACCATCCTGGGGGATGGTTAGACGAAGTTGGAAGTCCAAAAGTCTATAAAGAGGTCTATGTCTCCCGGAGTCTCCAAGATCATCAGCAACGAAATCCTCCTCAAGAACAGTTACCAAGAACAATCCCACCAAACCTCAGAAGACACCCCTTAAGTTTATTCCGCCTTGTGATCGATAGTTCGAATAAACTTCCTAGCTTTTCTGAGAGCAACAAACGAACCTTCGAATGCAAATGAAATGAATTATCGAAACCCCCTCCGCATAGCAGAAACTGTGCCCAGGGTCACACTATGACAATCCTTATCTCCTTCGGCCAACTAGACTCCGTTATTGCATGTCTTATCTTAATGACATTCGGTATTGTTCCTTTGGTTTTCCGATCATCTCCACTGAGCTTCCTCAGTAACATATGATTCTTGATTTGGAATTGGCAATCAGTCGTAGGGTACATTCAATTCATTCTTAAATACCTAACACTGTTCTCCTTATCCATCACTTCCTCATCGTCATTATTGACCTCGACTTCCTGCAGCCTTCGTCTGTAGTTGATTACGGCAGACTCGGTTGCATATGGCAAACTCCTCCTGTTACATTTCTCTTCTCCTTATCCTTCTGCCTTTCTTTCTCCCAGCCCCTTCTATGCCTGCCTGTTGGGGTGGTCCTGTATGACACAGCACAACGTTCAAATACGGCAAAACACATATGGTGAAGGGTAGTTCCTCTGTGGACTTGTGGCCCATCAGAACCACAGTGGCCCAGGGTATAAGTATTCCAGGTTTTTGTCAACATCAGCGGTATGTTCCCCAGAATACGGCTGGGCATTAGAAACCTCAGCCGTTGATCAGAAACTGTCCCTCCTGAGGCTACCCCGGGTTTCCAACCCTTTATGATGTACTGACTTTTTTCCTGGCCCCCCATGATCCTACTTCCTGCGGGAAGTTGATGAAGGGTGGTTAGTAATGGCTCTTGCTTTACAGCTTGAGTCATTACTTAGTAAGAATCCCCATTCTTGAAATGTGTCTTAAAGGTGGGGTATGACACTAAGGATGTCCTTGAGTTCATTGCAGAGACCTTGGTGGAAAGTGGCTCTGTTGGCAGCGTTGTTCCAGTTGAGGTCAGAGGCTAGACGTCGGAACTCAGTGAAATAGGTAACACAGTCTCGATTCCCTTGACGAAGCTTAGCGATAGCCCACTTGGCGGTGTTGATCTGGTCAGGGTCACCGTATGATTCTCCCAGGGTGGTCACGAAATCCCCAAAGGTTTCCAGGTTGGCATGGTCATTCTCTACCAGGTGGAGCATTTGCTCCAGAGCAGGTCCATCGAGTCGAGAGAAGGCATAGTGGAGTTTCGACTGTGCGTCAGGGAATTCGCCAGCTCAATCGATCAGGCGAAGACGCAGCATGGTGATGAAGGATTGTAGCTAGTTACGTTGCTCCCCTGTGAAGGGTTTGGGATCAGGCTGCATCTTGCATGGGGTGGGTACAGAGGAAGAGGCAAGGTTGGCTAAGGCGAGAGTTTGGGAGAGCTGGGACTCGAGTTGGGTGACCCGGGTGGAGAGCGTATTGTGGTCTACTATGGCAGCATCCCTGTCGAGGGAGAGGTCATCGATTTCGGCAGCGAGAGCTGTGAACAGATCGGTAAGGTTCTCGCTGGTGTTGAGGACACCGGTGAGGTTGACCGCTCCTTCATAGCTCACACATAGGGTGGCAGGGTCGAGGGAGTCAGCGGAGGTAGTGGCCAAGGCCTCGATGGTGCGGGCATGGTCCGCGAGGATCCTCACGATGGGAGGAGAGTCAGGAACGGGGGCTGGCTCGGACATGGAGCGAGTTCAGTGGAGGATAACAATGCAACATAGTGTAATGGCAGGCAGGGCGCAGAATCGGAGTCCAGGGGACTTGCGGTAGGGCAAGGGCAAGAACTTGGCTCGGCGGGCTTGGCTAGGCTGGGCAAGGACAGGAG
>JAJJXL010000050.1:0-138121 GCA_024516145.1 Pyronema domesticum | reverse complement strand
TTTTGTCGCTTGCCCAAAACATCGGGAGTGCTAAGCTGGAGAAAAAAGATAGCAAAACCACTCTTAAGGAAAAAGCAGACGTGGAAAGGACGATTGGGTGCATCTAAAACAATGCAGGAGACTATCTCCGATGAAGTCAAGAAGGCTGGGCCGCTGCCCTTAGCAGAAAGGAGTCAGCGCTCCTCAAGAGTGAGTATTCAAAACTCACCTTCTTCTTATTCAATAGCTAATCCTTTGAAAAGAAAAGAAAAGCGCAAAAATCCCGACGGGAGGGAAGGGAGGGTCAAGAAGACTCAACCCAAGAAATCTCGCT
The DNA here is from genome assembly GCA_024516145.1 of Pyronema domesticum. Lineage (NCBI taxonomy): Eukaryota > Fungi > Ascomycota > Pezizomycetes > Pezizales > Pyronemataceae > Pyronema > Pyronema domesticum. Next base: position 137,808 of record JAJJXL010000050.1, on the reverse strand, counting down.
CTGGAAAAAAACGCCCACAGGAAAGCAAGGAAAGGTGGAAAAGAAGAAAACTCCACCAAAGGTTCCAAAAAAATCGAAGCATTGAAAAAGGCTCGGATTTTGGCTATAAGCGAACGAAAGTTCGATGTAGGTAAACCCTCTACTTTTCCTGATGAGTTACTAGAAATACCCTTTACTAATGCTGTCTCACAGATTATTCTGAAGACGGAGATTGGAGTACTGGAAAGTGCACGAGATTTTGCACCAGGTGTCCACATTGGGGAGGGAGTATCTTTACCATCTGTATTTAATTATAAAATAAGTGCAAACTTAAGATTTTTATTTCAAGAAAAACTCGACCGTGATTTACCAATTCAATCATACAATGAATTTGCCAAACGTTTACGTTGGAAATTTTATTGGTGGTCACGTATCGGTCAAAACGAAGAAACCAAACGGAATCCGCAACTGATATCTCGTTTTACAGAATCATTAGCTGATCCACCACGTGGAAATTTTTACTTTGAAGCTGGCCTTAATGCCGGACGCGCTGAGTTGGTAAAACAAGTCACTCAAGCGGAACCGTATTATCGTCCCGCAGATGCCCTGAACTGGACAACTGTGAAAAAACTTCAGACGTTCCTTCATGAAAATCAATATTTAGTGAAAGGAACTGACAAAAATCTCGGAATTTCAGTGGTTACCCTCAAATGGTATAAAAAAGAATGCCTCAAGCATCTTACATCCGATGTCTTCTCTGAGTTAAAAACTAGGGATGATATACCATTTGACCTCTTCAATTCGCTAATTCACCGATTAGTGTCCGCAGACTCTGGCTGGACAAAACAAGAAACAGAATACTTGTTGGACTCTTATGCGTTAACTGATATCCCAAAATTCCATGGTATTCCAAAGATTCATAAGAAACCATGGGGGTTACGCCCAATTGTCCCTAGCCACAGTTGGATCTCAAGTCCGGCTGCGAAGATTGTAAGCCTATACCTCAAACCAGTATACAAGCACTTCCCCTGGATAATTCAATCCACACAAGAACTGGTATCATTATTGAGTAAACTTACAATAAACCCCAACAAGAAGTTGTATATGTGTACGGGTGATGTCACTGCGATGTATACAAACATCAATAAGGACTCCTGCCGTAATACACTTAAGAGTATGTTTGAAAGTCTTAAACTTCGAGAAGGGAAGGTCGACGCCCTCCTGCAAGCTGTTGATTTGGCAAACAACCACAATTATGTGGAATTTGATAACCGATTTTTTCATCAAGAAAAAGGTCTGGCAATGGGCACTGCTTGTAGCCCAGACATTGCAAACCTTGTTCTTGGAAATACAGAACATAAGAAGAAGATACCATCTCGCACTGGAACTCTCTTATATGTTCGCTATATAGATGATATATTTACCATCGTAGAAGCTGATTCTGAAGAGAATGCTCGTCTATATTGCCTAGATCATATCGGTCCATTAAAACTTCAGTGGGAAGTTAGCGACACAAGAATACACTTTCTGGATGTCGAGGTTTTCAAATTGCCAGGTGAAACGAAATTACGCTATCGTCCTTACCGAAAACCACTTAACCACTACTCGCGTATCCCATGGAGCAGCTCACACCCCAAACACGTTAAGAAGTCCGTGTTAGGAGGGGAGTTAGCTAGGTTAGCCGTTAATAGTTCGCACCGCGAGGACTATTTTCAAGCCGCTCAAGAGTTTAGAAATGCACTCAGGCTTCGTGGCTGGCCGACAGAAGTCCTCCATACCTGGTTTAAAGAGCTACTGGAGAAACGATGGTTACATAAAGGCGCGGAAAGAGAGCCTTCATCGGATTACCTAGCACTTAAGACTAAGTATAACCCTATATGGGATGGCGTTAAAATTGGCCCTATCCGCGATGCTATGATAAAGTACTGGGGCTCGTTTACCACCACTGACCAGACGGACTCACTACCAATCCGACGCCATGGCATTGTGACTGGAATGAAAGAGGTGATCGTCAGTGAAACGAGCGCGGCCCAGAGACTTATATCAGCTAGAATGGTCATCGCATTTTCCAGAACTACGTCATTTGGAGACATGGTTAACCGCTGGAATAAGGATCTCCTACTTGTAGAAGAACCAGAGATAGAATTGGCCAATCGTCCTAAGGAATTAGAAGTCAGAACTGACTCTCTGATTATAACACATCCTGAGGGAGGTTTTGGCGTAAAGGATTTTTATGGCAAATGATGATATAAATAAACAGTTTTTCTTTTTACTGTTGCGTAAATAAATCTGATGCCTAACCCTAACCCTACCCTAACCTAACCCTAACCTTAACGGATATGTTTTCTAAATTCCGGTATATTCATATTACCTGGTTATAACTAGTGTGAAATAAGACATTATGTAGTAGTTCTTACAATGCTAGTTCGCTAGCATTAATGTCTTGCATCATGCGATATCACTATCGTGTTGCCTAGGCAACGATGTCACACTGACATTAGTCAGGATTATGTAATATACTCTCCGAAAGATCACGTGACCATATCACATGATCTTGTCACATGATTATATCACATGATCATATCACGTGACCTTATCTTATCTTTATCAGATTAGATCAGATAAGCGGAAGGACAGGGAATAATTTTTCCGTTGCCAAGACGGAATTCGGATATGAATCTATCCGTTCCCCCTATCGCTCCTACTCTATAAGTAGGACGATCCGCCGCGGTACTGAAGAGATTCCGTATCGAAACTTGTTTGCACAACTCACGTTGGCACTTGTATACCGCTGCGAAATCTCTTTCTCAACAAATCCTCGTTCGAAACACACACTCGCCTCGCTTTGCTCGGCTCGCCCCTAACCCTAACCCTAACCCTAACCCTACCCTAACCTAACCCTAACCTTAACGGATATGTTTTCTAAATTCCGGTATATTCATATTACCTGGTTATAACTAGTGTGAAATAAGACATTATGTAGTAGTTCTTACAATGCTAGTTCGCTAGCATTAATGTCTTGCATCATGCGATATCACTATCGTGTTGCCTAGGCAACGATGTCACACTGACATTAGTCAGGATTATGTAATATACTCTCCGAAAGATCACGTGACCATATCACATGATCTTGTCACATGATTATATCACATGATCATATCACGTGACCTTATCTTATCTTTATCAGATTAGATCAGATAAGCGGAAGGACAGGGAATAATTTTTCCGTTGCCAAGACGGAATTCGGATATGAATCTATCCGTTCCCCCTATCGCTCCTACTCTATAAGTAGGACGATCCGCCGCGGTACTGAAGAGATTCCGTATCGAAACTTGTTTGCACAACTCACGTTGGCACTTGTATACCGCTGCGAAATCTCTTTCTCAACAAATCCTCGTTCGAAACACACACTCGCCTCGCTTTGCTCGGCTCGCCCCTAACCCTAACTACGTTTTCGAACACCATGCCGCGCTCTGTCCTTTCCATTCCGACGTACCCACTCGGTCTTGACGCAAACCGTCGCCAGAGTGCCCTCGCGCTCGCTTCTACACTCGACGATGTTATCGCCGTTATCCCTACTTCGTATAGGGAGCCGTCTCGCACCTTTTTGAAAGAGCTCTGGGAGCACTCCAAAAAGATGTCGAATGCAAGGATCTCCCTGGAGACCTTACAACGGCATAAAGCTTTGGGAACTTGGCCTCCAGCGCTAAGGGGAATTAAACCACCCACCCTGCTATTAAGTTCCGAGTTTACTCGCGAATCGGCTGATGCCAAGTTAATGATCAGTAGCCTTGATGGTTGCTCGAATGATTACAAGGCAGAGGCCCTCGACTGTATGATAGCCACTAAAAAGGCTGAGGTCGAGTGGTTCATCACCGAACGTGTCTCTCGCGAGAAATGGCTTCCAAAACTTGAGGAAATTGCCAAAAACACATTCGAAAGAACCAAAAAATCCACTGAATACCGTGCACTTCCTATTGGGTCTCAACCGACTCCCGATGGAAGTGTTAGTATGTTAGTTCCAGATTGGGTACAAGCAGAATATCGCAACTGGAGAACGGATTTACCACATGTTGGGGAACGCGTTTTGTCGCTTGCCCAAAACATCGGGATGGCTAAGCTGGAGAAAAAGATAGCCAAAACCACTCTTAAGGAAAAAGCAGACGTGGAAATGACAGATGTGGGTGCATCTAAAACCATGCAGGAGACTATCTCCGATGAAGTCAAGAAGGCTGTGGCCGCTGCCCTTAAGCAGAAAGGAGTCAGCTCTCCTCCAAGAAGTGAGTATTCAAACTCACCTTCTTCTTATTCAATAGCTAATCCTTTGAAAAGAAAAAGAAAAGCGCAAAATCCCGACGGGAGGGAAGGGAGGGTCCAAGAAGACTCAACCCAAGAAATCTCGCTCGGAAAAAACGCCCACAGGAAAGCAAGGAAAGGTGGAAAAGAAGAAGAACTCCACCAAAGGTTCCAAAAAATCGAAGCATTGAAAAAGGCTCGGATTTTGGCTATAAGCGAACGAAAGTTCGATGTAGGTAAACCCTCTACTTTTCCTGATGAGTTACTAGAAATACCCTTTACTAATGCTGTCTCACAGATTATTCTGAAGACGGAGATTGGAGTACTGGAAAGTGCACGAGATTTTGCACCAGGTGTCCACATTGGGGAGGGAGTATCTTTACCATCTGTATTTAATTATAAAATAAGTGCAAACTTAAGATTTTTATTTCAAGAAAAACTCGACCGTGATTTACCAATTCAATCATACAATGAATTTGCCAAACGTTTACGTTGGAAATTTTATTGGTGGTCACGTATCGGTCAAAACGAAGAAACCAAACGGAATCCGCAACTGATATCTCGTTTTACAGAATCATTAGCTGATCCACCACGTGGAAATTTTTACTTTGAAGCTGGCCTTAATGCCGGACGCGCTGAGTTGGTAAAACAAGTCACTCAAGCGGAACCGTATTATCGTCCCGCAGATGCCCTGAACTGGACAACTGTGAAAAAACTTCAGACGTTCCTTCATGAAAATCAATATTTAGTGAAAGGAACTGACAAAAATCTCGGAATTTCAGTGGTTACCCTCAAATGGTATAAAAAAGAATGCCTCAAGCATCTTACATCCGATGTCTTCTCTGAGTTAAAAACTAGGGATGATATACCATTTGACCTCTTCAATTCGCTAATTCACCGATTAGTGTCCGCAGACTCTGGCTGGACAAAACAAGAAACAGAATACTTGTTGGACTCTTATGCGTTAACTGATATCCCAAAATTCCATGGTATTCCAAAGATTCATAAGAAACCATGGGGGTTACGCCCAATTGTCCCTAGCCACAGTTGGATCTCAAGTCCGGCTGCGAAGATTGTAAGCCTATACCTCAAACCAGTATACAAGCACTTCCCCTGGATAATTCAATCCACACAAGAACTGGTATCATTATTGAGTAAACTTACAATAAACCCCAACAAGAAGTTGTATATGTGTACGGGTGATGTCACTGCGATGTATACAAACATCAATAAGGACTCCTGCCGTAATACACTTAAGAGTATGTTTGAAAGTCTTAAACTTCGAGAAGGGAAGGTCGACGCCCTCCTGCAAGCTGTTGATTTGGCAAACAACCACAATTATGTGGAATTTGATAACCGATTTTTTCATCAAGAAAAAGGTCTGGCAATGGGCACTGCTTGTAGCCCAGACATTGCAAACCTTGTTCTTGGAAATACAGAACATAAGAAGAAGATACCATCTCGCACTGGAACTCTCTTATATGTTCGCTATATAGATGATATATTTACCATCGTAGAAGCTGATTCTGAAGAGAATGCTCGTCTATATTGCCTAGATCATATCGGTCCATTAAAACTTCAGTGGGAAGTTAGCGACACAAGAATACACTTTCTGGATGTCGAGGTTTTCAAATTGCCAGGTGAAACGAAATTACGCTATCGTCCTTACCGAAAACCACTTAACCACTACTCGCGTATCCCATGGAGCAGCTCACACCCCAAACACGTTAAGAAGTCCGTGTTAGGAGGGGAGTTAGCTAGGTTAGCCGTTAATAGTTCGCACCGCGAGGACTATTTTCAAGCCGCTCAAGAGTTTAGAAATGCACTCAGGCTTCGTGGCTGGCCGACAGAAGTCCTCCATACCTGGTTTAAAGAGCTACTGGAGAAACGATGGTTACATAAAGGCGCGGAAAGAGAGCCTTCATCGGATTACCTAGCACTTAAGACTAAGTATAACCCTATATGGGATGGCGTTAAAATTGGCCCTATCCGCGATGCTATGATAAAGTACTGGGGCTCGTTTACCACCACTGACCAGACGGACTCACTACCAATCCGACGCCATGGCATTGTGACTGGAATGAAAGAGGTGATCGTCAGTGAAACGAGCGCGGCCCAGAGACTTATATCAGCTAGAATGGTCATCGCATTTTCCAGAACTACGTCATTTGGAGACATGGTTAACCGCTGGAATAAGGATCTCCTACTTGTAGAAGAACCAGAGATAGAATTGGCCAATCGTCCTAAGGAATTAGAAGTCAGAACTGACTCTCTGATTATAACACATCCTGAGGGAGGTTTTGGCGTAAAGGATTTTTATGGCAAATGATGATATAAATAAACAGTTTTTCTTTTTACTGTTGCGTAAATAAATCTGATGCCTAACCCTAACCCTACCCTAACCTAACCCTAACCTTAACGGATATGTTTTCTAAATTCCGGTATATTCATATTACCTGGTTATAACTAGTGTGAAATAAGACATTATGTAGTAGTTCTTACAATGCTAGTTCGCTAGCATTAATGTCTTGCATCATGCGATATCACTATCGTGTTGCCTAGGCAACGATGTCACACTGACATTAGTCAGGATTATGTAATATACTCTCCGAAAGATCACGTGACCATATCACATGATCTTGTCACATGATTATATCACATGATCATATCACGTGACCTTATCTTATCTTTATCAGATTAGATCAGATAAGCGGAAGGACAGGGAATAATTTTTCCGTTGCCAAGACGGAATTCGGATATGAATCTATCCGTTCCCCCTATCGCTCCTACTCTATAAGTAGGACGATCCGCCGCGGTACTGAAGAGATTCCGTATCGAAACTTGTTTGCACAACTCACGTTGGCACTTGTATACCGCTGCGAAATCTCTTTCTCAACAAATCCTCGTTCGAAACACACACTCGCCTCGCTTTGCTCGGCTCGCCCCTAACCCTAACCTTAACGGATATGTTTTCTAATTCCGGTATATTTATAATACCTGGTTATAACTAGTGTGAAATAAGATATTATGTAGTAGTTCCTACAATGCTAGTTCGCTAGCATTAATGTCTTACATCATGCGATATCACTATCGTGTTGCCTAGGCAACGATGTCACACTGACATTAGTCAGGATTATGTAATATACTTTCCGAAACATCACGTGACCATATCACATGATCTTGTCACATGATCATATCACATGATCATCTCACGTGACCTTATCTTATCCTTATCAGATTACATCAGATAAGCGGAAGGACAGGGAATAATTTTTCCGTTGCCAAGAACGGAATTCGGATGTGAATCTATCCGTTCCCCCTATCGCTCCTACTCTATAAGTAGGACGATCCGCCACGGTACTGAAGAGATTCCGTCTCGAAACTTGTTTGCACAACTCACGTTGGCACTTGTATACCGCTGCGAAATCTCTCCACAAAACTTTCCTCGTTCGAAACAAAGAAGGACAGGGAATAATTTTTCCGTTGCCAAGAACGGAATTCGGATGTGAATCTATCCGTTCCCCCTATCGCTCCTACTCTATAAGTAGGACGATCCGCCACGGTACTGAAGAGATTCCGTCTCGAAACTTGTTTGCACAACTCACGTTGGCACTTGTATACCGCTGCGAAATCTCTCCACAAAACTTTCCTCGTTCGAAACAAATACTCGCCTCGCTTCGCTCGGCTCGTCCCTAACCCTAACCTAACCCTAACCTTAACGGATATGTTTTCTAATTCCGGTATATTTATAATACCTGGTTATAACTAATGTGAAATAAGATATTATGTAGTAGTTCCTACAATGCTAGTTCACTAGCATTAATGTCTTACATCATACGATATCGTCACACTGACATTAGTCAGGATTATGTAATATACTTTCCGAAACATCACGTGACCATATCACATGATCTTGTCACATGATCATATCACATGATCATCTCACGTGACCTTATCTTATCCTTATCAGATTACATCAGATAAGCGGAAGGACAGGGAATAATTTTTCCGTTGCCAAGAACGGAATTCGGATGTGAATCTATCCGTTCCCCCTATCGCTCCTACTCTATAAGTAGGACGATCCGCCGCGGTACTGAAGAGATTCCGTATCGAAACTTGTTTGCACAACTCACGTTGGCACTTGTATACCGCTGCGAAATCTCTCCACAAAACTTTCCTCGTTCGAAACAAATACTCGCCTCGCTTCGCTCGGCTCGTCCCTAACCCTAACTCGCTTTCAAACACCATGCCGCGCTCTGTCCTTTCCATTCCGACGTACCCACTCGGTCTTGACGCAAACCGTCGCCAGAGTGCCCTCGCGCTCGCCTCTACACTCGACGATGTTATCGCCGTTATCCCTACTTCGTATAGGGAGCCGTCTCGCGCCTTCTTGAAAGAGCTCTGGGAGCACTCCAAGAAGATGTCGAATGCTAGGATCTCCCTGGAGACTTTGCAACGGCACAAAGCATTGGGAACTTGGCCTGCAGCGCTGAGGGGAATTAAACCACCCACCCTGCTTTTAAGTTCCGAGTTCTCTCGTGAATCGGCTGACGCCAAGTTAATGATCAGTAGCCTTGATGGTTGCTCGAACGATTACAAGGCCGAAGCCACTGTATGATAGCCACTAAAAAGGCTGAGGTTGAGTGGTTCATTAATGAACGTGTCTCTCGCGAGAAGTGGCTTCCCAAACTTGAGGATATCGCCGCAAACACGTACGATAGAACCAGGAAATCCACTGAATACCGTGCGATCCCCGCGACGTCTCAAACACCGTCGGAGGAACACATTGGTATGTTAGTCCCTGAATGGGTCCAAACGGAATACCGTAACTGGAAAAAGGATTTACCACATGTCGGGGAACGTGTTTTATCACTTGCCCAGAACATAGGGATGGCTAAGCTGGAGAAAAAGATAGCCAAAACCTCACTTAAGGAAAAAGCAGACGTGGAAATGACAGATGTGGGTGCATCTAAAACCATGCAGGAGACCATCTCACACGAGGTCAAAAAGGCTGTTGCCGCTGCCCTTAAGCAGAAAGGAGTCGGCGCTCCTCCACCCAGTGAGTTACCAGACTCCACTTCTTCTTATTCAAAAGCTAATCCTTTGAAAAGAAAAAGAAAAGCGCAAAATCCCGACGGGAGGGAAGGGAGGGTCCAAGAAGACTCAACCCAAGAAATCCCGCTCGGAAAAAACGCCCGCAGGAAAACACGGAAAGGTGGAAAAGAAGAAGAATTCCACCAAAGGTACAAAAAAATCGAAGCATTGAATAAAGCTCGAATTTTGACTATAAGCAAACGAAAGTTTGATGTAGGTAAACCTTCCACTTATCCTGATGAGTTACTTGAAATACCTTTCACTAATGCTGTCTCACAGATTATTCTGAAGACGGAAATTGGAGTACTAGAAAGTGCACGAGATTTTGCACCAGGTGTCCACATTGGAGAAGGAGTATCTTTACCGGCTGTATTTAATTATAAAATAAGTGCAAATTTAAGATTTTTATTTCAAGAAAAACTCGACCGTGACCTACCTATGGAATCATACAATGAATTTGCTAAACGTTTACGTTGGAAATTTTACTGGTGGTCGCGTATCGGTCAAAATGAAGAAACCAAACGGAACCCGCATTTGATATCTCGGTTCGCAGAATCAACAGCGGATCCACCACAAGGAAATTTTTATTTTGAAGCTGGCCTTAATGCCGGACACGCTGAGTTGGTAAAACAAATCGCTCAAGTGGAACCGCATTATCGTCCCGCAGACGCTCTGAACTGGGCAACTGTGAAAAAACTTCAGACGTTCCTCCACGAAAATCACTACTTAGTGAAGGGAACTGACAAAAATCTCGGAATGTCAGTGGTCACCTTGAATTGGTACAAAAAAGAATGTTTAAAGCATCTGACATCCGATGTCTTCTCTGAGCTAAAAACTAGGGATGATGTACCTTTTAATCTCTTCAATTCACTAATTCACCGATTACTGTCTGCAGACTCTGGCTGGTCAAAACAAGAGACAGAATACTTGTTGGACTCTTACGCGTTAACTGATATCCCAAAATTCCATGGTATTCCAAAGATTCATAAGAAACCATGGGGGTTACGCCCAATTGTCCCAAGCCATAGTTGGATTTCGAGTCCAGCTGCAAAGATCGTAAGCTTATACCTCAAACCGATATACAAGCACTTCCCATGGATAATTCAATCCACGGGAGAATTGATATCACTATTGAATAAACTTACGATTAACCCCAACAAGAAGTTATACATGTGTACGGGAGATGTCACTGCGATGTATACAAACATCAATAAAGACACTTCACGTGATACACTTAAGAGTATGTTTCAAAGTCTTAAACTTCAAGAAGGGAAGATCGATGCACTCCTGCAAGCAGTCGATTTGGCAAATAACCACAATTATGTGGAATTTGATAACCGATATTTCCATCAAGAAAAAGGTCTAGCAATGGGCACCGCTTGTAGCCCAGACATTGCAAACCTTGTTCTGGGAAACTCTGAACGTACAAAACATATCCCGTTCCGAAAAGGAACAATTATGTACGTCCGCTATATAGATGACATTTTCACAATTGTAGAGGCAGATTCTGAAAAGGATGCCCATCTATACTGTTTAGATCACATCGGTCCATTAAAACTTCAGTGCGAAGTTAGTGACACTAGAATTCACTTTTTAGATGTCGAGGTTTTCAAACTGCCAGGTGAGACGAAATTACGCTATCGTCCCTACCGAAAACCACTTAACCACTACTCGCGTATCCCATGGAGCAGCTCACACCCCAAACACGTCAAGAAGTCCGTGTTAGGAGGGGAGTTAGCTAGGTTAGCTGTCAATAGTTCGCACCGCGAGGATTATTGTCAAGCCGCACAAGAGTTTAGAAATGCACTCAGGCTTACAGGCTGGCCGACGCAAGTCCTCCATACTTGGTTTAAAGAGCTACTGGAGAAACGATGGTTACATAAAGGCGTGGAAAAGGAGCCTTCATCGGATTACCTAGCACTAAAAACAAAGTATAACCCCATATGGGATGGCGTTAAAATTGGCCCTATCCGAGATGCCATGATAAAGTACTGGGGCTCGTTTACTACCACTGACCAGACGGACTCACTACCTATCCGACGCCATGGCGTCGTGACTGGAGTGAAAGAGGTGATCGTCAGTGAAACGAGCGCGGCCCAGAGACTTATATCAGCTAGAATGGTCATCGCATTTTCCAGAACTACGTCATTTGGAGACATGGTTAACCGCTGGAATAAGGATCTCCTACTTGTAGAAGAACCAGAGATAGAATTGGCCAATCGTCCTCAGGAATTAGAAGTCAGAACTGACTCTCTGATTATAACACATCCTAAGGGAGGTTTTGGCGTAAAGGATTTTTATGGCAAATGATGATATAAAATAACAGTTTTTCTTTTTACTGTTGCGTAAACAAATCTGATGCCCAACCCTAACCCTACCCTAACCTAACCCTAACCTTAACGGATATGTTTTCTAATTCCGGTATATTTATAATACCTGGTTATAACTAGTGTGAAATAAGATATTATGTAGTAGTTCCTACAATGCTAGTTCGCTAGCATTAATGTCTTACATCATGCGATATCACTATCGTGTTGCCTAGGCAACGATGTCACACTGACATTAGTCAGGATTATGTAATATACTTTCCGAAACATCACGTGACCATATCACATGATCTTGTCACATGATCATATCACATGATCATCTCACGTGACCTTATCTTATCCTTATCAGATTAGATCAGATAAGCGGAAGGACAGGGAATAATTTTTCCGTTGCCAAGAACGGAATTCGGATGTGAATCTATCCGTTCCCCCTATCGCTCCTACTCTATAAGTAGGACGATCCACCGCGGTACTGAAGAGATTCCGTATCGAAACTTGTTTGCACAACTCACGTTGGCACTTGTATACCGCTGCGAAATCTCTCCACAAAACTTTCCTCGTTCGAAACAAATACTCGCCTCACTTCGCTCGGCTCGTCCCTAACCCTAACCCTAACCCTAACCCTAACGGATATGTTTTCTAATTCCGGTATATTCATATTACCTGGTTATAACTAGTGTGAAATAAGACATTATGTAGTAGTTCTTACAATGCTAGTTCGCTAGCATTAATGTCTTGCATCATGCGATATCACTATCGTGTTGCCTAGGCAACGATGTCACACTGACATTAGTCAGGATTATGTAATATACTCTCCGAAAGATCACGTGACCATATCACATGATCTTGTCACATCATCATATCACATGATCATATCACGTGACCTTATCTTATCTTTATCAGATTAGATCAGATAAGCGGAAGGACAGGGAATAATTTTTCCGTTGCCAAGACGGAATTCGGATATGAATCTATCCGTTCCCCCTATCGCTCCTACTCTATAAGTAGGACGATCCGCCGCGGTACTGAAGAGATTCCGTATCGAAACTTGTTTGCACAACTCACGTTGGCACTTGTATACCGCTGCGAAATCTCTTTCTCAACAAATCCTCGTTCGAAACACACACTCGCCTCGCTATGCTCGGCTCGCCCCTAACCCTAACTACGTTTTCGAACACCATGCCGCGCTCTGTCCTTTCCATTCCGACGTACCCACTCGGTCTTGACGCAAACCGTCGCCAGAGTGCCCTCGCACTCGCTTCTACACTCGACGATGTTATCGCCGTTATCCCTACTTCGTATAGGGAGCCGTCTCGCACCTTTTTGAAAGAGCTCTGGGAGCACTCCAAAAAGATGTCGAATGCAAGGATCTCCCTGGAGACCTTACAACGGCATAAAGCTTTGGGAACTTGGCCTCCAGCGCTAAGGGGAATTAAACCACCCACCCTGCTATTAAGTTCCAAGTTTACTCGCGAATCGGCTGATGCCAAGTTAATGATCAGTAGCCTTGATGGTTGCTCGAACGATTACAAGGCAGAGGCCCTCGACTGTATGATATCCACTAAAAAGGCTGAGGTCGAGTCGTTCATCACCGAACGTGTCTCTCGCGAGAAATGGCTTCCAAAACTTGAGGAAATTGCCAAAAACACATTCGAAAGAACCAAAAAATCCACTGAATACCGTGCACTTCCTATTGGGTCTCAACCGACTCCCGATGGAAGTGTTAGTATGTTAGTTCCAGATTGGGTACAAGCAGAATATCGCAACTGGAGAACGGATTTACCACATGTTGGGGAACGCGTTTTGTCGCTTGCCCAAAACATCGGGATGGCTAAGCTGGAGAAAAAGATAGCCAAAACCACTCTTAAGGAAAAAGCAGACGTGGAAATGACAGATGTGGGTGCATCTAAAACCATGCAGGAGACTATCTCCGATTAAGTCAAGAAGGCTGTGGCCGCTGCCCTTAAGCAGAAAGGAGTCAGCGCTCCTCCAAAAAGTGAGTATTCAAACTCACCTTCTTCTTATTCAATAGCTAATCCTTTGAAAAGAAAAAGAAAAGCGCAAAATCCCGACGGGAGGGAAGGGAGGGTCCAAGAAGACTCAACCCAAGAAATCTCGCTCGGAAAAAACGCCCGCAGGAAAGCAAGGAAAGGTGGAAAAGAAGAAGAACTCCACCAAAGATTCCAAAAAATCGAAGCATTGAAAAAGGCTCGGATTTTGGCTATAAGCGAACGAAAGTTCGATGTAGGTAAACCCTCTACCTTTCCTGATGAGTTACTAGAAATACCCTTTACTAATGCTGTCTCACAGATTATTCTGAAGACGGAGATTGGAGTACTGGAAAGTGCACGAGATTTTGCACCAGGTGTCCACATTGGGGAGGGAGTATCTTTACCATCTGTATTTAATTATAAAATAAGTGCAAACTTAAGATTTTTATTTCAAGAAAAACTCGACCGTGATTTACCAATTCAATCATACAATGAATTTGCCAAACGTTTACGTTGGAAATTTTATTGGTGGTCACGTATCGGTCAAAACGAAGAAACCAAACGGAATCCGCAACTGATTTCTCGTTTTACAGAATCATTAGCTGATCCACCACCTGGAAATTTTTACTTTGAAGCTGGCCTTAATGCCGGACGCGCTGAGTTGGTAAAACAAGTCACTCAAGCGGAACCGTATTATCGTCCCGCAGATGCCCTGAACTGGACAACTGTGAAAAAACTTCAGACGTTCCTTCATGAAAATCAATATTTAGTGAAAGGAACTGACAAAAATCTCGGAATTTCAGTGGTTACCCTCAAATGGTATAAAAAAGAATGCCTCAAGCATCTTACATCCGATGTCTTCTCTGAGATAAAAACTAGGGATGATATACCATTTGACCTCTTCAATTCGCTAATTCACCGATTAGTGTCCGCAGACTCTGGCTGGACAAAACAAGAAACAGAATACTTGTTGGACTCTTGTGCGTTAACTGATATCCCAAAATTCCATGGTATTCCAAAGATTCATAAGAAACCATGGGGGTTACGCCCAATTGTCCCTAGCCACAGTTGGATCTCAAGTCCGGCTACGAAGATTGTAAGCCTATACCTCAAACCAGTATACAAGCACTTCCCCTGGATAATTCAATCCACACAAGAACTGGTATCATTATTGAGTAAACTTACAATAAACCCCAACAAGAAGTTCTATATGTGTACGGGTGATGTCACTGCGATGTATACAAACATCAATAAGGACTCCTGCCGTAATACACTTAAGAGTATGTTTGAAAGTCTTAAACTTCGAGAAGGGAAGGTCGACGCCCTCCTGCAAGCTGTTGATTTGGCAAACAACCACAATTATGTGGAATTTGATAACCGATTTTTTCATCAAGAAAAAGGTCTGGCAATGGGCACTGCTTGTAGCCCAGACATTGCAAACCTTGTTCTTGGAAATACAGAACATAAGACGAAGATACCATCTCGCACTGGAACTCTCTTATATGTTCGCTATATAGATGATATATTTACCATCGTAGAAGCTGATTCTGAAGAGAATGCTCGTCTATATTGCCTAGATCATATCGGTCCATTAAAACTTCAGTGGGAAGTTAGCGACACAAGAATACACTTTCTGGATGTCGAGGTTTTCAAATTGCCAGGTGAAACGAAATTACGCTATCGTCCTTACCGAAAACCACTTAACCACTACTCGCGTATCCCATGGAGCAGCTCACACCCCAAACACGTTAAGAAGTCCGTGTTAGGAGGGGAGTTAGCTAGGTTAGCCGTTAATAGTTCGCACCGCGAGGACTATTTTCAAGCCGCTCAAGAGTTTAGAAATGCACTCAGGCTTCGTGGCTGGCCGACAGAAGTCCTCCATACCTGGTTTAAAGAGCTACTGGAGAAACGATGGTTACATAAAGGCGCGGAAAGAGAGCCTTCATCGGATTACCTAGCACTTAAGACTAAGTATAACCCTATATGGGATGGCGTTAAAATTGGCCCTATCCGCGATGCTATGATAAAGTACTGGGGCTCGTTTACCACCACTGACCAGACGGACTCACTACCAATCCGACGCCATGGCATTGTGACTGGAATGAAAGAGGTGATCGTCAGTGAAACGAGCGCGGCCCAGAGACTTATATCAGCTAGAATGGTCATCGCATTTTCCAGAACTACGTCATTTGGAGACATGGTTAACCGCTGGAATAAGGATCTCCTACTTGTAGAAGAACCAGAGATAGAATTGGCCAATCGTCCTAAGGAATTAGAAGTCAGAACTGACTCTCTGATTATAACACATCCTGAGGGAGGTTTTGGCGTAAAGGATTTTTATGGCAAATGATGATATAAATAAACAGTTTTTCTTTTTACTGTTGCGTAAATAAATCTGATGCCTAACCCTAACCCTACCCTAACCTAACCCTAACCTTAACGGATATGTTTTCTAATTCCGGTATATTCATATTACCTGGTTATAACTAGTGTGAAATAAGACATTATGTAGTAGTTCTTACAATGCTAGTTCGCTAGCATTAATGTCTTGCATCATGCGATATCACTATCGTGTTGCCTAGGCAACGATGTCACACTGACATTAGTCAGGATTATGTAATATACTCTCCGAAACATCACGTGACCATATCACATGATCTTGTCACATGATCATATCACATGATCATATCACGTGACCTTATCTTATCTTTATCAGATTAGATCAGATAAGCGGAAGGACAGGGAATAATTTTTCCGTTGCCAAGACGGAATTCGGATATGAATCTATCCGTTCCCCCTATCGCTCCTACTCTATAAGTAGGACGATCCGCCGCGGTACTGAAGAGATTCCGTATCGAAACTTGTTTGCACAACTCACGTTGGCACTTGTATACCGCTGCGAAATCTCTTTCTCAACAAATCCTCGTTCGAAACACACACTCGCCTCGCTTTGCTCGGCTCGCCCCTAACCCTAACCCTAACTGTGTTCCTAATTCCCAATATATTTCTTATATTTAGCTAAAAACTAGCAAGTATAGAATATTATGTAGTAGTTTCTACCATGTTAGTTCACTGACATGAATGTTCTTGAATCATGCAATATCACTATCGTGTTGCCTAGGCAATGATGCCATGCTAAAAAAATTAGTTAAGTATACACTAATGCATTGCCAATCACACTTTGTGATCTTATCTTATCTTATCGCTTGCCCAGATTATTGGGATGGCTAAGCTGGTGAAAAAGATAGCCAAAACCACTCTTAAGGAAAAAGCAGATGTGGAAATGACAGATGTGGGTGCATCTAAAACCCTGCAGGAGACTATCTCCGATGAAGTCAAAAAGGCCGTGGCCGCTGCCCTTAAGCAGAAAGGAGTTGGCGCTCCTCCACCCAGTGAGTATTCAAACTCACCTTCTTCTTATTCAATAGCTAACCCATTGAAAAGAAAAAGAAAAGTGCAAAATCCAATAAGCCCCACAGTCTAGGGTAAATGCTCAGCCACAATTGTTTGGCATGTTTGAGGTGGCTGTGCTAGTTAGTTAAGGGCTGAGGGTTTAGGGTATACTAGTTTAGTGTCTCGGCATGGAAGGAGAAAATGTGTATATAAGAGGACTTGTCCTCCCAGCATTCTGTTTCCTTTCCTTTTCTCCTTACACAGTTATTTCTTCATCTCACCGAATAAATATTTGGAACCTCTCCAGTCTTCATCCTCACCCTCATCTCTGTCTTCGCCCCTGTCCTTGTTCTCAATCTCTGGACCTCTGTCCTCTTCGCTCTGTTCCTCTAATCCTGTTCCTTGACAACCTTAGTTCCTAAACACAGATCATCTATAAGTTGCTGCATGACACAACTGTAGATATCCAACGTTGGCATCTTCAAAGAGATCCTGTCTTGTGTCCACGATCATTGTCAACAAGCCTAGAGCCCTCAGGTTCTTTGTCGAACACCTTATCCATGACTGCTGTTACAATAATCACCGGGAGTTGGTGAGGTATGGTATGGGTGACAGTTTCCCCTGGCTCCAGCCTGTGGGGACAGGGTGGTTCATTTTCTTTGTTTTCGCTAGATACGGGTGTGCCAGTTGCCGTCTCAGTTTCCTTATTGTAGGTGGCGATCAGTGTCTCGGTTTCTGTCTCGGTAGGGGGTTTCCATCCTTTGATGCCACATCTTTCTTCATGTCCGTCTTTGTTGACTAAGAATCTACACATGTTGCAGACTCTCTTCCCACTTTGCCATGCCCTGCAGGCTTTTTGTGGATTCATTTTTTGATGCTGGATTACCCAGTCTAACTCGGGGTCATGTGGCTGCCCGCAGCTAAATGATTCTTTCATTCAGGCAGCAATTGCCTGCGCCACAGCTGGGAAATGGTTGTGTTGAAATTTTGATTTTAGGTGCATGGAGCAGGAATCATTGTTGCAGAATGACCAGTGGAGGTCCGCGTGAGGTATCATGGGGTGGGGATATTGGTTGGCTGTCGGAGGAGTAGGGGTTCGGTACCAGCCTGAGGATGGCAGCGGGTCCTCCAGATTCATCATGTCGTCCATTAAAACCGTGAGGCAGGTTTATTGGGGTACCTGCAATGGAATTGGGTGATGGCGTTGCGTGAGTTTCGAAAGTTTTTGCCGGGGTACCAAGTGGAATCAGGGTTGTGGAGTCCTGTCCACTTGACTCGAGATTGGATCCTGCCCTGATGGCATCGAGAGTCCACTATTTCCTCGACCTCCCAGTCTTCTTCGCAGTCGAGCATAATGGGCAATGGAGGGGGTTGGGTATGCCCTGGTATGGTGGTCGATGTCGGCTGTGAGGGTTCTAGCAGAGAGATATGGAACACTGGGTGGATTTTTACGTTCGAGGGGAGGTCCAGCTTATAAGCCCATGATCCTACTCTGGCCAGGATAGTGTAGGGGCCTAATAGCTTGTAATCTAATTTGTTGGAAGGTCAGGTGGTCCTCACATTCCTTCACCTTAGCCAGACCTGGTCTCCTGCTCGAAGGACCGGGTCTGGATATCGATGCCAGTTGGCCTGTTCCACATGGGTAGTCTGGGCATAGTGGACCTCTGCTCTCAAGTCCTCATGCAGTCTGTTGAGAGTACCAACATATTCGGAGACCTCGGGAAGTTCCCCCGCCACCTCACCCAGCGGTTGGGTGAAGCGGGGGTGATAGCAGTAATTCGCGAAAAAGCGGGATACCTTGGTGGTTTCTGAGTGAGAGTTGTTATAACAGAACTCCTCCATAGGCAGGAGTTGGTTCCAATTGTCCTGTTGATAATTACAATACGCCCGGAGGTATTGTTTGAGGATTGCATTGATCCTCTCCATTTGTCCATCAGATTCCGGATGGAATGCTGTGCTCAGATTCCTAGAGGTCCCCATTGCTTCCATAACCCTTTTCCAAAATTGGGAGGTAAATAAGGATCCTTGATCCGATATGATGCTGCTGGGAAGTCCGTGGGCCCATACCACATGCATGAGGAATCCGTCGGCGAGTGCCCTAGGACCCATAGTGTCCTTACATGCTACGAAGTGTGCCATCTTGGTAAGGCAATCCACTATTACCCATATGGTGTTCATTCCCCCATCCTCCGGGACCCCTGTGATAAAATCCATGGAGATGGATTCCCATGGTCTCTCTGGAACCTGTAAGGTTCTGAGGAGGCCGAAAGGGGCATGTCTGATGGGTTTGATGCATTTACAGGTATCACAGTAGTCAACATAACGAGTTACGTACTGCCGCTGCTGTGGCCAATAAAAATTCTGGCTGACCAACTGCAAGGTCCTTGCCCTCCCAGAATGTCCAGCAGCTTGAGAATCGTGGTGTTGTTGTAATATTCGAAGTCATAGGCCGTTGTCGTCAGGTACCCATATCAGTCCCTCGTATCGGAGTAGGCCGTTATCTTCCTCACATAGCCCCAAGGGAATTCTACCATCTCGGGTTATTCCCATTCGAAGTTTCCCCACCACCTCCTGGATTTCTTTGTCGTTTTTTGATTTGTTTCAAATTTCGGTGATGAGGGAGGTGTCCAGTGTCAGTCTGACCAGTTGAGTCGTGTGCACATGGAACATGTCTTCGGGAAGGAGGATTTGGCTTCGATTTTGTCAATGCTTCATGTCCCCCTCCCAGGGAGAGTCCCCTGACCCTCGTGATAATATGTCCAGTTTGCCTGCCAACTTTCCAGGTTGGTATGTCATCTTGAAGTCGTAGTTTGCTAATTGTTCTGCCCACCGAGCCTGACATAGGTTGAGGTCCTTCTTTGTCTGCCAACACTCTAAGTTCTTATGGTCCGATAGTATCTAGATGCTGTGTCATGTTGATTTACAATACGTAGACCACTTGTCTAAGGCTTCAACTATGGCTAGTAGTTCTTTATCGTGGACATCATAATTGAGTTCAGCATCCCTAAGCTTCCGGGAGAAATAGGCAAGGGGGTGTAAGACATTGGAGGCATCGGGTTGCGAACAGACTACCCCAATGGCATAATCTGATGCTTCTGTTTCAAGAGTGAGGGGTTGATCTGGGTCACAATGTTGCAGAATGGGTTGGGAAATCATTGCCGCGTTGAGTTGTTCAAAAGCCTGTTGTGTTGCATCATTCCATTCCCATGGTACTTGCTTTCTCATTAATCGTGTTAATGGTGTTGTGATTTTGCTGAAATCACAGATCAACTGTCGGTAAAAGTTTGCGAAGCCCAGGAAGCTCTGGACACCCTTCATGTTCACCGGCTCTTGCCACTCCTTCACCATCTCGATTTTCTCGGGGTCCATCTGTAATCCTGTGGGTGAGATTATATATCCCAGATATTCCATCTTTCTGTATGAAATTCACATTTGGATGCTTTCAAGGTCAGTCCTACGTCTCTTAATCGTCCAAGTACCATGCAGACATGCTTCCTATGTTCTTCCATGCTGTCTGAGTAGATCCATATATCATCGAGATAGGCAATGCAAAAGATGTCGACATAATCGCTGAGGACCTCATTCATCCATCATTGGAAGGATGCCGGTGCATTTGTCAGGCCGAATGGCATCACTCGATATTCGTATAGGCCATATTTGGTACGAAAAGCAGACTTCCATTCGTCCCCTGTAGCTATCCGGAGGTTGTGATATGCATCCCACACATCGAACTTCGTGTAGATCCTGGTGTGGGATAGTCTATCCAATGCCTCTCCTATCAATGCAAGTGGTGTGTGATCCTTTATCGTGATCTCGTTGAGCTGCCGGTAATCAAACACATAGGCGAAGAGTACCATCTTTCTTCTTTACGCAGTGGATGGGGGCCCCCGCTGGCGACGTTGATCATCAGATCCAGCCCTGCTTTTCATTTTCATCCAGGTATTCTCTTAGTACTCACAGTCAGTCTTCGTCAAGGGCTCAGAGGGTTTCGCAGGGTGGGACCTTTCCTTCCAATCAAGGAATGCGGTGGTCATGATGTTGGTGAGGTGGTAATCCCACCGCCTCTTTTTCCCTAAACATGGAGAGATAATCTGTGTATTCGGGTGGTACGATTCCCTCCAATGGATCATGTGACTTTCGTTCAGTCTGAATTTTTCATGTTACCGTGCTTGCGAATTCCAATCCTTTGGGGGTATTAATTGATTCTTCATGGGAGGGTTCCCATTGCCTTGGGTCTTCCTGGTTGGTCAGTGCTTGCAG
This sequence comes from Pyronema domesticum, assembly GCA_024516145.1. Lineage (NCBI taxonomy): Eukaryota > Fungi > Ascomycota > Pezizomycetes > Pezizales > Pyronemataceae > Pyronema > Pyronema domesticum. The sequence goes on along the minus strand of JAJJXL010000050.1, from coordinate 116,468 downwards.
GATTTGCCACAAGGTAGGTTGCACAGGATTGGGGTCGTCCTCGGTGGGTTCTGCGCGCTTATGTTGCTGGAATGCATCCCTGTCTTCTTTTTTATCCTCTTCTTCCTCCTCTTCCTCCACATATTCCTCCCATATTTCCTGGATTCAGAGCTCACCTTCCTTGTTATTGTTGGTTTGTGTTGTTTCTTCTTGTCCTTCGCTCGCAATTCCATAGGCGTTCTCCGAATTCCTGCCTGCCTGTCGGGCATATTCCTCTTCCGCTCCTCGTTCAGGTATGGTCGTGGCGTGGGGTGAGGTAGGGAGACAGTTTTTCCCACATTTTTCTGAGTCGAAGGTGACATTTCCTTCTTTCCAGTCAATGTTGGGGTTGTGTTCCCGTAGCCACGGTAGTCCGATGATTATCGGCGAATTCCTGATAGTGATGCAGTGGAGCCTAATATCTTCCTTGTGGTCATTGATAACCATTGGCACCATGGCATCGTGTGTTACTGGTCCCCCCTCCAATTCTCATCCATCTACAGCGAGAACCCTTCATGGAACTACCTTTTTTGTTTGGGGCAATCCCTGTTGTTCTGCAAATCTTCTGTCTATAAAGTTTTTGGTGGCCCCACAATCGATCATGGCCATTGTTTTGTGTACTTTTTCATCTCGATGGGTTATCTTGACCCACAAGAAAATTTTCTCATGTCTTCCATATGGTCCTATGCTTGAAATTCGATCTGTCGGTCCTGCCATGGTTGAGCTGGTGGGCGATAGTTGCCCCAGGAATCCACCGTTAGCGTTGATTCCTGGGGGCCTTCTTTTCCCGACGTCTCCCTGAGTTCTTCCTCTGCTGACATAGTCTCTGCAGCACGGTATGCTCTGTTATTCGGGCACTTTGCGGCATAGTGACCCATCCTTCCACAGTTGAAACACTCATTGTTTCTCTTTTGTCTGTCGTCCTCCACCCTATCTCTTGGTTTAGGTCTATGGGTGGAGTCTATTTCCATAGGTTCGGGATCAGAGGATCGAGCGTCATGGCTCGGCCCCTTTTGGTACAGGTGGTGCTGGAATTGAGGTTCGTATTGGGTTCTTAAGGTGCAGAAATTGAACAGCTGGTTGTCCAAGGCTATGGCCCTGTTGGTGAATTCTGTTAGGTCAGTGGGTCGTTCATCGAGGAGGGCTAATTGTGTTTGGACATTGGTGTTTAGTCCATCACTAAATTGGTCGATGTAGGTCTTGTCATTGTACTTCAAGTCGGACTTGATTCTCTGGAATTCGGCCCAGTATGCCACTGCGGACCAGGCACCCTGCCAAATTATCTTAAATTTTCTTCCTGCCACCTCCCGGGAATCGGCTTCTCCAAAAGCTCTGCTGATGGCAGTTTTAAATGTGTCCCAGGTGGTGTATATGCTTTTTCCTTCCCTGATGGATGGTTCGATCCATGCCCAGGCCTTACCTCTACACCGGGACCTTGCATAGTTCACCTTCTTCTGTTCCGTGTCGAACCTATTTCACTCGCAATTGAATTTCAATTCACATTGTGTGAGGAACGCCCTAAGCTTGGTCCTCTCCCCATGGTATAACTCCGGATCTTCCACCTTTGGGTGGCTGTTTGTCAAAGGTCGGTGAAGTTCGATGAGGATCTGGTTGACTTGATCCTGGGTCATGGTGACTGGAGTGGTGATTCCTAGTCCTGCTGGGGTCGCCATTTGCGCATAATTGCCAGTGGAGGTATGGGGGACTCTGGGGGATTTGGGGGTCTGTGGTCTGGATGGGTGCTCGGGAGTGACTGGGCTCGCTGATCCAGTCGGTTCCTGTTCGATATTTTCGCCTAGTGCTCTTAACTGAAAGGACGCCACTGTTTGTGTCTAGGTATCATTGTTTCTCGTTCTCATTCCGTGTTGGGTGTCATGCAAAGACGCAATCAAATGCCAAAACCTGTACCTACAGTTACTGATGACGGCAGGCAGTGTGGTGCTCCAGCACATGGCATGTCATTCGGCTTACTGGTAAAGCTCCGGGGTTAGGGGTGAGGAAGGGCAATACTTCACCTAGGGGAACAAAGGGTGGGTGACTTCGTACACCAGACGGTTATTGGGTGGCGTCATGGATCGAGGGAGGAGATTTGGCGAAGAGGATGAAGAGCGAGAGAAAGACTTGTAGATAAGTTTGTGAAATAGAAACTTGATTGCATGAAGAAATAAACTCAGTACAAATTCCTCCTCTTTTATACATGTCCTTCATCCATCGTGACTCAACATTCCCTGCCTGCAGAGAATGTTCCATCAATACATGACCATTCCTTTGTAATCCTCCTAACCGCCATGATTCCAAAACGTAGTAAACAAACAATACATGACCAAACATTTCCAATGCTCTTAACCACCGCGATTCCAACATAGTGAACAAACAATACATGACCAAACATTTCCAACGCTCTTAACTGCCGCGATTCCAACATAGTGACCAAACAATACATGACCCAACATTTCCAATGCTCTTATCTGCCACGATTCCCAACACCGTACATAACCCATCCTCCCCGGCGGTTCCACCATCTGCTGCCGTGACTCCGTGGCAGTCTCAATTCCAACTATCACAAAAGAAATACAAACAATTCCAAAAATAGCAAAACATATAACAATACTTTGTAAAGCAAACTTGCATAGAAAGGAAACTTCGTACATTCGTAATCCTGGCAAGGGGCCCAGCCCCTTGCCCTAACCCTATTACTTCATCACCGCATAGCAGGTTGCTAGGGTGAGGGTAACAACCCAGATACTCATGGTAGTAGTGGCGGAGGCCAGGAGCATGTCACGGGAGCATTGTGACACCACTAGCAAGACAAGAAGGAAATCATTGATAAAGTTATTAAGGCTGTAATGGACAAGATGGCCCAAAAAGAACCAATTGATGCATGATCCCTTACTGAGGCCCTACAGCATGAAGGACCCTCAGCTGAGACACTCAGAGATGCCATTGAAAGGGCACTACCCCCATCCACAGCCAATTCGGAGCATCAACAGGAAAGCGTGGAAATGGAGGCAGACCTCCAAAGCCTGGAGCAGGACTACCCCCATCAAACCCTTCAGACCCCTCCTCATCAGAGGATGATGGAAGCTCTGGGAGGAGAACCCTTGACAGCTTCCGCTGTCACACCCTATAATGTGTAGTAATTGATTGGGTAACATGTATAACTTGAGAGAGAACATGGCAAACTCGACTGGAGAATGAATATTATGAATAAGCAATTTGGGCCGGAACCCTCCGAAGATCCGGCAAGCGAAGTCACGTGACTTGTGACCCCTGAATGAGACCTCATGAAGGTCCCGGCCCAAGATGTTGCACCTATTGAACATCAGCAGGGGCAAGATCAGGAAGGAGAACGGAAGGACTTACCTCAATGATGGCACTTCAGCCATAAGATGAGTGTTGGCGACGATGATGGAGAGACAAAGACGAGGGCGAACAGTACCTACTTATACATGAGGAGGTGCTCAGCAACCGATGGATGCCAAGAGGGCTTGCATGGAGGAGAGCTCCATGGCATGTGCAAGGCATTGTGAAGTCATGATTCAACATACCTGGATTCGGAGTTAGTTGACCAAGGCAGAGTCTAGTCAGTGAACAGGAGTGGCGCTGAGTACAAGGGTCAAGACTGCACAGCATAAGACAATGTACAACAAGCAAGGAACCCACTCAAGGAACCTGTTCAAAGGAACCCAATATGATGCGACCTTCAGCTAGGAATACTCCGTAGGGAATTGTTGGGATTGCGTTCACACCAGGGCGTGGCTGCACACAGGTGAGCACAGGTGGGGGACTCATGACATCACATGGAAAGTGTTAGAAACGCACGAGTGATGGGGCATGATTGTCACCTCACAAGCAATCAAGGTTTCCTTAGGGAATCTATGGTGACACGGCTCAGAAGGAAAATGGCTCATTGTCATTCCCTGATGAGTTATTGCATTACGCGGCCAGACGGGGATTGAATCCTGTTATGATCGCTAATCCCTTACCTTATGGGAAGGTGTGGTATCATACCAAGGAATTTTCAAGAATTCACTCGAAGATGGTGGTCAGCATGCAAGTGAGTGATTAATGCAATCATGAGCTTGCGCTGATGCAATCTATCCAAGATTATTGTTGGAAATGACTCACGTCTTATCTCCTAAACTCGTTTTCAGAAATACCATCCTGGGGGATGGTTAGATGAAGTTGGAAGTCCCAAAGTCTATAAAGAGGTCTATGTCTCCCACAGTCTCCGAGATCATCAGCATCGAAATCCTCCTCAAGACAAGTTACCAGAACAATCCCACCAAACCTCAGAAGACACCCCTCAAGTTTATTCCGCCTTGTGATTGATAGTTCGAATAAACTTCCTAGCTATTTCTGAGAGCAACAAATGAACCTTTGAATTTAACTGAAACGAATTATCGAAACCCCCTCCGCATAGCAGAAACTGTGCCCAGGGTCACACACAAAGCCCTCAGTTGGCATCAAGAGCACTGAATGGCAATCAAGAGCCAAGGGCTAAAAGACAACTGGGCAGCATTTTCAAGAACCATTGAAACCCAATTTATGGACAGGAGAGAGGTCCTGAAAGACGAGCACCGAATCCGAGAACTCCAATATGAAGGAGATATCAATGACTACATTACGAAATTGGAAGACATCAACATGAGAGTAGGGGCATCAGGCCCCATGAACAGAGCGGTTATCTGGGATGTGATGACCCCAGAAATTAAGAAAATGGTTTATCAAAGCTTCAAAGGAATTCCTAGAGATGATGATGACATGATTGAAGCAGTAAAAGAGGCTGCTTACATTGTGGAGAATATTGAGGAAGAGATAAAGGGTCCCAAGAGGAGGACATTCGAAGTATGGTATACTCGCCCCACTAAGGAAGCTGCTCATCCTCGCGAGACACAGCAGAAGGACCAAAAGGTCAAGGAAAAGAATGGAGACAAGAAAAGTTCTTCAGGGAAGAAAACCGACAAGCCGGCAATTTTTGCCTCAGGAAGGGAGGCCTTACAGAATGTTCCTCAGAGCGAAATTGATAAACACAAAAAGGATAAAGCAGATTGTTGGAGATGTGGGCGCTCAGGTCATAAGATGTATGACTGTTATGCAAAGAAAACAGTAGGAGGAACAGCATTGTCGAATGGAGGCAAGACAGCCTCTGCAGGCAAGAGAAAACAAGATGATGATGAGGAAGAATAAAAGGGGCAAGAGAAGCCCAAGGACAACAAGAAGGACAAGACGGCAGCTCCAAAGCAGGACAATGAGGACACCGAGATGCAAGATGCTCAGCCTAGTTCTAGGGAGATCGAAGACAGTGAGGATTTGGAATCGGATTTTTAGAGTCCTCTAGGGAGGCATCACCTGAGGAGGAAGACAGTTCTGACGCACAGGTACACAAGTGTGCAGGAGTCAAGAGAAATGCCCCAGACAACCTCCTGTTGATCAGGACAAAGAATCGATGAACAGACAATGGAACCTCAACCCTAGCTACTCAAAGGGAAGACCCGGTTCCCCCTCATCATGTACCCAGAGCAATCATTGATATGGTTTTGTCCTGGTCCAAAATCCAACAACGAATGGTTCGAGTCCTACTTGACACAGGATCTACCGCGGCACTTCTGGTCAAAGGATTTGTTCAGAAATTCAAAATTCCAACTGTTAAAAGAGACATCCCACTCCAAATTTGCAACTTCAACAATGAAGTAGTTGCTGGAGCAGGTGAATTCTTTACAGTCCCTTTTATGTTGCAGCATAAGAAGCATTTTGCTGGAATCTTTTGAGGTCACACCTCTAGACAGCGATTGTGATGTCATTCTTCCATATTGGTGGATGACAAAACACCAGCCAGGCAACTTATGGGGAGATAAGAACAACATCTCATGCACCACCCCACATTGCAGGGAAAAATGCACCAAGGCTCAGGCCAGTGCATTCTCGCTTAAGGTCGACAAAAGAGTGCTCGACCACCGAGAGGCCTCAGTTATAGGTCACATATCTACCACCACTACAAAGGAGCAATTATCAGATGCACTTGAACAAGTACCTGAGAAATTCTGAAAATTGACCAACATCATGACCAAGGAAGCTGCAGACAGACTTCCTGACCACAAGCCTTAAGACCATGCAATTGACTTGAAGGAAGGAGAAACTCCTCCTTGGGGTCCAGTCTATGCACTCAATGAGGTTGAACTGGAAACCCACAGGGAATGGTTGAAAGAAATGCTGAGGACAGGCAAGATTAGACCATGAAATCTCCTGGTGCAGCTCCCATCCTTTTTGTACCTAAACCTCATGGTCGAGGTCTGAGGCTATGTGTTGATTACCGAGGGATCACCAAGATAACCATTGCCAATCGATATCCTCTCCCACTCATGTCTGAACTAGAAGATAGAGTGAGAGGAGCAAAAGTCTTCACAAAAATGGATTGAAAAAATGGTTATCATTTGATTCCAATCAAAGAAGGTGATGAGTGGAAAACTGCCTTCAGATGTTGTTATGGTCTCTATGAATTTTTGGTCATGCCCTTTGGTCTGTCTAATGCACCGGCAACCTTCCAAAATATGATGAATGATATCTTTAGAGATATGTTAGATCAGGGAGTGATTGTCTATATTGATGATGTGCTCATTTATGCAGAAACGGAAGAAAAGCATGATGAGTTAGTCAAGGAGGTGCTGAAGAGACTCGAAGAGAATGGGCTGGCGATTTCCCCAGAAAAGTGTGTCTGGGTGAAAAACAGAGTGGACTTTCTGGGGTACATCATAAGCAAGAAAGGAATTGAGATGGCACAGGACAAAGTGGAAACTGTGCTGGAATGGGAACCTCCAAGATCCTTGAAGGACACTCAAGCGTTTCTTGGGTTTGCCAATTTTTATTGACAATTCATAAAGGACTTCTCAAAAATATGTCATCCACTCACAGACTCAACAAAAGGCGATGTGAGAAGATGGGAATGGACAGTGGCCATGGAATTGGCTTTTGATGAGCTCAAGCAGCGTTTCACTAAGGCCCCCATCTTAGGACATATTGGTCCAAGAAAGGTGTGCATAGTGGAAACAGATGCTTTGGATTTTGCCCTTGGAGCTGTCCTATCCCAAAAAGGAGATGATGGAAAGTTGCATCCCATTGCCTTCCATTCGAGAAAATTCACTCCGGCTGAGATTAATTATGAGATACATGACAAAGAGCTACTGGCTATTGTGGACTCATTTAAAGTCTGGAGAAGATATCTTGAAGGAGCAATGCACACAGTGCAAGTCTTCAGCGACCACCAGAACCTTGAGTACTTTACAACAACAAAAGTACTCAATTGATGCCAAGCAAGATGGGCTCAGGAGCTCGCTGGTGTTGATTTCATGATTTTCTATCAACCAGGAATTACGAATGGGAAACCTGATGCATTGTCAAGGCATCCGGAGTTTCACCCTGAAAAGGGGGGAGGTGAAGATCAGCCGATTATGACGGTCCTGCATAAAGAACATTTTTCAAATGCAGCTATCTCATCAATCAGCAGTGGTGGAGAAGGAACAATCTTCGTTGCCTCTTCATCGCCACTCTCCTCAATTCCTGCAGTCAAATGGTCAGAAGAATTCTTGAAAATGGTCAGAGATGCTGGACTACAGGATGAAGAATATCAGGATGCAGTGAAAAGAATCAAAGAACCTTTGATGATGGAGAATGGCATACTGTATCGAAAGATGAAATTATGGGTACCAAAGGGTTTGGTAAAGGCAGTCATGGAATCAGAGCATGACTCGAAAGTTGCAGGTCACTTTGGACAAGACAAAACGATTGAGTTAATTCGATGGAATTTCTGGTGGCCAATGATGGATGAATCAATTATCAAGTATATACAAAGCTGCATGGAATTTCAGAAGGACAAAGCATCTTGCCATCAGAAATATGGATTACTCCAACCTTTGGAATTACCTTATGCCCTATGGCAATCTATTGTTATGGATTTTATTACCGATCTACCAGAGTCAAGTGGATGTGACCAACTATGGGTAGTGGTTGACCAATTCACGAAAATGGCCCACTTCATTCCACTGCAAAAAGAGGGCAAGACAACTAATGATCGTGCTAAAATCTTTGCTAATCACCCCAATACCAGCAACCCAATGGCAACTGCTGTGCACAATCCTGCCAGCAAAGCCTATGCCCATTGGATACATACCATTCATGAGGAAGAAAAACATTCACTGCAAAAGACCAGAGAATGAATGCAGAAGTATGCAGACCAACATCGAGAGGGTGCACCAGTTTACCAAGTGGGAGACTTGGTGATGCTTGATGGAAGAAATATAAAAACAAGATGACCATCAAGAAAGTTGGACCACAAGTTGCATGGTCCTTTTCAAGTCGAGAAAGTCATTTCCCCATCAGGAGTCAGGCTCACACTACCTCACAAATGGAAGATCCATCATGCTTTCCATGTATCTCTGGTCGAGCCATTCCAGGCCGGAACAAGAGCTCCACCAGATCCAAGGAAAATTTTCCAAGACGCTGATGATGTTGATGGGAGTGAGGAGTATGATATCGATGAAGTCATGAGCAGTTACAAGTCTGGCAATCGAGTACTCTACCTCATTAAATGGCTTGGGTGGCCGAACAAAAAGCATTGGATGGCTGAACCTTATGACAGTTTTTCAGTAGGAGGGCTGGAGAAATTATGAGAATTTCACCTCAAGTACCCAGACTCTCCGAGGGACTACGGACTCACAGACTAAAAGCTTAAGGGTTTTTGTGCATGTGGTTTTACCTTAAGCTGAGGAGGTAGTAGGATGTAGGGGCTGGAGGACTACATCTAAATTTGATCACTAGTCACTAGGCTATGGCGTAGTGCGATCACAGAGGCATGAACTAGAGCCTCAGGATGAAGCTTGAAGAGGGGAGAGGTGGTGTCACACCCTATAATGTGTGATAATAGATTGGGTAACATGTATAACTTGAGAGAACATGGCAAACTCGACAGGAGAATAAATAATAAGATCAGCAATTCGGGCCGGAACCCTCCGAGGATCCGGCAAGCGAAGTCACATGACTTTTGACCCCGACTGAGACCTCATGAAGGTCCCGGCCCAAGATGTTGCACCTAATGAACATCAGCAAGGGCAAGACCAGGAAGGAGCAAGGGAAGGACTTACCTCACTATTGGCGACTCAGCCATGAGAAGAGTGTTGGCGACGATGATGGAGAGAACATGACAAGGGCAAACAGTACCTACTTATCCATGATGAGGTGCTCAGCAACTGACGGATAACAAGAGGGCTTGCATGGAGAAGAGCTCCATGGCATGTACAAGGAATTGCGAAATCATCATTCAACATACCTGCATTTGGAGTTAGTTGACCAAGGCAGAGTCTAGTCAGTGAACAGGAGTGGCGCTGAGTACAAGGGTCAAGACTGCACAGCATGAGACAACTTACGCTAAGCAAGGAACCCACTCAAGGAACCTGTTCAAAGGAACCCAATATGATGCGACCATCAGCTAGGGAATGCTCCAGGGGGAATTTTTGGGATTGCGTTCACACCAGGGTCTGGCTGCACACAGGTGAGCGCAGGTGGGGGACTCATGACATCACACGGAAAGTGCTAGAATCGCACGAGTGATAGGGCATGATTGTCACCACACAAGCAATCAAGATTTTCTTAGGGAATCTATGATGACGCAGCTCACAAGGAAAATGGTTCATTGTCATTCCCTGATGAGTTATTGCATTACGCGGCCAGGCAGGTATTGAATCCTGTTATGATCGCTAAGCCCTTACCTTATGGGAAGGTGTGGTACCATGGTGAGGAATTTTCAAGAATTAACTCAAAGATGGTGGTCAGCATGCAAGTGAGTGATTAATGTAATCATGACCTTGTGATGATGCAATCCATGCAAGATTATTGTTGGAAATGATTCACGTCTTATCACCTAAACTCGTTTTCAGCAGTACCATCCTGGGGGATGGTGAGATGAAGTTGGAAGTCCCAAAGTCTATAAAGAGGTCTATGTCTCCCACAGACTCCAAGATCATCAGCAACGAAATCCTCCTCAAGACAAGTTACCAAAACAATCCCACTGAACCTCAGAGAAGACACCTCTTAAGTTTATTCCGCCCTGTGATTGATAGTTCGAATAAACTTCCTAGCTTATCTGAGAGCAACAAATGAACCTTCGAATTTAACCAAAATCAATTATTGAAACCCCCTCCGCATAGCAGAAACTGTGCCCAGGGTCACAATATGTTATCTCATGTATATGTTGTCAGCTCTGGTGAATTGTTCATGTTTGTTTGCCAGATGTATTGATCCATCCTTAGCTGTGGCTGCGGCTTCCTGTGCCATCTGCATGCCTTGCAAACAATCCACCATGGCAGATGTCATCCAGGCCGCCTGTGGCTTCCAATAGGTTTGATCTTATCTTACCCATTTGTCTAGATGCATCCAGTCTCATCATATCGTGCTGATCGAAGGCTGTCTTTAGATAGAGTTTCCTGTATTGCCAGCTGCCTCCAGGTTAATGCACCTCGTATTGGTCTTTACTGCCTAAGACAATCCTTATCTCCTTCGGCTGACTAGTCTCCGCTATCGCATGTGTTATCATAATGACATTCATTATCATTCCTTCAGGTTCCGGTCGTCTCCGCTGAGCTTCCTCAGTAACATATGATTCTTGATCTTGGACTTGGCATTCAGTCATAGTATTCATTTAATTCATTCTTAAATATCCTACAATCTTTCCTCTTCCCTCAATCTTTCATCATCGACCTTGACTTTCTTTGACTTTCCTCTATTATTCCTTCCAGCAGATTCAGTCATATCCAGCCAACTCCTCCTCCTCGATTTCAATTCTTCTCATTCATTCTTATCCATTTTCCTGTCGCAGCCCCTTGTATGCCTGCCTGTTGGGGTGGTCCTGTATGACACGGCACAACGTTCGAATATGGCGAAGCATCTCCATCAGAGGGTAGTCCCTTTGGACTTGTGGCAAGTAAGAACCACAGTTGCCCAGGCTATAAGTATTCCAGGTTTTTGTCAACATCAGCGGTACGTTCCCCAGGATATGGCTGGGCATTAGAAACCTCAGCCATGGATCAGAAACTGTCCCTCCTGAGGCTACCCCGGGTTCCTAACCCTTTATGATGCTGACTTTTTTCCTGGCCCCCCATTATCCTACTTCCTGCGGGAAGTGGATGAAGGGTAGTTAGTAATGGCTCTGGCCCTATGGCCTGAGTTATTACTTAGTAAGAATCCCCATTCTTAGAATGTGTCTTAAACGTGGGGTATGACACTACCTCCCCCCTTATAAGATTTCGACCTGAAATCATTAACTTAGATTCTTGGCTTATGAATTCTTAGCTATATGATTATGAAACGGGATTTTTTGATGAAGTCCTCCAACCCCTTCATCCACCAACATGTTTTCTATCCCAAGACCATTAAAACCTCAGAGAGGAAAGGTATCTTGAGATAGTTGGTTGTTTAAACACATTGGTCCCTCGGCATGCCTGGATTCCTTGAGTGGAACTCTCGGAGTGACTGCAGGCCACCTACTATGAAGCATTCATACAGTTCTTCGGTATGATCCTTCTTAAGTGGATATCCTTTCCATCTGACTTGGTAAAGGACCTTTCCCTTGACTTTCCTGCTTGATCAGATTTCTTCAATCTCCCATTCCTCATTGCCTTCAATGTCATCACATTCATCGATAATCTTTAGTAAATCCGGCGGAGGTCTGGTTCCATTGTTGTATGGTTCGAGTAGAGATACATGGAAGGTGTTATGTATCTTCCACTTTCTTGGTAGGGATAGTCGCATGGCTGTTGGCGAGATTGCTTTCTCTATCGCGAAGGGTCCATTCTTCTTGTGGTCGAGATTATGTTTTGGTCATCTGGTTTGAATGTTCCTTCCATCTAGCATGACAAGGTCCCCAACTTGGAATTCTGGGGCATCCTTGCGTTTATTGTCTGCATACCTCTTCATTCTTTCCTGGGTTGCTTTTAGGTTTTTCGTAACTAGACTCTGAACTGAAAGGATGTGGTTGATGTATCCTTCCTGAGTGTCCTCACTAGTTGGTATTGTGCTTGGATTGGTGCAACCTGGGTGTCGGCCATAGTTGGCGAAGAAGGGTAACATTCCAGTGGCTTCGGTTACGGAATTGTTGTAGGCAAACTCAGCCATGGGTAGGAGTCCGACCCAATCATCCATCTCATCATTTGGGAATGACCATAGGTATGCCTCGATTGTCTGGTTGATCCTTTCTGTTTGGCCATCGGTTTGTGGGTGAAAAGATGTACTCATTCGTGGTCATATCCCCAGTATCCCAAGGAATTGTTTCCATTCTGTGGAGGTAAAGCGGGAGTCATGGTCTGAAATAATGTCAGTTGGGATACCATGGAATCTCCATATTTCCCGAGCAAATATCTTTACCAGGTGTTCCACTGTTTTTTGATCCTTCTTGAGTGGTATGAAGTGGGCCATCTTCGTAAACCTGTCTACAATGACCCAGAATTGGTCATAGTCCTCTGACAAGGGGAGGTCTGTGATGAAGTCCATGGCAATTGATGTCCATGGTGCATATGGGAGCTCTAATGGTGAGAGCAGGCCATATGGCTTGTGGCGTGATGCCTTGTCCTTCTGACATTCTAAACAACTTCTGATATATTCGATAATTTCTTGGTCTATCTTAGGCCACCAGAAGTTGCATTGGATCAGCTCGATCATTTTGTCTTGACCAAAGTGTCCGGCTTCTGCACTGTTGTGCTTGGTATGTAAAATCGCATGTCGTGCATTCTCTGGGACCCAAAGCAATCCCTTGTGATATAGTAATCCATCCTGTAGTTCCAAAATCCTTTCCTTTCCTTCTACTTCTTGTGCGCTTCCACTCAGTTCCTCTAAGGCCTGGTAGTATGCTGCGTCCTGTTGTCCTGCCTCTCTTACTTCCTGCTCAAATTCCTTTGTCCATTTTGATACTGATGATGCCAGATAAGCCACCTGAACTGCTGAGCAACAGAACACCATTCCTTCTCCTCCAGTACTGATGGCTGAGATTGTGTTGAAGTGATTTTCATACAATACAGTCTGTATCGGCTGGTTTCCACCTCCCCCCATTCCGGGGCGATACTCTGGGCGCCTTGATAATGCATCTGGCTTGCCATTACTTGTTCCTTTCCTATAAAAAATTTTGAAGTCCACGCCAGCAAGTTCCTGAGCCCAGCATGCCTGCCTTTTGTTGAGAACCTTGGTTGTAATGAAATACTCAAGGTTTTTGTGGTCGGTAAATACCTGGACTGTGTGAAGTGATCCTTCCAAATATCTTCGCCATGTCTTAAAACAATCAACTATTGCCAGTAATTCCTTGTCATGAATTTCGTAGTTGATTTCGGCTGGTGAGAACTTTCTGGAGTGGAAGGCAACTGGGTGTAGTTTTTTGTCCTCCGCATTTTGTGACGATGTGCCACCCAGTGCAAAGTCAGATGCAGCTGTCTCAACGATGCATTCTTGTTGTAGGTTGAAGTGTGTAAGGATAGGTGCAGTCATAAAGCAGTGTTTTAGTTGCTCGAATGCTTCTGTCATCACATCTGTCCAGATCCAGTCTTTTGGTGACCCTTTTGTTGAATCGCTGAGGGGTTTAGCGATTTTTGAGAATTCTCTGATAAATCGTCTATAAAAATTCGCAAAGCCAATAAATGACTGTACATCCCTTAGACTTCTTGGTCGTTCCCAATCCCGAATGCATTGAACTTTGTCTTGGGCCATCTCGATACCATCCTTTGAGATAACACACCCCAGGAAGTCGACTCCGTTGGTTGACCAAAAACATTTGTCCTGGGATATGGCTAGCCCATTCTCTGCTAGACATTTCAACACTTCCATGACAATGTGGTCATGTTCCTCTTCTGTTTCAGCATAGATTATGATGTCGTCCAAGTATACAATCAATCCTTGGTCCAGCAAGTCTCTAAAGATATGGTTCATCATATTCTGGAAGGTTGCAGGGACATTGGATAACCCAAACGGCATAACGGTGTATTCGTATAGTCCATACTGTGTTTTAAATGCTGTTTTCCATTCATCTCCTGGTTTTATCCGAATCAAGTTGTATCCATTTTTGAGGTCAATCTTGGTGAATATTTTCGCACCTCTGACTCTATCTTGGAGTTCTGACATGATCGGTAGGGGATATCTGTTGGCAATGGTGACTTTATTCAAGCCACGATAATCGACACACAATCTGAGGCCTCGGCCATGGGCCTTAGGGACGAAGATCATTGGTGCTGCAGCTGGTGATTTCGATGGGTGGATTTTCCCTAATTCCAACATTTCCTTGAGATAATCCTGCAGAGCTTGTAATTCTGTTTCATTGAGGGGGTACATTGGTCCCCATGGTGGTTGTTCACCCTCTTTCAGATCTATTCCATGATCGTAGGGTTTGTGATCCAGGAGCTTATCTGCAAACTCCTTGCCTAGGACTTCCACATACTGTTGGAACTTCTTGGGTACAATTGTGGCCGGGTCTATCTCCTTGGTGTCAGAGCTGAATTCCTTCTCAGTAGTGCCGACACAGTTTTGGTGCCATGGGCAGGCGTCACCCTTTAGCAGGGATCCCAACCAGTGGATTCGGGTTGCATCGGTGTTGAAGTCAATGGATCGCACAGTCATATATTCTTTGACTGCTTTCATCCATGGGATGTAATTTTCTCTATCCCCATCGAAAACCTCTGGTTCCTTCATCTTGGGAGCCTTTCCTAGGACAATTGCTTCTGGTCGCTTGGTGATGTGATTCTTTTTGTCCTTCTTCCATAGGGCACGAATGAGTCTTGATATCTCCTGCCCTAAATCCTTAGGTCTATCTGATTCTGAGTCTGAGCTGGATGAGCTGGAGCTGCTTCCTCCAGGTGGGGGCCCTGGGGGGGGTACCCCTCCTCCCGGTGGGCTACTGTCTCTGGATTCGGTGGTCCTTCCACTTCGGTTCGAGCCTCTTCCCAATTGCTCACCTTGTGGGGACAGTGGAAGGTCATATTCTGACTCTGGGTCATCACTATTCGGCAGGGGAATTCTTCCTTGCTGGGCATGTTGCTGTAGGATGCTATCGATGACAGAGGGTACATCAATATCCTTGCGGGACTGTTGTGCTGATTGGAATTGGACGTTCAGTTCTTCTCCAATGGCATGGAGTTCTTCTCGAAATGATCGTCACATGTCTTCTCATTCCTGCTGGGAAACTGCTGAGGCATTGAGGTGATCCTGTTGTAGTTTTTCCTGAAGGCATTTTAACTTTTGTAAATCCTTTTTGACTTTTTCTTGATCTACTCTAGCCTTTGCCTCTCTGGTATTCATCTCGGAGGCCCATCGTTGGCAGTCATTGTTGAATTTTTCTTGTTTAGCTGCCTGATCCTTATGGTAATCCACCCAGATGTTCTGATTTGCTTCCATTTGTTGAGCAAAATCTTGGAGCACTTCCTGTCTTTGTTCCTCATTTTCCACAGCGTTTATGGTGATCATTTCCACATGTCTCCTCAAGGCCATGTGGGCAGTAGCAACCTGTGCAAATTGAGTTGTTGTGAGGTTGAAGTCGGCTCCTGTAGCATCTGCTGCATGTTGCTGGGCTTGAGCAATTGCAAGATTGAGGTTGGATTTGATCTTGTGATAATCATTTTGCATTTGCATAAAGATGCGGTATGCTTCTGATTCATCATTCTGGATTTGTCCACGGAGACTGTTGATTTCAGCGGCGGTGTGGTGTAATTGACTCATGAGGGTGTGTCCCCATTCAGGGACCGAGTGAAGTTTGATTGGTTTGATAGGTGGAATATTGTCCATTTCACCAGTGTTGGTACTAACCAATGCCCAAGAAGGCATAGGTAGGAAGTCGATTTCCATGGACTCAGGCATTGTTCTTTTTGGGTTTGTGGTTCTGAATTTCTTGTAGGACGTTTCTCAGTACACTCAGTGAGGCGTTGAGTTATATTATAGTGTTAACTGGGGGCTGTCTCGTGACCGACGGTAGGGTAACTCAATATCTCTGAAAAAGAAAAATGAGAAGTAATAATTCCAGTGATAGGAATTATTTACTTCTCTGAGGATTCTTGTAGGGATGATGAGTAATAATGTGTTATCATCTTAAACTCTCCTGCTTATCTCAGGGAGCATTTCGAGATTGTTGATGCAAATTGCGTTCAAGTGTGAACAGCAATCTGTGAGGGTCTTATTGTTCGAAGAGGGTCTTGGTTGTATTGTTGTATAGGTTTTTCGAGTATTGTTTAAATAGTCGAGTATGAGGTACTAATATCTTTCTGTGACTTGCTTGTGATTGATGGGATGATTGTGGGTCTTTTGCTGGATGATGGCTTCTTCGAGTGGGGGCTTTTTTGTTTTTTATGTTTTCTGACTTGAGCTCCCACTCATATACCCACCGGGTACGTTGTGGTGGTCGGAACGCCAAGTACTGGTTGACGTTGGTAGAGAGCATGCAAACATGACATTTTTCGCATACAAATTCCGTATTTTGAATTTTTCCATGCAAATGCTCCAAATCGTTCCCTAACCAATCGGATGACTCTTGGTGATCCTCTCGGCTGTATCGTACATGCGTTGTTGCTAAACCCATCGTTTGCCAATATATTATGTCTAATAATATGACCTCCATAGGGCATTTGAGCACATATCCCATCTTATGCATGCGTTGTCAGCTCAGGTGAAGTGTTTGTCCTTAGTTACTGGATTTCCTGATCCATCCTTATATAGGCTGCGGCTTCCTGTGCCGTCTGTGTGCCTTGCCAACACTTCACCACGGTAGATGTCATCCAGGCCTCCTGTGGCTTCTGATAGGATCCAACATTCATATCAGTTTGTCCATATGTGCTTATTTTGATCATATCAGCCTAACCAAAGATTTGTCTGCCAGATAAGGTTTCCTGTATTGTCTGCTGCCTCAGGGCCGCTATGCCACGTATTGGTCTTTATTGCCTATGACAATCCTCATCTCCTTCGGCTGACTAGACTCCGTTATTGCATGTCTTATCTTAATGGCATTCAGTATTGTTCTTTTGGTCTTCTGATCATCTCTGCTGAGCTTCCTTGGTAACATATGATTCTTGATTTGGACTTGGCTCTCAGTCATAGGGTACATTCAATTCATTCTTAAATACCTAACTGTTCCTCTCATCCATCGATTCCTCATCCTCATTACCAACTCCGACTTCCTCCAGCCTTCGTCTATGGTCGATCACGGCAGACTTGGTCATATATGGTGAACTCCTCCTTTTTACATTCTTCTTATTCCTTCTGCCTTTCTGTGTCCCAGCCCCTTCTCTGTCTGCCTGTAGGGCTGGTCCTGTATGACATGGCACAACATTCGAATATGGCAGATCGCATACGGCAGAGGGTAGTCCCTTTGTGGACTTGTGGCAAGTAAGAACCACAGTGGCCCAGGCTATATGTATTCCAGGTTTTTGTCAACATCAGCGGTACGTTCCCCAGGATACGGCTGGGCATTAGAAACCTCAGCCATTGATCGGAAACTGTCCCTCCTGAGGCTACCCCAGGTTCCTAACCCTTTATGATGCTGACTTTTTTCCTGGCCCCACATTATCCTACTTCCTGCGGGAAGTGGATGAAGGGTGGTTAGTAATGTCTCTTGCCTTATGGCTTGAGTCATTACTTAGTAAGAATCCCCATTCTTAAAATGTGTCTTAAAGGTGGGGTATGACAGCGTGGTATCATGGCAAGGTATGTTCAAGAATTAATTCGAAGATGGTGGTCAGCATGCAAGTGAGTGATTAATGCAATCATGAGCTTGTGATGATGCAACCTATACAAGATTATTGTTGGAAATGACTCACGTCTTATCTCCTAAACTCGTTTTCAGCAATACCATCCTGGGGGATGGTTAGATGATGTTGGAAGTCCCAAAGTCTATAAAGAGGTCAATGTCTCCCACTGTCACACCCTATAATGTGTGATCATAGATTGGGTAACATGTATAACTTGAGAGAGAACATGGCAAACTCGACAGGAGAATGAATATTATGAATCAGCAATTCAGGCCGGAACCCTCCGAAGATCCGGCAAGCGAAGTCACGTGACTCGTGACCCCCGAACGAGACCTCATGAAGGTCCCGGCCCAAGACGTCGCACCTATCGAATGTCAGCAGGGGCAAGATCAGCAAGGAGAAGAGAAGGACTTACCTCAATGATGGCACTTCAGCCATAAGATGAGTGTTGGCGACGATGATGGAGGAGACAAAGACGAGGGCGAACAGTACCTACTTATACATGAGAAGGTGCTCAGCAACCGACAGATACCAACTTACTGAGGCCCGACAGGATCAAGGACCCTCAGCTGAGACACTCAGAGATGCCATTGAAAGGGCATTACCCCCATCCACAGCCAATTCAGAACATGGAGCATCAGCAGGAAAGGGTGGAAATGGAGGCAGACCTCCAAAGCCTGCAGCAGGACTACCCCCATCAAACCCTTCAGACCCCGCCTCATCTGACGATGATGGAACCTCTGGGAGGAGAACCCTTGACAGCTTCCGCAGACACAGACAGGAGCAGATGAAGAAAAGGGAATGAGATGAGAAAGTTACAGAGTTTTTTGAATCCTTGGTGGACAGGTTGACTGAACCTGCCCCAGCCGAACGACACAAGAAACCAAAGATGCCTGAGATGAAGGCCCCTCAGATATTCACAGGCAAAGACAAAACCCTGTTTCGAGCTTGGTGGATGTCAGTCCAAGACTACATTGAGACCTACTCCTCTGCCTTCCCAGATGAGGATGCACAGGTCAAATGGGTTGGGAGTTTATTCTCCCACAAAGCCCTCAGTTGGCATCAAGAGCGCCAAAAGGCAATCAAGAGCCAAGGGTTGAAAGATAACTGGGCAGCTTTTTCAAGCGCCATCGAGACAAGATTTATGGACAGGAGAGAGGTCCAGAAAGACGAACGCCAAATTCGAGAACTGCAATATGATGGAGACATTGATGACTACATCACGAAATTGGAAGACCTCAACATGCGAGTAGGGGCATCAGGCCCTATGTACCAAGCTGTTATCTGGGATGCAATGAGCCCAGAGATCAAGAAGATGGTGTACCAAACCCGCGAAGGGATCCCTAGAGATGATGAATCCATGATTGAAGCAGTCAAGGAGGCTGCCTACATTGTGGAAAACATTGACGAAGAGATAAAGGGTCCAAAGAGAAGGACATTGGAAGTACGCGACACTTGTCCCCCTAAGGAAGCTGCTCGTCCTCGTGAGGTGCAGCAGAAGGACCGAAAGGTGAAGGAAAAGAATAGGGACAAGAAAGGTTCTTCTGGGAAGAAGACCGATAAGCCTGCAATTTTTGCCACAGGAAGGGAGGCCTTACAGAATGTTCCTCAGAGCGAAATTGATAAGCATAAGAAGGATAAAGCAGACTGTTGGAGATGTGGACGGTCAGGTCACAAGATGTATGACTGTCATGCAAAGAAAACAGTAGGAGGAACAGAGTTATTAAATGGAGGCAAGACAGCCTCTGCAGGCAAGAGAAAAAGAGATGATGATGAGGAAGAAGACAAGGGGCAGGAGAAGCCTAAGGACAAGAAGAAGGCCAAGACGGCAGCTGCTAAGCAGGACAATGAGGACACCAAGATGCCAGATGCTCAGCCTAGATCTTGGGAGATCGAAGACAGTGAGGATTTGGAATCGGATTTTTAGAGTCCTCTAGGGAGGCGTCACCCGAGGAGGAAGACAGCTCTGACGCACAAGATCATAAGTGTGCAGGAGTCAAGAGAAAGGCCCCAGACAACCTCCTGTTGATCAGGACAAAGAATCGACGAACAGACAATGGAACCTCGACCCCAGTTACTCAAAGGGAAGACCTGGTTTCACCTCATCATGGACCCAGACCAATTATTGATATGGTTCTGACCTGGTCCAAAACCCAACAACGAATGGTGTGAGTCCTACTCGATACAGGATCCACCGCAGCTCTTCTGGACAAAGGATTTGTTCACAAATTTAAAATTGCAACAATAAAGAGGGACACCCCACTCCAAATTCGCAACTTCAATAATGAGGTAGTTGCTGGAGCAGGAGAATTCTTTACGGTTCCTTTCATGTTGCAGCACAAGAAGCACTTTGCTGCTGAATCTTTTGAGGTCGCACCTCTAGACAGTGATTGCGATGTCATTCTTCCATATTGGTGGATGACAAAACACCAGCCATGCAACTTATGGGGAGACAGGAACAACATCTCATTCACCACCCCATGTTGCACAGAAAAATGCACAAAGGCTCAGGCCAGTGCATTCTCGCTTAAGGTCGACAAAAGAGTGCTCGACCACCCAGAGGCCTCAGTTATAGGTCACATATCCACCGCCACCACAAAAGAGGAATGATCAGATGCACTTGAGCAAGTACCTGAGAAATTCCGAAAATGGACCAACATCATGACCAAGGAAGCTGCAGACAGACTTCCTGAACACAAGCCTTATGACCATGCAATTGACTTGAAGGAAGGAGAAACTCCTCCTTGGGGACCAGTCTATGCACTCAATGAGGTTGAACTGGAAACCCTCAGGGAGTGGTTGAAGGAAATGCTCAGGACAGGCAAGATTAGACCATCAAAATCTCCTGCTGCAGCTCCCATCCTTTTGGTACCTAAACCTCATGGTCGAGGTCTGAGGCTATGTGTTGATTACCAGGGAATCAACAAGATAACCATTGCCAATCGATATCCTCTCCCACTCATGTCTGAATTACAGGATAGAGTGAGAGGTGCAAAAGTCTTCACTAAAATCGATTTGAAAAATGGTTATCATCTGATTCGAATCAAGGAAGGCGATGAGTGGAAAACTGCCTTCAGGTGTCGCTATGGTCTATATGAATTTTTGGTTATGCCCTTTGGTTATCTAATGCACCGGCAACCTTCCAAAATATGATAAATCATATCTTTAGAGATAGGTTGGATCAGGGAGTGATTGTCTACATTGACAATGTACTCATCTATGCAGAAACAGAAGAAAAGCATGATGAGTTGGTCAAGGAGGTGCTGAAAAGACTCAAAGAGAATGGGCTGGCGATTTCCCCAGAAAAGTGTGTCTGGGCAAAAAATAGCGTGGACTTTCTGGGGTATATCATAAGCGAGAAGGGCATTGAAATGGCACAGGACAAAGTGGAAACTGTGCTGGATTGGGAACCTCCAAGATCCTTGAAGGACACTCAAACCTTTCTTGGGTTCGCCAATTTTTATCGCCGATTCATAAAGGACTTCTCGAAAATATGTCATCCACTCACAGAATCAAAAAAAGGCGATGTGAGAAAATGGGAATGGACAGTGGCCATGGAATTGGCTTTCGATGAGCTCAAGAAGCGTTTCACTAAGGCCCCTATCTTAGGACATTTTGATCCAAGAAAGGTGTGCATAGTGGAAACAGATGCTTCAGATTTTGCCCTTGGAGCTGTCCTATCCCAAAAAGGAGAAGATGGAAAACTGCATCCCATTGCCTTCCATTCGAGAAAATTCACTCCAGCCGAGATTAATTATGAGATCCATGACAAAGAGCTACTGGCCATTGTTGACTCATTTAAAGTCTGGAGAAGATATCTCGAAGGAGCAATGCACACTGTCCAAGTCTTCAGTGACAACCAGAACCTTGAGTATTTTACCACAATGAAAGTACTCAATTGACGCCAAGCAAGATGGGCTCAGGAGCTTGCTGGTGTTGATTTCAAGATTTTCTATTGACCAGGAGTTAAGAATGGGAAACCAGATGCATTATCTAGGCGTCCGGAGTTTCGCCCTGAAAGGGGGGGAGGTGAAGATCAGCCGATTATGACGATCCTACATAAGTAACATTTTTCAAATGCAGCTATCTCATCAATCAGCAGTGGTGGAGAAGGAACAATCTTTATTGCCTCCTCATCACGACTCTCCTCAATTCCTGCAGTTAGATGGTCAGAACAATTCATGAAAATGGTCAGAGAAGCTGGACTACAGGACGAAGAATATCAGGATGCAGTAAAGAGAATCAAAGAACCTTTGATGATGGAGAATGGCATACTCTATTGGAAGATGAAATTATGGGTACCAAAGGGTTTGGTAAAGGTAGTCTTGGAATCAGAGCATGACTCAAAAATTGCAGGTCATTTTGGACAAGACAAAATGATTGAGATAATTCGACGGAATTTCTGGTGGCCAAAGATGGATGAATCAATTATCGAGTATATACAAAGCTGCATGGAATGTCAGAAGGACAAAGCAGCCTGCCATCAGAAATACAGATTACTCCAACCTTTGGAATTACCTTATGCCCCATGGCAATCAATTGCTATGGATTTTATTACCAACCTACCAGAGTCAAGTGGATGTGACCAACTATGGGTAGTGGTCGACCACTTCACGAAGATGGCCCACTTCATTCCACTGCAAAAAGAGGGCAAGACAATGAATGACCTTACTAAGATCTTTGCGAAGGAAATCCAGAAGTTACATGGGATACCAACAGACATAGTATCAGACAGAGACTCCAGGTTTACAAGCACCACCTGGAAGGCATTTATCAGAACCTTGGGAATTAAGCCAAGGATGTCCACAGCATTCCACCCACAGACAGATGGACAAACCGAATGACACAATCAGACAATCGAAGCATACCTACGCTCTTTTGTCAACTATGAAATGGATGATTGGGTTGACCTTTTACCAATGGCTGAGTTTGCATACAACAACTCAGTGACCAGCACTACAGGATCATCTCCATTCTATGCAAATTATGGTCTTCATCCCAATACCAGCAACCCGATGGCAACTGCTGTGCGCAATCCTGCCAGCAAAGCCTATGCCCATTGGATGCATACAGTTCATGAGGAAGCAAAACTCTCACTGGAAAAGACCAGAGAAGGAATGAAGAAGTATGCAGACCAACATCAAGAGGGCACACCAATATACCAAGTAGGAGACTTGGTGATGCTTGATGGAAGAAACATAAAAACAAGACGACCATCAAGAAAGCTGGACCACAAGTTGCATGGTCCTTTTCAAGTCGAGAAAGTCTTTTCCCCATCAGCAGTCAGGCTCACACTACCTCGCAAATGGAAGATCCATAATGCTTTCCATGTGTCACTGATTGAGCCATTCCGGGCCGGAACAAGAGCTCCACCAGATCCAAGGAAAATTTTGAGGGAAGCTGATGATGTTGAGGGGAGCGAGGAGTATGATATCGATGAAGTCATGAGCAGTTACAAATCTGGCAGTCGAGTACTCTACCTCGTTAAATGGCTTGGGTGGCCGAACAAAAAGGATTGGATGGCTGAACCTTATGACAATTTTTCAGTAGGCGGTCTGGAGAAGTTGAGAGAATTTCACCTCAAGTACCCAGACTCTCCAAGGGACTACCGACTCACAGACTAAAAGCTTAAGGGTTTTTTCCCATGTGGTTTTACCTTAGGCCGAGTAGGTAGTAGGATGTAGGGGCTGGAGGACTACATCTAAATTTGATCACTAGTCACTAGGCTATGGCATAGTGTGATCACAGAGGCATGAACTAGATCTTCGGGACGAAGCTTGAATGGGGGAGAGGTGGTGTCACACCCTATAATGTGTGATCATAGATTGGGTAACATGTATAACTTGAGAGAGAACATGGCAAACTCGACAGGAGAATGAATATTATGAATCAGCAATTCAGGCCGGAACCCTCCGAAGATCTGGCAAGCGAAGTCACGTGACTCGTGACCCCCGAACGAGACATCATGAAGGTCCCCGCCCAAGACGTCACACCTATCGAATGTCAGCAGGGGCAAGATCAGCAAGGAGAAGGGAAGGACTTACCTCAATGATGGCACTTCAGACATAAGATGAGTGTTGGCGACAATGATGGAGAAGACAAAGACAAGGGCGAACAGTACCTACTTATACATGAGAAGGTGCTCAGCAACCGACAGATACCAAGAGGGCTTGCATGGAGGAGAGCTCCACGGCATATACAAGGCATCGCCAAGTCATCATTCAACATGCCTGCATTTGGAGTTAGTTGACCAAGGCAGAGTCTA
Organism: Pyronema domesticum; assembly: GCA_024516145.1. Lineage (NCBI taxonomy): Eukaryota > Fungi > Ascomycota > Pezizomycetes > Pezizales > Pyronemataceae > Pyronema > Pyronema domesticum. The sequence continues at coordinate 92,429 of JAJJXL010000050.1, read as the reverse complement.
GTCGGTGAACAGGAGTGGCGCTGAGTACAAGGGTCAAGACTGCACAGCATGAGACAACGTACAACAAGCAAGGAACCCACTCAAGGAACCTGTTCAAAGGAACCCGATATGACGCGACCTTCAGCTAGGAATACTCCATAGGCAATTGTTGGGATTGCGTTCACACCAGGGTTTGGCTGTGCACAGGTGAGCGCAGGTGGGGGACTCATGACATCACACGGAAAGTGCTAGAAACGCACGAGTGATAGGGCATGATTATCACCACACAAGCAATCAAGAATTCCTTAGGGGATCTACAATGACGCAGCTCAGAAGAAAAATTGCTCATTGTCATTTCCTGATGAGTTATTGCATTATGCGGCCTAACAAGGATGAATTCCTGTTATGATCGCTAATCCCGTACCTTATGGGAAGGTGTGGTATCATGGCGAGGTATTTTCAAGAATTAATTCGAGGATGGTGGTCAGCATGTAAGTGAGTGATTAATGCAATCATGAGCTTGTGATGACGCAACCTATCCAAGATTATTGTTGGAAATGACTCACGTCTTATCTCCTAAACTCGTTTTCAGCAATACCATCCTGGGGGATGGTTAGATGAAGTTGGAAGTCCCAAAGTCTATAAAGAGAGGTCAATGTCTCCCACAGTCTCCAAGATCATCAGCAACGAAATCCTCCTCAAGACAAGTTACCAGAACAATCCCACCGAACCTCAGAAGAGACCCCTTAAATTTATTCCGCCTTGTGATCGATAGTTCGAATAAACTTCCTAGCTATTTCTGAGAGCAACAAACGAACCTTCGAATCCAAAGGAAATGAATTATCGAAACCCCCTCCACATAGCAGAAACTGTGCCCAGGGTCACACCTACAGTCTCCAAGATCATCAGCAACGAAATCCTCCTCAAGAACAGTTACCAAGACAATCCCACCGAACCTCGGAAGAAACCCCTTAAGTTTATTCTGCCTTGTGATCGATAGTTCGAATACACTTCCTAGCTATTTCTGAGACCAACAAACGAACCTTTGAATTTAACCGAAACGAATTATCGAAAACCCCTCCGCATAGCAGAAACTGTGCCCAGGGTCACACTATAAACTTAAGGCACAAAGCTACCAAGTTTATTACTCGAACACGAAGAACGAAAAGACCCTCTTCTAGGGCAAAAAAGACAATCCACAACTAAGACCTATCAATTACTCGAAATGTCCCACCACGAAGCTGCTGGTTCTCCCACTGCTGGTCAGAACAATGATGTCCAGATGGGCAACACTGTTGACCTCTACCACCCCAAGACTTGGGAACAGCTCGAAGGACATGAAGCCTCATCAGTTGTACAGGCAGCCAGTATCGACAGAGACCAACTACCCCAATGGTTTATCCGAATGGTGGAACATATGAACGTTACCGAGAGAGACGTTCAAGGGTTGATTCAAGCCTTGCAACAAGAAGGAGTTACAGTTCAAGCGGACATTGGACAAATGAAGGCCCTGTACCAAGAAATGGTGGGAATTATGCAGAATGCCTATGATGTGGTCATTAAGCAAGGGAATATTGACAAAGAAATGAACCAAGCTGCCATAGTGCCTCTGGTTCAAGCAAGCAATGAGTTTGGGTCACAAGTGTGGCACACAATGGGAGACCTTGTGACGGATGTACAGCAAAAGCAAATGGCAAATGAACAGGCTGCTCAAAGACTCACTGCGGGAGTCCAAATCATTAATGATGTTCTTGAAGGCTTTGCCACCTACCAGGCCAACTGGAACAAGAATGTAGAAACTTGGGCATCTGAGAAAGAGGATAGTGACAAGTGTCATGACCAGAGGATTAGAGCAATTGCGAAGGCTGAAGAGCAGCAACAGCGGTGCCAGCTCGAATACGAGACCACCTGCCAGCAAGACAAGAAAGAGATCATCGATAAAGTTATCAAGGCTGTGATGGACAGGATGGCCCAAAAACAGCCAATCGATGCACGATCCCTTACTGAGGCCCTACAGGATGAAGGACCCTCAGCTGAGACACTCAGAGATGCCATTGAAAGGGCATTACCCCCATCCACAGCCAATTCAGAACATGGAGCATCAGCAGGAAAGGGTGGAAATGGAGGCAGACCTCCAAAGCCTGGAGCAGGACTACCCCCATAAAACCCTTCAGACCCCTCCTCATCTGATGATGATGGAAGCTCTGGGAGGAGAACCCTTGACAGCTTCTGCAGACACAGACAGGAGCGGATGAAGAAAAGGGAATGAGATGAGAAAGTTACAGAGTTCTTTGAATCTTTGGTGGACAGGTTGACTGAGCCTGCCCCAGCTGAACGACACAAGAAACCAAAGATGCCTGAGATGAAGGCCCCTCAGATATTCACAGGCAAAGACAAAACCCTATTCCGAGCCTGGTGGATGTCAGTTCAGGACTACATTGAGACCTACTCCTCTGCCTTCCCAGATGAGGATGCACAGGTCAAATGGGTTGGGAGTTTATTCTCCCACAAAGCCCTTAGTTGGCATCAAGAGCGGCAAAAGGCAATCAAGAGCCAAGGGTTGAAAGACAACTGGGCTGCTTTTTCAAGTGCCATCGAGACAAGATTTATGGACAGGAGAGAGGTACAGAAAGATGAACGCCGAATCCGAGAACTCCAGTATGATGGAGATATTGACGATTACATTATGAAATTGGAAGACCTCAACATGTGAGTAGGGGCATCAGGCCCTATGTACCGAGCTGTTATCTGGGATGCGATGACCCCAGAAATCAAGAAGATGGTTTATCAGACCTTCACAGGGATCCCTAGAGATGATGAATCCATGATTGAAGCAGTCAAGGAGGCTGCATACATTGTGGAAAACATCGACAAAGAGATAAAGGGTCCCAAGAGAAAGACTTTGGAAGTATGGGACACTCGTCCCCCTAAGGAAGCTGCTCATACTTGTGAGACGCAGCAGAAGGACCGAAAGGTCAAGGAAAAGAACAGAGACAAGAAAGGTTCTTCTGGGAAGAAGACCGACAAGCCTGCAATTTTTGCCTCAGGAAGGGAGGCTCTACAGAATGTTCCTCAAAGCGAAATTGATAAACACAAAAAAGATAAAGCAGATTGTTGGAGATGTGGGTGCTCAGGTCATAAGATGTATGATGGTTATGCAAAGAAAACAGTAGGAGGAACAGAGTTGTCGAATGGAGGCAAGACAGCCTCTGCAGGCAAGAGAAAAAGAGATGATGATGAGGAAGAATAAAATGGGCAAGAGAAGCCCAAGGACAAGAAGAAGGCCAAGACGGCAGCAGCAAAGCAGGACAATGAGGACACCGACATCCCAGATGCTCAGCCTAGATCTTGGGAGATCGAAGACAGTGAGGATTTGGAATCGCATTTTTAGAGTCCTCTAGGGAGGCGTCACCCGAGGAGGAAGATAGTTCTGATGCACAGGTACTTAAGTGTGCAGGAGTCAAAAGAAAGGCCCCAGACAACCTCCTGTCGATCAGGACAAAGAATCGACGAACAGACAATGGAACCTCAACCCTGGTCACTCAAAGGGACGACCCGGTTCCACCTCATCATGGACCCAGACCAATTATTGATATGGTTCTGACCTGGTCCAAAACCCAACAACGAATGGTGTGAGTCCTACTCGATACAGGATCCACCGCAGCTCTTCTGGACAAAGAATTTGTTCACAAATTTAAAATTCCAACAATAAAGAGGGACACCCCACTCCAAATTCGCAACTTCAATAATGAGGTAGTTGCTGGAGCAGGAGAATGCTTTACAGTTCCTTTCATGTTGCAGCACAAGAAGCACTTTGCTGCTGAATCTTTTGAGGTCGCACCTCTCGACAGCGACTGTGACGTCATTCTTCCATATTGGTGGATGACAAAACATCAGCCATGCAATTTATGGGGAGATAGGAACAACATCTCATTCACCACCCCACGTTGCACAGAAAAATGCACAAAGGCTCAGGCTAGTGCATTCTCGCTTAAGGTCGACAAAACAGTGCTCGACCACCCAGAGGCCTCAGTTATCGGCCATATATCCACCGCCACCACAAAGGAGGAATTATTAGATGCACTTGAACAAGTACCTGAGAAATTCCAAAAATGGACCAACATCATGACCAAGGAAGCTGCAGACAGACTTCCTGACCACAAGCCTTATGACCATGCAATTGACTTGAAGGAAGGAGAAACTCCTCCTTGGGGACCAGTCTATGCACTCAATGAGGTTGAACTGGAAACCCTCAGGGAATGGTTGAAGGAAATGCTGAGGACAGGTAAGATTAGAGCCATCAAAATCTCCTGCCACAGCTCCCATCCTGTTCGTACCTACACCTCATGGTCGAGGTCTAAGGCTATGTGTTGACTACCGGGGAATCAACAAGATAACCATCGCCAATCGATATCCTCTCCCACTCATGTCTGAATTACAGGATAGAGTGAGAGGTGCAAAAGTCTTAACTAAAATGGATTTAAAAAATGGTTATCATCTGATTCGAATCAAGGAAGGCGATGAGTGGAAAACTGCCTTCAGGTGTCGCTATGGTCTATATGAATTTTTGGTTATGCCCTTTGGGTTATCTAATGCACCGGCAACCTTCCAAAATATGATAAATCATATCTTTAGAGATAGGTTGGATCAGGGAGTGATTGTCTACATTGACAATGTACTCATCTATGCAGAAACAGAAGAAAAGCATGATGAGTTGGTCAAGGAGGTGCTGAAAAGACTCGAAGAGAATGGGCTGGCGATTTCCCCAGAAAAGTGTGTCTGGGTGAAAAACAGGGTGGAATTTCTGGGATACATCATAAGTGAGAAGGGCATTGAAATGGCACAGGACAAGGTGGAAACTGTCCTGGATTGGGAACCTCCAAGATCCTTGAAGGACACTCAAGCATTTCTTGGGTTCGCCAATTTTTACCACCAATTCATAAAGGACTTCTCAAAAATATGTCATCCACTCACAGAATCAACCAAAGGCGATGTGAGAAAATGGGAATGGACAGTGGCCATGGAGTTGGCTTTTGACGAGCTCAAGAAGCATTTCACTAAGGCCCCTATCTTATGACATTTTGATCCAAGAAGGGTGTGCATAGTGGAAACAGATGCTTCAGATTTTGCCCTTGGAGCTATCCTATCCCAAAAAGGAGATGATGGAAAGTTGCATCCCATTGCTTTCCATTCAAGAAAATTCACTCCAGCTGAGATTAATTATGAGATCCATGACAAAGAACTACTGGCTATTGTCGACTCATTTAAAGTCTGGAGAAGATATCTTGAGGGAGCAATGCACACTGTCCAAGTCTTCAGCGACTACCAGAACCTTGAGTATTTTACTACAATGAAAGTACTCAATCGATGCCAAGCAAGATGGGCCCAGGTACTCACTGGTGTTGATTTCAAGATTTTCTATTGACCAGGAATCAAGAATGGGAAACCAGATGCACTATCACGGCATCCGGAGTTCCGCTCTGAAAAGGGGGGAGGTGCAGATCAGCCAATTATGACAATCCTGCATAAACAACATTTTTCAAATGCCGCTATCTCATCAATCAGCAGTGGTGGAGAAGGAACAATCTTTATTGCCTCCTCATCACAACTCTCTTAAATTCCTGCAGTTAGATGGTCAGAAGAATTCTTGAAAATGGTCAGAGAAGCTGGACTACAGGATGAAGAATATCAGGATGCAGTAAAGAGAATCAAAGAACCTTTGACAATGGAGAATGGCATACTCTATCGGAAGATGAAATTATGGGTACCAAAGGGTTTAGTGAAGCCAGTCTTGCAATCAGAGCATGACTCAAAAATTGCAGGTCACTTTGGACAAGACAAAACGATTGAGATGATTCGACGAAATTTCTGGTGACCCAAGATGGATGAATCAATTATTGAGTATATACAAAGCTGCATGGAATGTCAAAAGGACAAAGCAGCTTGGCATCAGAAATACGGATTACTCCAACCTTTGGAATTACCTTATGCCCCATGGCAATCAATGGCTATGGACTTTATTACTGACCTACCAGAGTCAAGTGGATGTGACCAACTATGGGTAGTGGTCAACCGATTTACGAAAATGGCCCACTTCATTCCACTGCAAAAAGAGGGCAAGACAACTAATGACCTTGCTAAAATCTTTGCTAAGGAAATTTGGAAGTTACATGGCCTACCTACAGACATAGTGTCAGACAGAGACTCCAGGTTCACCAGGAGCACCTGGAAGGCATTTATTGGAACCTTGGGAATTTTTCTATGTGATGATGATAGGTTTCCTTAGTCTAGGGTATGAAGCAGTGGAGTGCAATAGCTGTAGCAGCTCTAGTCACAATAAATGAAGATCCTCTACTCAACGTCTTGTATTATCTCTACAATACAATCTTGCTTCCAGTTCCTGCCCCTCCTTGCCCATCATCCTCTGACCCCAAGCCCATCCTCTGGTCTGAGTTGCACAGACCCCCCCTCTTTCACTGAGATATTATGTCTCAAACTCCTATCACTTCATTCTCTGGGTTCTCCCCTGGATGCTCAGCATCAGCTGCCCCAGCTGCTCCATCATCATCTGCTCCTCCTCCCTCAGCTTCTGCTGAAAATATCTTCGGATTTTGCCATGCCTCACCTGCTATTCCAACCATTTTGCCTACCGGTTCCCCTGCTCCTTGCAAATGCCAAAATACCTCTGCTCCACAGGATGGTTCCCACCCTTGTTCCAATGAACAACAACAACTCATGCAACAAATCCTGGCCCGTTTTGATCATATGGAGAATGCCATGCTCGCTTCCCAAAATGCCAACACCAATCAGATCCGCGAACTCGAAAAACAGGTAGCTGCAGTCACCTCTGAACTGCAGAAAGTACGTCAACAACTCACCAACACCACCCCCAACAAACCGAATGGCAAAAACACTGGCAAAGCAACCCCCGCTGTCCCCACCGCCCCCCTTATCCAACCAACACCTGTTCACCCTGAAAATGTCTGGGGCTTTACGAACACCAACACTGGCTCCTCTGGCACCCCCGGACCCTCCTCCAACACCATCTGGCCCTGGAAAGAACCAGGAAAACAACTCTCCTGGGCTGAACACCTCATTGCTCAAGAAGGAAAACCTGAAAACGAGAAACCTTTTACCATGGTTGAGTGCAAGAAAAAAGAAAAAGACATGCGAAACAATCATTCCAAAGGCCTTACCACGCACTGAAAGAGAGGTCATCATTACTCTCGACTCCACCATCACTGACACTGCCGCAACCACTGATCAAACCCTCCAATCAATCAACAAAGCTATTAACGAATCACAAGATATCACCCAACCCCCATTCATCCTCGCACGAATCACCAGCAACAACTGCCTAGTGCTTACCACCAATCCCACCACTAAAGCATCTGCCTACGCTCCCTACCTACAGATTATCACCAATGCAACAAAATCACTTAAACCAGTCGAAACCAGAATCAACGAACGCTGGACCAAATTCCTCTTGCATAATGTCCCCACCAATGCAGACCTCTCAGCTGTCAAATATGAAATCGAAGCCACATACCCCTCCCTACACCTTGCACAAAACCCCCACTGGCTAGTCCCCGCGAACCGCCACCTTAACAAATCTGCATCCACACTCATAGTCTCACTTATTGGAGCCATTAACTACAAACATCTCGGAACCTCCTCATTGGCCATCTGTAATCGCCTGTGCCGCATCAACGAATACTTCTCTTGGAACCCAGCCTCTCAATGCAACAATTGCCAAGAATACGCTCATCACCCCAAGCTTTGCAAAGCCAATCAACCCAAATGTGCAGTTTGCGCCCAAAACCACATCACCAAAAATCACCCCTGCACAATCTCAACCTGCCATGCAGGAGGTACATACACCCATCCCCCAATCCTATGTGCCAACTGCAATGAGGCACACAAAGCAAATGATCCTCTCTGCCCTGTATGCACCAAACATATGGAAGAAATCCGAAACAAAGAACCACAGATCCCAGATGATGAGACTATGGAACAGCAATTATGAATGACGAAGACTCAGGAATAGCATGTGTACAGCTGCTGAACTGTGCAAAAGGTCATGCTACGACAACATCAGCGTTCATTTCCTTTGCATCAAACCCCAATACCCTTATCATTCTTTTACAAGAACCTGCCATTGAACATAACAAACTACCCCCAGCCCACCCTGATTTCCACCTACTTACCCCAGTCCAAGAACGCCCGCTTTGCGCTACCTATATCCGCCGCCTCCCCGGAGTGCAGGCAGACATCACCTTCACCCATTCAAACTCTTTCCTTGGAACACGCATCTCACTCCCTACCTGCCCGGCATTCACCATTTACAATTTTTATTCCCCAGGCAGACCACATGCGATCGCCAACGTCCTTCCACAATTCCACCCTGCTTCCCCATCAATGATCATGGGAGATCTAAACGCACACCACCCCTGGTGGGGAGGCACAAGCACACTGAATGATGACCAGATACGATCACACCGAACTGAAGCAAACTCCATCGCAGATTGGATGGAAGTACATTGCTTCTACCAACAGAACAAACCTGGACACCCAACCCATTTCCCACGAAATGGCAGCTCCCCCTCTGTAATTGACCTATGTTTCTCAACTGGTGACATCACCCAAGACATCCTTGCACATGAAATCAACCCCAAATCCACCTCTGACCACGCCATCTGCACAATTTATCTCAACCAAACCATACCCAAATCCCCCCCCAAAAGAGCCTGGCACAAAGCCGATTGGACATTGTTCCGGAAAACCATAGCTGACACACAGCTTGACCTCAGCAAAATCGAAAGCACTGAAGAGGCCCTTCGAGCAGCTGACAACATCACGAACATCATTAACAAAGCCACCGATACAGCAATACCATGGATCAGACCTAGACCCAAGCAAGCCCCATGGTGGCATCCTGACCTAAACAAATTATGACAACAACTTAACCAAGCTGACCGACGTTATCGCAACAACCGAACCAACAAACACCTAAACATTCAAGCCAAAACTCTACGCAACCAATGGAAAACAACTGTACAACTCAACAAAGAAAAATATTGGACCAACCAACTACAGAACACCAATACACAGAATATCTGGAAATGCCTCCGACACTCCGACACTCACAATAAACCCCTCCCCCCACTCGATGGTATAAGCGACTTTCAAGGAAAATGTGATGCCCTTCGAAACACACTTTTCCCACCACAAAGTGACACCCTAGCTCCCCTCCCACCAGACTTCATCATATGACATAACAACCCCACCACTGCATACACCCCAATAACCCTCTTGGAAGTCAACAAAGTCATCCGAAACCTAAACTACACATCTGCCCCTGGACATGACCAAATCACCTATCAACTTATCGCCCAATTCCACAACACCATACCAACAGCCCTACCCCACCTCTTCAATGCCCTCTTTCAACACAATATCTTCCCAAACACATGGAAACAAGCCACCTGTGTTGTCATACCCAAACCCAGAAAAGCATCCTATACCACACCAAAATCCTACCGCCCGATATCCCTCCTCCCCTGCATGTCCAAAATATACGAACGCATTGCAGCAAACAGAATCGCAAAAGCAGCCACCGAATGCCTGGCCATTTCACCAACACAGATGGGCGCTCGCTGCCACCACTCAGCCATAGATGCCCTGCTCAAAATCCTCTCACCAATCAGTGCCGACCTCAGCTTCAAAAAAGCCCCAGGAAAACAACCATATCACCCAGCCCTCCTCGCCCATGACATTGAAGGCGCCTTCAACAACACCAACCCCACCCTCCTCCTACAGGTTATGAAGCAACGGGGAATACCCCCCTACCTCTGTGCTTGGACCCAAGCCTTTACAACGAACTGCACCCTTGCATTTTCCTTTTCCCAGCACACTGAAGAACCCAAACCCTTCTGCTGTGGCCTACCACAAGGATCCCCAGCCTCGCCCATCCTCTTCTTAATTTACGCTAATGCAATGCTCGAAATACAACATCAACCTAACCGCGAACTCAACATCTCTTATGTTGACGACACAAGTCTCCTCCAATCATCCCTCACCACCACCTTCGCCATCTGCCAACTCAAAGAACGATCCGAATACCACATTGAATGGGGCAAACACTTGGGCCTACGTTTCTCACCACCAAAATCAGAACTTCTCCACTGTTTCCCCAGAAATAGCAAAAACAAAACAAAAGACCTCTCCCACCACCCAACCCTCACCATTGACGATAAATAATTCAACCAAGCCACAGCATCAAATACCTCAGTGTCCACATCAACGAATCCCTCACCTTCAAACTACATGCCACCTCAGCTGCTGCTCAAGGAAGAACGGCACTAAGCTCACTACTTTTCCTCTGACACAAAGGCAATGGCATACCAACCTACATTGCACGACACCTTATCCTTACAGCCATCCTCCCCAAAATGCTATGGGCATCCCCTGCCTGGTGGACTGGAAATGATAGCATTCTCAACCCTCTAGCCGCCACATACCACAGTGCAGCACGTTGGGCCACTGGCCTACCACCCAGCACCAGAATCTCGAACCTCCTCACCTGTGCCCACCTGCCCCCCCTACACATCTATCTTGACTACCTCTCAGCTAAATTTGCTATCCGACTCCTCTTCCTCCCAACCAGACACAGCCTAGCCGGCATCCTGATGACACCACACTGCCCTACATTGGCACCAGGCACAAGCCTCCTCTGGGAAAAAATTAAGCACCTCCTAACTGGCAAACTCGAAAACCGATCAACAACTCCAAACCCCTTCTCAATCGAAAACACAATAACAATACACCCCAATAAACACGATAACCCAATCACACGCCACAATACCTGGATATCCTCACTGCCACCGGGCACCCTCCTGCTCTACCCCGATGGCTCCAAACTTGACACAGGACAAGTCGGATGTGGAGCCGCCACATATGAAGTCACAGCAACTGGACTACAACACCTCCGGACACAAAGTTGCAACCTGGGTTCACAATGCGAGGTTGCTGATGCCAAACTACATGCCATCTACGAAGGACTACAATTGCTACCGGACTACCCCAAAACATACTGCGCGCCCATTTATATATGCACCGACAACCAATCTGCAATACAAACACCTGCCCACAATGACCTAAACCACCAATTTGCCCGCGATGCCCTCAACCGAGCCCAAGAACTCCACTCCAATGGCTGGACCCTCCACACATTATGGATACCCTCCCACTGCAATATCCCGGGTACTGAACTGGCCGACACACTTGCCAAAGCTGGAGCCCACTCCCAAACACCATGCCCTGCCACCATCACAACCGAAACATGGATACGAACACAGGTCTGACAAAACTTCCTCAATGCCTGGCAAGAAGAACTCCCAGACTGCCAACCCTCCTTCAAATACCCCAAACAACCTGCAATCACTGCCCTTCCACAACTCCCGTGCTGTCTTTCAAATCCGCTCTGGCAGAACACCCTCTGATCCATGGCAACGAGAAAACTCCACTGACTGCCAATGTGGCAGAGGCCCGATCTCCTCACACCACTACTTATTCGAATGTACCAACCTAACACCTGAACGAGACGAATTGCATCGAAACAAAACACACGACTTTACACTACAAAGACTCTTTAAGGATGAAGAAGGCACCTCAGCCCTTCTCACATTCGCCTGCAACACCGGCCTTGGCTACAGCAAACCAGTTAAATGCAGGACCACCCCACTTGATGGAGATGATGAAAAGATGGACACGGGAGTCGGAATGTTAGGATTTGCGGCATTTGATAGTTGAAACATCTTTTCCTTGCCAAAATACAAGCATTGATGATTTCCTTCGTACTAATGGGGATGTCTTTCCTTTCTTATATTTCTCGGGGATGGCGATGATGATATTGAATTCCTTTGTATTAGGCATGGATGGAGATGCAAGGTTTCATTTGTTTCTATGTGATGATGATAGGTTTCCTTAGTCTAGGGTATGAAGCGGTGGAGTGCAATAGCTGTAGCAGCTCTAGTCACAATAAATGAAGATCCTCTTGTACCATATCCAATACAATTATGTCACCCCTGTACCTCTGACCCCCAGCCTTCTCCCCCTCTGACCAAGCCTAGCCGAGCCTGCCATCTGCATCCAGCCTTGCCGAGCCTGTCCTGCCTACTCCACACCCTTGCCCTGCTGTGTCAGACTCCCATTCCAACTGCACCCTGGTTCAAATCATGAAAAGTCGCATTATCCACCCACACCCCATCCTCCTGACACACCGGCACTGCATCACTCCCAACTCCGCATCCCAAGTCCCCACGATTCCCTACCGCAAGTTCCCTGGACTCCGATCCTGGTCACTGTCTGCCAATTACACTACATTACATCGATAACAATTCTCCACCAAACTTGCCCCATGACTGAGACAGCACCCGCACTGGCCGAACCATCCCCTCCGACCTCTGTCATCATGAGAATTGTTGCCGACCATGCTCGCACCATCGAGGCACTTGCTTCCACCTCGGTGAACTCCCTCGATGTCACCATGCTCCATGCCTGCTATGAAAACATGATTAACCACACCTGCACACTGAATGCCAGCAAGAATCTTACTGACCAATTTGCAGCTCAAGTTACCAAGAACAATGACCTCATGCTTGAGCAGGAGGCTGCCATCACTGACCGTAACACCCTGACCGGCAAGGTCACCCAGCTCGAAACCCAGCTCATGCAGACCCTCGCCTGTAACAGCAGTCGTGGACAAGGTGTTCGACAAAGAACCTGAGGGCTGTAGGCTTGTCAACAATGATCGTAGACACAAGACAGGATCTCTCTGAAGATTCCAACATTGGATATCTACAGTTGTGTTGTGCAGCAACTTATAGACGATCTGTGTTTAGGAACTAACATTGTCAAGGAACAGGGTTAGAGGAACAGAGCAAAGAGGACAGAGGTCCAGAGATCAAGAACAAGGACAGGGGCGAAGACAGAGACGAGGGCAAGGACGAAGACTGGAGAGGTTCCAAATATTTATTCGGTGAGATGAACAAATAACTGTGTAAGGAGAAAAGGAAAGGAAACAGAATGCTGGGAGGACAAGTGATCTTATATACACATTTTCTCCTTCCACGCCGAGACACTAAACTAGTATACCCTAAACCCTCAGCCCTTGACTGACTAGCACAGCCACCTCAAACATGCCAAACAATTGCAGCTGAGCATTTACCCTAGACTGTGGGGCTTATTGCCAAGAGCGCAGCCACCTAGATAAGCCACATGATAACTGAGTGATGATGGATGACTGATAAGGACTAGGAAGGATTTATTGAGCCATGACAGGATCCCCCTGTTTGGACTGAGCTCCGGCGAAGTAGGTTTTTATGTTGTCTCTGGTAGGGGTCCTGCTTTGTCAGGGTATTTCTCATGGAACTGGTCCATGGCTTGGCTGTCCTCATGGAGTTCAGCAGGCTCCCATTCTGGCATATCATAACCAATCCACTTGACCAGATATTGGAGTCTGCGGCGGTGTATTCGGGAGTCTAAGATTGCCTCGATGAAGTATTCGTCTTCTCCATCTATTTCCACTGGTGGCGGTGCATCTGGTCATTGCCCTGGATATGGGTCATTTGCAGCCAGTTTGAGGAGGGACACATGTTGGACATTGTGGCATTTCATCATGGGGGGCAGTTCGAGGCAATAAGCATATGGCGATATCTTAGCAACAACTTTGAATGGCCCATGACGCTTGTTGACAAGTTTCCATTATGGTCGGCATGTTTTCCAGTTCGGTGCATCCAACCAGACATGATCCCCTAGTTGGTAGTTTGGTGAAGGTAACCGGTGCCTGTCTGGATTCTCTTGGTAACGGAGGTTGGCTCTGTTAATCTCAGCTCGCAGGTGGCTGGGGATTTCTGAAAGAGTCTTAGATGTTGTCAGGGCATGGCCGTCATTGACATCATTTGTGGCGGCAGGTGTGAGGTTGAATTGGCACCAAGGGTCGAAACCTTTGTTCGCAAAAAATGGGGAGGCACCTGTCGTCTCAGAGGCTTGGTTGTTTGCAGCAAATTCAGCCATAGGCAACCATTCTGCCCAGTCATCCTGTAAGTAGTTGACATGTGCTCGCAGGTATTGTTCCATGATTGCATTCATTCGTTCGGTTTGGCCATCGGTTTGTGGGTGGAAGGCAGTTGAGAGTCGTGGGTCAATTCCCAGGTGTCGACAAAGGTTTTTCCAGAATAGTGCAGCGAATTGGGGTCCTCGGTCAGATATGATTGTCAGGGGCAGCCCATGGAGTTGGAAGACATGGGTGATAAACAGGTTGGCAAGTTCTTTGGCATCCACATCAGTGCAGCAAGGTACAAGGTGGGGTTCCTTTGTCAGTCGGTCTACCACTACCAAGATTGCATCATATCCATTGGACCAATGTAATCCTGTTACGAAGTCCATTGATATGTCCTGCCAGGGTCTGTCTGGGATAGGTAGTGGTGATAGGACACCGAATGGGGCATGTCTGCTAGATTTCGAGCATTGGCAGATGTGGCAGTTACGAGTGTAGTGGTCGACATCTGTGCGCATTTTGGGCCAAGTGTATGTTCTTGACAGGTATTCGAGGGTCTTTGATCTGCTGGGGTGGCCTGCCGCAGGAGTCTCGTGATGTTGTTGCATGAGGTGTAGTCTTAAGGGCTGGTAGTCAGGCACCCAGATTTGCTGTCGGTATATGAGGAGGTTGTCACATCTTTCATATTCTGCGAGTGTAATGTCTTTACATTGCTTGGTTCCATCGCTGAGCATCTGGAGGATCTTGTTTGGAAAGGGGTGCATGACATATCCTTCATGAAAAAGTCAGCTTAGTGTGGGGGCATCTGCAGCAGGTCTTGGTGGGGTATTCTCAGGTTCATAAGAAGAGGTTGTCACCAGGGCATGGAGAATGTTTTCAGGTTTAATTATCATGGTTTGGTTTTCCAGGGAGCGGTCATCCCCCTCTTTGGGCAGATCTCCGGATCGTCTAGTCAGTGCATCTGGTTTTCCTCCAGCTGTTCCTGGGCGGTAAACAATTTTGAAGTTGAATTGAGACAGGAATTGTGACCATCGGGCTTGTCATCAATTGAGGAGTTTTGTGGTAGTGAAATATTCCAAGTTTTTGTGATCAGATAGGACACGGATTGGGTTGATGACAGACTGTAATTCTGGTCTCCATTCTTCAAATGCACGTACAATTGCCATTAGTTCTTTGTCATAGATATCGTAGTTGCATTGTGCTGGGGAGTGTTTCTTGGAGAAGTATGCTACTGGGTGTAAGATGCCATCATCATCATATTGTGAGAGTACCCCAGCAGATACATAGTCAGAGGCATCAGTTTCAACAATAACATCTCAGTTGGGGTCAAATCGGGCAAGCACAGGTGCAGATGTAATTGTGGTTTTTAACTGATTGAATGCATCCTGTTGTTCATCCTTCCAGGCAAATGGTACTCCGTTTCGTGTCAGGAATGTGAGTGGTTGCACGATTCAGGAATAGTTTCAGAGAAAGCGGCGGTAGAAGTTGGCGAAGCCCAGGAAGCCGCGGACATCCTTCAGGTTGCAGGGTGATTCCCAGTCTTGGACAGCTGTGATTTTTTCTGGGTCCATCTTGATTCCTTCAGTACTGATGATCAGGCCCAAGTACTTGACTTCCTCATGGTGGAACTCGCATTTCTCTGGTTTCAGGTGTAGGCCTGCCTTGTTGAAAGCTTCTAATACTAGGTTTACATGGTGTTGGTGTTCTTCGAAGGTGTCAGAATAGATCAGTGTGTCGTCGAGGTGTGCAGTGCAGAAGTGATCCACGTAGGGGGCCAGGACATCATTGATGAAGTTCTGGAATGTTGCAGGGGCATTGGTGAGGCCAAATGGCATCACTAGTGATTCGAAAAGACCCTAGCATGTTCGGAAAGCAGTCTTCCATACTTCCCCCTCTGCCATTCGGATTAGATTGTAGGCCCCTCTAATGTCAAGTTTTGTAAACCATTTTGCTCGAGATAGGTTCATTAGGGTGTCTTGCATAAGGGGGAGTGGGTAGTGATTTTTGATTGTCCCTTCGTTAATTCCACGGTAATCTACAATAGAGCGTAGCGAGCCATCCCCCTTTTTGACAAACAGGATTGGGGCGGCAGCTGGGGAGGATGATGCATGGATGAATCCCTTGCTCATGTTTTCCTCCAGCCACCGTTTCAGTTCTTCCAGCTCAGGGTGAGAGAGGGAGTAAAGCGGGCCAAAGGGAGGTTGGAAACCATCCTGCAAGAGGATTTTATGGTCACACGAGCGGTGGGGTGGCAATTTGTCGGCATTGACCTTCTCAAAGATCTTCAGGTACCTGTGATATTCTTGTGGCACAATTGTCTTAAGGTCTGGCTTGTCATCTTTCCATTCTTGTAGAGCAGTGTTAATTTCGTTAAGTGACAGGCTGAACTGTTTGACCTTTCCATATCGTTTATTACTGTTGTTGACAATTTGTTTGAAGGTTGTGGCAGAAATGGCACATATCTTGTTTTTTCATTCTGGTGTCAGGCCGCTAATTGCCATGGCTTTGACCATTGTACGATGTGGGAGACATTGGGGGGAACAGAATTGGATATTGTTCTTCGCAAAGTTAATGGTAACATCATGTTTCTTGAGCCAAGGGATACCGAGAACTAAGGGGTAGTGGCCAAGGGAGGTGACATATGCGGTTAGGGTTTCATGATGGTCACCGATGGTACATTGGATTTCAACATATTCAGTGATGTTGCCTGAGGAGACTGGTCAACCATCGATCACTTCGACTATTTTGGGAGATTTTAACTGGTGACGGGGGAAGTTGTGTTGGCATGCAAAAGCCTCATTCATAAATGAGAGTCCAGTACATCCACAATCCACAAGTGCATGGGTGTCAGTTTTGGTGTCATGGTCAGTTAGGGTGCAAGGTACGACTAAGTGACTTCCATCCATTTCATTTTCCTGACTAACTGACAAAGAATTTGCTGATACATAGAAGATTTCCTGTGATGATACAAAAGAAGAGGCAGGGGCAGGTCCACCAAGAGGGCCAACGGGCTGCTGGTGGACTACTCTTTTCCCGAGCTGAGGTCAGGGGTAGGAGCAGGGTCCATGGGCGTGGTCGAGACTTTGGCTGCAGCAGGGCACATTTTCTGAGAGTTGTTGGCTGCCAGGGTGGGGCATTGTCAAGAACCTGTCTACACAGCCACAGGGCACGACAGGCAACGCAACGGTCTGGTATACTGCTCTGCAGTTGGGTTTGGCTCGGTACTACTATCCTGAGTTAGTATCTGGCACGGGCAATACTGACTAGTATCCAGAATGTCTCTGTGGCGCTGCCCTCTCTTGTTATGCTTCCGTTATCGTTTGGATTCGTAATTGGCGTATGGGGATGGGGCTGGAGGTGAGAGTTTGTGATGACGTTCACTAATGAGACGGACGAATCTGTGTATGTGTAGATAGTTCTGTAGAATAGATAATTGATTGCGTACCGAATAAATGAAATACAAAGTGTTCCTTCTTATACATAATTCTCGTGCCCTTCGTAGATCCCAAGCAGCTGCCCTGCAGCGCCTTCAAACCCCGCGATACAATAATGAAACAACATGAGACGCATAACCTAAACAGAAAGCAAAACATAACCAACGGAAGATCTCAAACGGAACTCAAACGAAAGCAGAAACAGGACTCAAACGTAAATCGAACATCCCATGAAACCGTGCCCCCAAACGCATCCCAAACGTCCCCTGCCTCAGATCCCAAAACCTCCTTCCTGCAGCCCCCTTTCCCTAAACCCTAAACGCTTTCCCTAAGCCCTAACCGCAGCCCTTCCCCTAAACCCTCAAGATAACATAGAGCACTGCCAACGTTATGCCAGCGAGCCACAGTCCAGCTGTGGTTGCGAGCGCACCCAAGAGCATGTCCCAGGATGTTCGTGACATTAACCCCCCTCTCCAGGCCGAGGCTCCGACGAGGCCCTCTAGTCCTAGTCCCGGCTGTGTCCTCTCCCTTGGATATGGCCCTGGGTATCTCGCTCCTTGGTTCCTTCGTTGTTCGCCTCGAATCATCCTCTCCAGTCGAGCGATATCTTCCCGGTGTCGTTGTAGGTTTTCTTGCCGTCGTGCGGTTGTCTCTTCGGTGACCTGTTGATAGAGGGATAGGTTCACCGCTACTCCCTCTGGCCCGCCCATCGAGGGCATCAGTAAAACTGGCACCCGGTGCCTGTCCATGGTAACCCCCCCCTGTGGTCCTGGGGGTCCTTCCGGGTTGTCGGGGGTACGTTGTTCGGTTGTGTCGTGGTTGCCGTCGCCAGCGAGGGCAGGTGTGTCAGCTCCCTGGGTATCAATTGGGGAGGAATGGGTCGGTCGAGTGGCATCGCATCTGGCCTCGTGTCCGTCCATGTTGACGAGGAAACCACAATCGTAACAGACCCGCTTCCCCCTTTGCCAGGCCCGGCAGGCCTTCGCCCTGTTGAGATGCCTTGCCTGGATCACAGCATCCAACTCGGGATGATGCTCGCGTCCGCAGCCGCATGTTTCGTTTCGTCGTTGGTGGGTTGGTCCTTCCGATCCGGCGGTAGGAAAGTAGTTGTTGTTTTGTTTTGTCTGAAGGTGGGTGGAACAATAGTCGTCGTAGCAGAAGGACCAGTGGAGGTCATCGTGGGGGGTGTAAGTCGTGGCGGGGAGAGGGGTAAGAGGGCGGTTCCAGCCGCCCGAGTTTTGTTCCCTCTCGGTCTTAATGGTAATCTCTGGTCCTGCCATGCCTAGTTCTGAGGTGCCGGTTTTCGGGGGTATCTTTGGTGGAACCTTTGTACGGCGTCTGGGGAGTTGTTGAAATTTGTAGCAGGGTACCAGGTCTTGTCCTCGTCGTGTAAACCTGTCCACTTGACGCGGTATTGGAGCTGTTTCCGGTGATAGCGGGAGTCAACGATTTCTTCGACTTCCCATTCCTCCTCGTTGTCGATGATAGTTGGTGGTGGGGGTGGTTGGATATGTCCGGGGATGGGTTCGTTCTCTGGTTGAGCCGGCTCAAGAAGGGAGATATGGAAAACTGGATGGATCCTCACGCTGGGAGGGAGGTCCAATTTATATGCCTTCGATCCTATCTTCTCCAGGATGGGGTAAGGGCCTATAAGCTTGTAGTCGAGTTTATTGGAGGGGCGTGTCGTTCTCACATGCTTCCTTCGCAACCATACACTATCCCCTGGCCTGAGTACAGGGTCTGGGTATCTCGATTTGTTTGCTTGTTCCGCCTGGGTTGCCTGGGCATAATGGATCTCGGCCCGTAATTCCCCGTGGAGGTTGGTGAGAGTCGAAATGTAATCTGAGATTTCGGGGGTCCTGGCATTCATTCCCCCGAGGTTCGGCTCGAAACGAGGATGATATCCGCAATTGGCGAAGAATGGGGTCACCTTCGTGGTTTCGGATTGTGTGTTGTTATAACAAAATTCTGCAATCGGCAGGAGCTGCTTCCAGTTGTCCTGCTGGTAGTTACAGTACGCTCGTAGGTACTGCTCCAAGATTGCATTAATTCGTTCTGTTTGTCCATCCGTTTCAGGATGAAATGCAGTACTAAGGTTCCGGGTGGTCCCCATGGCCTCCATGATCCGCTTCCAAAAAGTCGAAGTGAATAAGGAACCTCGGTCAGAGATAATGCTACTGGGTAGTCCATGAGCCCGGACCACATGCGATATAAACCCGTCCGCCAAATCACTCGGTCCCATGGTGTCCGCACAAGCAACGAAATGGGCCATCTTCGTAAGACGGTCCACAATTACCCAGAGAGCGTTGCATTCCCCCACCGGTGGTAGTCCCGTAATGAAGTCCATCGAAATCGAGTCCCACGGTCGTTCGGGTAGCTGTAAGGGCCTCAACAGGCCGAACGGGGCATGTTTCACTGGCTTAATCCTCTTGCATGTGTCACAGTTGTCGACGTATCGATTTACGTATTGTCGCTGCTGAGGCCAGTAATAATTTCTGCCCAGCAATTCCAAAGTCTTTGCTCGTCCTGGGTGACCTGCCACCATTGCGTCGTGGTGGTCGTGTAGGAGCCGGAGTCGTAATTGGTCATTCTCGGGTATCCAGATCAACCCCTCGTATGTCAGTATTCCTTCTCTTTCTTCGCATAGTCCAAGGGCAACCTTGTTGTTCCGTCGTTCTCCCTCTCGCAGTTTCCGGATAACCTCCTGCATGTCCTGATCCCCCGCAGTTTTTCTTTTTATTTCTTCCAACAATTCCTGGTCTACCTGCAGTTCCATAACCTCGGCGGAGCTGATCCGAAATGCCTGGGCTGGAAGTAAAACCCGTCCTCGGTTCTGTCTATGCTTTACCTCCCCCTCCCAGGGAGAGTCTCCTGACTCTCTGGAGAGGATATCCGGCTTTCCAGCCAACTTGCCTGGTCGATAGGTGATGGTGAAGTCGTAATTGGCGAGCTGTTCCCCCCAGCGAGCCTGTCTCAAGTTTAGGTCCTTTTTCGTCTGCCAATGTTCGAGATTTTTATGATCGGTCAAGATGGTGATCGTGTGTGCCGTATTCTTGCAGTAAGTGCCCCATTTGCCTAGGCCGTCGACGATTGCTAGCAATTCTTTGTCGTGGATATCGTAGTTCAGCTCAGCGTCCTTGAGCTTCCGCGAAAAATATCCCAGAGGGTGGAGGACGCCGGTGTCGTCTGGTTGGGAGCATACGGCCCCGATTGCGTAGTCCGACGCATCTGTTTCCAATGTCAGGGGGCGGGCGGGGTCGAAATGTCGCAGTATTGGTTGCGAAATCATTGCCGCCTTGAGTTGTTTGAATGCTGATTGCGCGGCGTCGCCCCATTCCCAGGCTGTGTCCTTTCGGGTCAATTTGGTTAATGGTGTCGTGATTTTACTGAAGTCCCGGATAAATCTTCTGTAAAAATTTGCGAACCCTAGGAAGCTCTGCACCCCCTTCACACTTGTGGGTTCCCTCCATTCCGCCACCGTTTTAACTTTTTCTGGATCCATGGAGATTCCTGTTGGCGCGATAATGTAACCCAGGTATTCCGTCCTATCGGTGTGGAATTCACACTTCGACGCCTTCAGGGTCAGTCCTACTTCTTCCACTCGTTGGAGAACCCTCCTCACGTCCCTTCGGTGTTGTTCGATGTTGTCCGAGTATATTAAGATGTCGTCGAGGTATGCAATGCAGAAAACATCGAGGTAATCGCTTAATACTTCATTCATCCACCGCTGAAAAGATGCCGGTGCGTTGGTTAATCCAAATGGCATAACCAAATACTCGTATAACCCATACTTCGTCCGGAATGCCGTTTTCCATTCATCCCCCCTTGCTATCCGGAGGTTGTGGTATGCATCCTTCACATCTAGTTTTGTATATATTTTTGCGTTTGATAGCCGGTCTAAAGCTTCTCCGATCAGTGGTAGTGGCGTTCGGTCCTTTACGGTCATGGCGTTTAGTCCTCGGTAGTCCACGCACATCCTGAGGCTGCCATCTTTTTTCTTCACAAAATGGATAGGCGCCCCCGCCGGGGATGTCGAGCTCCTTATCCATCCTCGCTTCAGGCTTGTTTCCAGATATTCCCTCAACGCCCGTAGTCTTCCCTCGTCCAATGCCCGAAGGGGTTCGAATGGGGGGACCTTCCCTTCTACCAGTGGAATCCTATGGTCGTGGTGTCTATGTGGTGGTCTTCCCTGATCTCCCTTCCCCTCGAAGACGTGAAGGTACTCGTGATACTCCTTCGGAACGATATCCCTGGCCTCGGGGAGGGGTGGTTGTTCGGCGACGCCCGGTGAGTTGAACCCTTTCGATGTTTCCCCTGTTTCCACTGGAGTCCCGTTGGTTCCTGGTGATTGCATCCGGGAAGGATTGTCGTTGAAAGTCCCTTCCTGTCCGTCCCTGATCATGGAGGACCCGTAGGCCGTATCTCCGGGTGTCACGTCCGGCGCGATGTCCCGGTAGTATTTGTCGATTGCCTGTTCCTCTGCCACGGCTGTGGCATGCGGGGAGGTGTCGAGGCAGTCCCTAGCACACTTTGTCGAGTCAAACGTGACCCGTCCTTCCCTCCAGTCAATGTTAGGGTTGTGCCTTTTTAGCCATGGTAATCCGACGATGATTGGCGAGTTACCGATGGTGATGCAATGTAACTTGGTCATTTCGTGGTGGTTATTTATCGTTAAGTTCACCATTGCATCATGGGTGACTGGTCCACTAGCTACCTCTCTTCCATCCACAGCTAGTACCCTCCGGGGAAACCTTTTTTTTTTCAGTGGTATCCCATTCCTTTCTGCGTATTCCTTGTCGATGAAATTTTCCGTGGCTCCGCAGTCCACCATAGCAGTCGTGCGGTGCTCCCGGTTATCGCTTCCCCGAATAATAACTTTTAAGATGATTTTTTCGTCCCTTTGGTAGGGGCCCACACTCGAGATGATGTAGGTGGGTTCTGGTGGTTTTGGGTTTGTTATCTGCCCCAGGAGTTTACCCTCGATCTCTACTCCTGGGGGTCCTCTTTTCCCGACTCTTCGTCGGATGACATTTCTTCTAATGTTGCCTCAGCGGCCCTGTAGGTTCTCCGGTCCTGGTTCGGTCTCCTGGTGGGGCATCGTGCTGCATAGTGGCCCGTTTTTCCACAGTTGTAGCATTCATTATTTCTTCTCCGTCTCTCTTCTTCTGCCCTATCCTTCCCTCGAAATCTCCGGGTGGCGTCCAGTTCCATAGGATCGGGGTCCGAAGAGGTCGAGTCCTGGGGGTTGTGTTGGGCCCTGGGGTATGAATTTTGGTGGTCTCGGTAGTACTGCGGTTCGTGTCGGGTCCGTAGGGTCCGGAAATTAAATAAGCGGTTGTCCAACGCGATAGCCCTGTTGGCAAAATCGATCATGGTGGTGGGCTTGGTTTCCAGGAGGGCAAGCTGTCTTTGAACGTCGATGTGGAGCCCGTCATTGAATTGATCAATATACATGGGGTCGTTATAATCCAGGTCGGCCATGATCCTCTGGAATTCGGCCCAGTACGCTGCTGCGGAGCGGTTCCCTTGCCGAATAGCTTTGAATTTCCTTCTTGCAACCTCCTTGGAGTCCGCCTCGCCGAACGCCCGGGTGATCGCAGTCTTAAATTCCTCCCAAGTTCCGTAAGTACTTTGCCCTCGAGCTATAGATGGTTCAATCCAAGCCCACGCATTTCCTCGACACCGCGAACTAGCGTAGTTGACCCTCTTTACATCCCCGTCGAATTTGTTGGGTTCACAGTTGAATTTCAACTCGCATTGGGTGAGGAAAGCACGGAGCTTGGATCGCTCTCCGTGGTAGAGCTCCGGGTCCTCGACCTTGGGGTTGCTGGAAATCGCCGGATGGTACAATTGCTGGAGGAGCTGCTGGAGTTGGTCCTGTGTCATCATGACCCGAGCAAGGGCCCCACTGCCTGTACCCTGAGGTGTAGCCATTCCGGAACCGTCCTCTTTGGGTATTTGTGCTGGCCCTGGAGTCTCCGGTGTCTGTGGCCGGGATGGATTCTCTGGGGTTACTGGACTCGCTGGTCCTGCCGGTTCTCTTCCTATAACCTCGCCCAATTCCCGTAACTGGAAGGGATCCACTGTCTGTCTGCTCGTGAGGCGTTACTGCGCCGATTTTCTGATTTTTCGTATTGAAGCCTTGTTGCTTCCTGGGTTGCGTCGGGTGCCGTAAAAGGGACGCAATCAAATGTCAAGAACCTGTCTACACAGCCACAGGGCACGACAGGCAACGCAACGGTCTGGTATACTGCTCTGCAGTTGGGTTTGGCTCGGTACTACTATCCTGAGTTAGTATCTGGCACGGGCAATACTGACTAGTATCCAGAATGTCTCTGTGGCGCTGCCCTCTCTTGTTATGCTTCCGTTATCGTTTGGATTCGTAATTGGCGTATGGGGATGGGGCTGGAGGTGAGAGTTTGTGATGACGTTCACTAATGAGACGGACGAATCTGTGTATGTGTAGATAGTTCTGTAGAATAGATAATTGATTGCGTACCGAATAAATGAAATACAAAGTGTTCCTTCTTATACATAATTCTCGTGCCCTTCGTAGATCCCAAGCAGCTGCCCTGCAGCGCCTTCAAACCCCGCGATACAATAATGAAACAACATGAGACGCATAACCTAAACAGAAAGCAAAACATAACCAACGGAAGATCTCAAACGGAACTCAAACGAAAGCAGAAACAGGACTCAAACGTAAATCGAACATCCCATGAAACCGTGCCCCCAAACGCATCCCAAACGTCCCCTGCCTCAGATCCCAAAACCTCCTTCCTGCAGCCCCCTTTCCCTAAACCCTAAACGCTTTCCCTAAGCCCTAACCGCAGCCCTTCCCCTAAACCCTCAAGATAACATAGAGCACTGCCAACGTTATGCCAGCGAGCCACAGTCCAGCTGTGGTTGCGAGCGCACCCAAGAGCATGTCCCAGGATGTTCGTGACAGGCATTCACTTTTAAAGTGGTCAGCCGATCCACAGTAGAGACATAGCCCCTTTGCCATGCGCTCATCATGTCGGCATTGGTTTTGTGCCTTTTGGGAAGCTGATAGGTCCATAGGGGCAGTCCCATAATTGCCACTATTAGTGCTGGGTGGATGGGCGGCTGGTCAGGCCAGGGCGGGGCTCGTGCAGGGGGCTGCTGGTGTGGCTTGGCGTTTGGTGACAGCTGCGTGGGCTCGGATACGATAGTCTAGTTTCATACATACATCGACGAATTTTGCAAAGTCATGGGGTTCATCTGCTTGGAATACCAGACTTGCTTGTAGTTCCCGGGATAGGCCACGCTTCAAGGCAGCCTTCTTTGCATTTGTATCAAAGTTGAGAATTGCCATGAGACGTTGGAATTCCACATAATAGATGCTGAATTCTCTGTTGCCTTGATTGAGTTTGTCGAGTTCCATCGAGGCAGTTCCCACTTGGTCTGGATCCCCAAATGCAGACTCGAGGATAAAAATTAATTCTTCTACATCCTTGAGATTGATCTTATCGGCCAGTACATAGGGTTGGACCTGGTTCTGGGCATTGCCTTTGAGGTAACCATATATGTAGCGAAGTTTGTGTTGGTCATCAATGAAGCAAGAGGAGTCTCCAGCTAGCTTGGACCTGACCTTCGAAATGAAGTTGAGTAAGTCCTTGCGATCCCCGGAGTACTCTGGTGGGTGGGGTAATTCAATTGGTTTAGTGGTTGGGAGGGCAGAGTTTCCTGTAATGGATTGCAGTAGTCGGATGGTGGCATTGGCTGACTGGAGGTCTCATTCCAGGTCGGCGATGCATTTTGCGTAATCAGAATTGTCTTTTTGGGATTCCTTTAGCTCTGCCTGGAGGTCGATGAACTTTTGGCGATCATTTTTGTATTCCTTGACTGCGTTGTATAAATCCTTGAGTTTGGTTGGGTCTTTGTTGACTTCAACTGTCTGAGCTGCAGTGAGGTACAGTGCTATAACAATCTCTTGATCGGCCATGGTGTTTAGGTTTAAATGCAGGTGCCAGGTGAGGTTGTTGTTGTCAAAGGTGACTCGTGTTGCAGAGATTTTGTTTCCGATTTGGTGGGCGATTTCAATTTCATCAATGATGGGAGGGTTTCCCAAAGACAGGCACTTCGGGATGAGGTTTATGAACTGGTAAAACCAGAGATTGTTGAGCATAAGCACAGAGTAATCAACAACAGATGGTAGAGCCAGCAGGTACTTGATTACACAGTTATGTTGTAATGGCGGTCGTGGATGAGGTGTTCGACAAAGAACCTGAGGGCTCTAGGCTTGTCAACAATGATCGTGGACACAGGACAGGATCTCTCTGAAGATTCCAATGTTGGATATCTACAGTTGTGTCATGAAGCAACTTATAGATGATCTGTGTTTAGGAACTAAGATTGTCAAGGAACAGGGTCAGAGGAACAGAGCGAAGAGGACAGAGGTCCAGAGATCGAGAACAAGGACAGGGGTGAAGACAGAGACAAGGGCAAGGACGAAGACTGGAGAGGTTCCAAATATTTATTCAGTGAGATGAACAAATAACTGTGTAAGGAGAAAAGGAAAGGAAACAGAATGCTGGGAGGACAATTCCTCTTATATACACATTTTCTCCTTCCACGCCGAGACACTAAACTAGTATACCCTAAACCCTCAGCCCTTAACTAACTAGCACAGCCACCTCAAACATGCCAAACAATTGCAGCTGAGCATTTACCCTAGACTGTGCGGCTTATTGCCAAGAGCGCAGCCACCTAGATAAGCCACATGATAACCGAGTGATGATGGATGACTGATAAGGACAGGGAAGGATTTATCGAGCTGTGACATCGCCCTTGCAAATGTCACTACAAACTCATCACGCACTGGCTGCAAGGGGCAGACTGACTGCGAGAAGTTCACTGGGGAGGACTGCAGCAGGCTGAGGTCTTTTGTGGCCCTCCTCTGCCTACATCTCAATGACTGCCCTGGGGAGTTTCCAGAGGAGCAGTCAAAGCTCTGATATGCATTTTATAGATTAGAAGGGCGCATGTTAGAACAACTGATATACCTCATAAAAAATGACTGTGTCAACCTGGAAAACTTTGAAGCCTTCGTGACCTGACTTGAGGAAGCTTATGGGGACCCTGACCAGATGAACACCACCAAATGAGCACTCACGAAACTCTGCCAGGGCAACCGTGACTTTGTCGTGTACTACACAGACTTCCAAAGCTTACTCGCTGATCTAAACTGGAATGACACGGCAAAGCATCTGGCCCCGCACCGTGGCTTATGCGAAGAACTCAAGGACATCCTGAGTATGCAGGATCTCCCTGAGGTCTGGTCTTGCTATGTTGCACTTGTAAAGAGATGGGACATGCAATACCGCGCATGCAAAGCAGAAACCCACTGCCCCTCCAGTCAAACTAAACCCACCATGACACTGACTGCCCACAACACCTCCCCGAACCCCACCCAGAACACCCCTCACCCAACCAGTAGTTGCAGTGGTCATTTTGGCCCTGCGCCCATGTATCTTTAAGCTGCTAAATGTCGACTATGCCCTGAAGAATGCCAGAAGAGGATCGATGAGAACCGGTGCCTGTACTGTGGTGGATTCAAGCACATGGCAAGGGACTGCCCAAATAAAACCAAAGCACTGCACTGACCATTGCGAGGTGCTGTTGTCGAGATGGTTGCCCAACCCGAAATCACTGATAGTTCTATCCACAAACCCCAGCCAGCAAATGTGTAAGCCGGGAAGAGAATGATGGCCCTCTCCCTGGCAGCTCCCCTGTCTTTTCTCCTGTGTTAGCCAATATATTCTCTATCTCTAGCACTGCTGTAGAAGATGTAGCCATCAAAGAAGGATCTATGGATGGAAAACACCTCATCCTGACGTGTACCTTGTCCCTCAATGTCAAGAAAATCCCTACCCATGCCCTGATTGACTGTGGGGCTACAGCTTATGCCTTTATAGACCAAGAGTTTGCCAATCGCCATGAATTGCCCCTATGCCCCTTGAAGATACCCCATGCACTGGAAGTTATCGATGGGTGAAAGATATCTTCAGGAGATATCACTCACCTCGCCAAAGCACACCTCAGCATTCACGAACACTGTGAGAGACTTCCCATGTTTGTCACCAAACTAGGCCATTACCCAATAGTGCTGGGTATCCCATGGCTCAAACAGCATGACATCGCAATCTGCTTTCCATCGAACCTGGTCACCTTTAGGTCTCAGTACTGCCTGTGTGACCCTGGGCACAGTTTCTGCTGTACGGAGGGGGTTTGGATAATTCATTTCGTTGGTTGGTTTAATCAATTGATGCTTCTCAGATAAAGCTAGGAAGTTTATTCGAACTATCGATCACAAGGTGGAATAAACTTAAGGGGTGTCTTCTCTGAGGTTTGGTGGGATTGTTTTGGTAACTTGGCTTGAGGAGGATTTCGTTGCTGATGATCTTTGAGACTGTGGGAGACATAGACCTCTTTATAGACTTCTGGACTTCCAACTTTGTCTAACCATCCCCCTGGATGGTATTGCTGAAAATGAGTTTAGGAGATAGGGTGTGAGTCATTTCCAACAATATTCTTGGATAGATTGCATCATCACAAGCTCATGATGTCATTAATGACTCACTTGCATGCTGACCACCATCTTCGAATTAATTCTTGGAAATACCTCATCATGATACCACACTTTTCCATAAGGCATGGGATTAGCAGTCATATCAGGATTTAATCCTTGTCTGACTGTGTAATGCAATAACTCATCAGAACATGAGAATGAGCCCTTTTTCTCTGAGCTGTGTCATCAGAGATTCCCTAAGGAAATCTCGATTGCTTGTCTGGTAACACTCATGCCCTATCACTCATACCATTCTAGCACATTCCTTGCATGTCATGAGTGCCCCACCTGCGCTTACCTGCACGCAGCCACACCCTGGTGTGAACGCAATCCCAACAATGCCCTACAGAGGGTTCCTTAGCTGATGGTCACATCATATTGGGTTCCTTTGAACAGGTTCCTTGAGTGGGGTTCCTTGCTTTTGTACATTGTCTCATGCTATGCAGTCTTGACCCTTGTATGTAGCACCACTCCTGTTCACCGACTAGACTCTGCCTTCGTCAACTATCTCTGCATGCAGGTATGTTGGATGATGATTTCGCAATGCCTTGCACATGCCATGGATTCCACTCCAGTGCAAGCCCTCCTGGTATATGTGAGTTGGTGAGCACCATCTCATGTATAAGTAGGTACTGTTCGCCCTCGTCATCTTCTCCATCATCGTCACCAACAATTGTCTCATGGCTAAGTTGCCATCAGTGAGGTAAGTCCTTCCCTTTCTCTTCCATGATCTTCCGTTGCTGACATCCAATAGGTGTGACGTCTTGGGCTGGGACCTTCATGGGGTCTCATTCAGGGGGTGCGAGTCACGTGACTCGGCACGTCGGAGCTTCTGAGGGTTCCAGCCCATACAGCTTATCATAATGATCATTCTCCTGTCGAGTTTGCCATGTTCTCTCTCAAGTTATATATATTACCCAATCTATTATCACACATTTTATGGTGTGACAGCCTGGCCCATTACAATGACCAGGCAGTGACTGTTCAAGGCACCAGCAAAGAACTACCGGAACCTCTCTCCATCAATGCCACCCCAATCTGCATCACCATGATAGGCCCTATATCCCTTGCCTAGCAAGGCAAACGAAACTGACTCCGAATCAACGCCACATCACTATACGAAATTCATAAGGCCTTGGATGAAGGAGGGAGCAACGACAAAATCACCGACATTGTGCCC
This sequence comes from Pyronema domesticum, assembly GCA_024516145.1. Taxonomy (NCBI): domain Eukaryota; kingdom Fungi; phylum Ascomycota; class Pezizomycetes; order Pezizales; family Pyronemataceae; genus Pyronema; species Pyronema domesticum. The sequence continues at coordinate 63,186 of JAJJXL010000050.1, read as the reverse complement.
CCAGAATACCATAAATTTCTCACCCTATTCTCAGAAGTGGAAGCCAACAAACTTCCACCACATCGCCCATATAACCACTGCATCCCTCTAATGGAAGACTTTACCCCACCTTTCAGACCCATCTACCCAATATCTAGAACAGAACTGGAAGCCCTACAGAAATGGTTGGATGAGGACCTCTCAAAAGGATTCATTCATGTGTCCTCCTCCCCAGCTGGTGTGCCCATCCTATTCATCAAAACAAGTGATGGATCCCTACAACTGTGCGTGGACTACTGAGGCCTGAATGAGGGAATGATCAAGAACCACTACCCCCTACTACTGCTACACGAAACACTCCTACACCTACAGAAGGCCAAATACTTCACCAAACTCGATATCCTTGGAGCATATAACCTGGTTAGGATGGCAGAAGGGGAACATTTGAAAACAGCCTTCAGGACCCGGTACAGCCTATTCGAGTCACTGGTCATGCCATTTGGCCTCACCAAGGCACCAGCCAGCTTCCAACGCTTTATCAATGACATACTACAGCCATACCTCGAAGTGTTTGTCACCGCTTACCTTGACGACATCCTAATCTACAGCAATAACCTCGACGACCACCGAAACCATGTCCTGAAAGTCCTGGAAGCCCTGTCCAAAGCTGGCATCCACTTAAAACATGAAAAGTCCAAATTAACCCAACAAGAAGTGAAGTACCTGGGTTTCATCCTTTCGACCAGCAGAACAACAATGGACCTGGCAAAGGTCACCATGATATGGGAATGGCCTGAGACACAAAATGTTAAGGATGTACAGTCCTTCCTCAGATATGCAAATTTCTACTGATGATTCATAAAAGGTTACAGCACCATTGTCGGCCCCATGACCTACCTGACTCGAAAAAATACGCCCTGTACCTGGACCAATGAATGCTCCAAGTCCTTTGAAGCCCTCAAACAAGCCTTCACTATGTGACCAATTATATGACACTTCAATTATGACTGAAAAGTTATAGTCAAGACTGACACCTGCAACTATGTTTCTGCTGGCATACTATCACAATACAACAATGAGGGTGTCCTTCACCCAGTCGCCTTTTTCTCAAAAAAACACAGCCCAGCCTTGTGTAACTATGAGATCTATGACAAGGAACTGATGGCCATCAGAGCCTTCGAAGAATGGAGACCTGAGTTGGAAGGTGCTTTACATCCAATCAAGGTCCTGAGTGACCATAAAAACCTGGAATATTTTATGATGACAAAACTCCTCAACCACTGACACACCCAATGGGCTGAGTACCTCTCCCATTTCAACTTTAAGATCATCTACCACCCTGTGAAAGCTGGCAGAAAACCTGACTCCCTGACTCATAGGTCAGGAGACCTACCTCAGGGGGGGGATGAATGCCGCATCGAACAGCAGAAAGCAGTCCTGAAACCACCAAACCTGCCCAGTAACCTCCTACACCTGGTGTCATACCCCACCTTTAAGACACATTTTAAGAATGGGGATTCTTACTAAGTAATGACTCAAGCCATAAGGCAAGAGCCATTACTAACCACCCTTCATCCACTTCCCGCAGGAAGTAGGATAATGGGGGGCCAGGAAAAAAGTCAGCATCATAAAGGGTTGGGAACCCGGGGTAGCCTCAGGAGGGACAGTTTCCGATCAACGGCTGAGGTTTCTAATGCCCAGCCGTATCCTGGGGAACGTACCGCTGATGTTGACAAAAACCTGGAATACTTATAGCCTGGGCAACTGTGGTTCTTACTTGCCACAAGTCCAAGAGGACTACCCTCCGCCGAAATGCTTCGCCGTATTCGAACGTTGTGCCGTGTCACACAGGACCACCCCAACAGGCAGGCATAGAAGGGGCTGGGACAAGAAAACAGGAGGAGAATGAATAAGAAGAATTGAGATCGAGGAGGAGGAGTTCGCCGTATATGACTGAGTCTGCCGGAATGGATAGAGGAAGGTCGAAGGAAGTCAAGGTCGATGATGAGGATGAAGGATTGATGGACGAGGAAAGATTGTAGGATATTTAAGAATGAATTAAATGAACACTACGACTGAGTGCCAAGTCCAAGATCAAGAATCATATGTTACCGAGGAAGCTCAGCGGAGATGATCGGAACCCGAAGGAATCATACCGAACGTCATTATGATAACACATGCGATAGCGGAGTCTAGTCGGCCGAAGGAGATAAGGATTGTCTTAGGCGATAAAGACCAATACGAGGTACATTAACCCTGAGGCAGCCGACAATACAGGAAACCTTATCCACAGGCAGCCTTCGATGAGCACGATATGACGAGACTGGATGCATACAGACAAACGGAAAGATAAGATGAAACCTATCGGAAGCCACAGGCGGCCCGGATGACATCTACCGTGGTGGAGTGTTGGCAAGGCATACAGACGGCACAGGAAGCCGCAGCCCCAGATAAGGACGGATCAAGAGATCCGGCAAACAAAGTTGAACACTTCACCAGAGCTGACGACATATGCATGAGATCAGATATGCGCTCGAATGCCCTACGAAGGCGATATTATTAGAAATAATATATCGGCAAACGACGGGATTAGAAGCGACATATGCACGATACGGCCGAGAGGATCACCAAGTGTCATCCGATTGGTTTGGGAACATTTTGGGGCGTTTGTGCTGAAAAAATCGAAATACGGAATTTGTATGCGAAAAATATCATGATTGCATGCTCTCTACCAACGTCAACCAGTACTTGGCGTTCCGACCACCGCAACGTACCCGGTGGGTATATGAGTGGGGAGCTCAAGTCAGAAAATATAAAAGATCCAAAAAGCCCCCACTCGAAGAAGCGATCATCCAGCAGAAGACCCACAATTGTCCCATCAACTACGACCAAGTCCCAGAAAGATATTAGTATCTTATACTCGATTATTTACACAATACTCGAAAGACCATACAACCAAGACCCTCTTCAATACCTAAGACCCTCACTGATTGCTGTTCACACTTGAACACAATTAAGAACGACGATCTCAAAAACGCTCCCTGAGATAAGCAGGAGAGTTTAAGATTATAACACGTTACTACTCATTACTCCCACGAGAATCCCCAGAGAAGTAAATAATTCCCATCATTGGAATTATTACTTCTCAATTTTTTCTTTTGGAAATCTTGAGTTACCCGGCCGTCAGTCACGAGACAACCCCCGGTTAACACTATAATCTTCCTCAACGCCTCACCGAGCGTATTGAGAAACGTCCTACAAGAAAGACAGAACCACCAAACAGAAAAACCATGCCCGAGCCAATGGAAATCGATTTCTTGCCGATGCCTTCCTGGGCACTAGTTAGCACCAACAATGGGGGATCAGAGAATATCCCACCTATCGAACCCATCAAATTGCACTCTGTCCCTGAGTGGGGACGTACCCTTATGAATCAACTACACCATACTGCAGTTGAAATCAACAGCCTCCGAGGACAAATCCAAGGGGATGAAACAGAGGCATACCGTATTTTTATGCAAATGCAGAATGATTATCGCCAAATCGAATCCAACTTAAACCTTGCGATTGCTCAGGCCCAGCAGCATGCTGCAGACGCTACCGGTGCTCACTTCAACCTCACCACCACTCAATTCGCAGAAGTGGCAGCTGCCCACATGGCCCTAAGAAGACATGTAGAGACGATTACCATCAATGCGGCAGAAAGTGAAGAACGAAGACAGAAGTTACTTCAGGATTTCGCCCAACAAATGGAAGCCAACCAAAATGTCTGGATCGCATACCACAAAGACCAGGCAGTTAAGCAGGAGAAGTTCAACAATGATTGCCAACGATGGGCTGCAGAAATGAATGCCCGAGAAGCCAGGGCAAGAGTCGACCAGGAGAAGGTCAAGGAGGACCTACGGAAATTGAAGCGTCTCCAGTCACAACTCCAACAGAACCAGGCCAATGCATCTGCTATTTCTCAGCAAGAACGAGAAGACATGCGACGATCATTCCGGGAGGAGCTTCAGGCCATTGGAGAAGAGTTAAAAACCCAGTTCCAATTGGCGCAACAGTCCCCAAAGGATATAGATGTAACGTCGGTCATTGATAGCATCTTAGAGCAACATGCTCGACAGGGGAGAATTCCCCTCCCAAGTAGTGATGGGATGGAGTCAGACTGCGACCTTCCTCCCCTACCACCCAGTGACCGATCAAGTAGACGTTCAAGAGCGACAGAGTCTAGGGGCAGCAGTCCACCAGGTGGAGCGATACCACCCCCAGGACCTCCACCAGGAGGAAGCAGTTCCAGCTCTTCCAGTTCAGACTCAGAATCAGATAGACCGAAGGATCTAGGGAATGAGATATCAAAACTCATTCGTGCCCTACGGAAGAAGGACAAAAAGAATCGCATCACCAAGCGACCAGAAGCAATTGTCCTAGGAAAAGCTCCCAAGATGAAGGAACCAGAGGTTTTCGATGGGGATAGAGAAAATTACATCCCATGGATTTAAGCAGTCAAGGAATATATGACTGTGCGATCTATCGACTTTAACACTGATGCCACCCGAATTCACTGGTTGGGGTCCCTCCTAAAAGGTGATGCCCGCCAATGGCACCAAAACCGCGTCGACACTACGGAGAAGGAATTACGCCCTGACACCTGGCCCTCATACACTGCAGCAATGGACCACTATTTCCGTGACCCCCACCAGAAGCGCAACTACACCAACAAGATGGCCAGGTTGCATTGGAAGTACAAACCTGGATGCCATAAGACTGGCCTCCCAGCAGATCAATGGGGAATCAGGATGGCCATCTACCAAGAGAAGGCCCAAGTTGAAGGAGAGGTCCTGAGAGAAATTTACGATCAGGCATTCCCAGAGGATCTGGCTTGCCAGGCATGGACAGATGTTCAAGACTTGGATGACCCAAAGTATGAGCGTTTTAAGGCCAGACTGATCAAGCTTGCAACTGCAAAAGAAGAACATCGGAACATGCATGAAAAGCCACTGCTCCACATATATCAAACCCCCTCAGAGCCCAAGCAGGAGAAGGACAAGCGGAAGAAGGATGAGGAAAAGAAATCCAACCGTGGTAAGGCTAGGGAAACGAACCGCACACCTAAAAGCGACCGAGAAAAGAAATTCCAAAACAATCGCGAAGCATTAGCTGGGGTTCCCCAGGCTGAAATCGATCAGCATAAGGCCGATAAGGCTTCCTGCTGGCGCTGTGGGCGGAATAGCCACCATACATTAGAATGTTTTGCAAAGAAGACCTCCAAAGGAACGGATTTGGCTACCACAGTAGCAGCAGTCACAAAGAAGGCTAAACGCCAACGACCTTCAGAAGACTCGGATGATGATGAGAATGTCACCAAGGAACCAGTAACCAAGCGGCCGAAGAATGTCGCCACTGTAACCCAGACAGTATCAGAACCGGACCCAAAGCCAGCAAAAAGATGTTGGGAAGTAGAGACCTCAGACCTCTCGGATTTAAACTAGGAAAGCCTCGTAAGATACGCAGAGGCATCCAAGAAGAAAAAGACGTATCAGGTTCTCAGAGGATATCAGTAGCTGGAGTCAAACGTACACAAACCCAAGGAAACCAAAAACAATCCAAAAAATCAAAACCTAATAAAAAAGAACCTGAGACGAAATTACAATTGGCCAACAGCAAGCCACCCCGAGTAGGTTCCAGACCAATTGTCCCAATGAATCTCTCGATACCTGGACAAGAGACAGTCAATGTCCAAGTCATGTTCGATACAGGTGCAGCCATACCTATCATCAGTTCCAAGTTTATCAAGGAACATCACCTACCCAGGATCACCCGAAATGCACCCCTCAGAATCAATGGGGCAGATGGTCGTCCATTGTCTGGAGCTGGGGAAGCTTTCACACACTCCTTATTGCTCCAGTACAAAGGCCACTATACAAGGGAAACATTCGAGATTATGCCTCTAGAATCAGGAACAGACATAATCCTCCCCTGTTGGTGGATGGCCAAGCATCAACCCAACAAGTTTTGGGGAAAACCAGAAGACATCACCTTAGACTCCGAATTCTGTAAACAACACTGCACCAAAGCTGCAGCACAAGAATTCTCCCTCACGATGGATAAAGATATCCTACACCACTATGATGCAACAGTAATTGGGTATATTGCATCAGTCAACTCAAACACAAATGAGGTAGACCCAACTACAGTGGTACCTCAAAAGTTCCGACAATATGTCGAAGTCCTAGGCAAAGAGCTTGCAGATAAGCTCCCCGATCACAAACCCTACGATCATGCGATAGATCTGAAGGAGGGTGAACAACCACCATGGGGACCAATGTATCCCCTCAATGAAACAGAACTACAAGCGCTGCGGGATTACCTGAAGGAAATGTTAGAATTAGGAAAGATCCGCCCATCGAAATCACCAGCTGCAGCACCAATCATCTTCGTCCCAAAGGCCCATGGCCGAGGCCTCAGATTGTGCGTCGATTATCGCGGCTTGAATAAAGTCACCATTGCCAACAGATATCCCTTACCGATCATGTCAGAACTCCAAGATAGGGTCAGAGGTGCCAAAATATTCACCAAGATTGACCTCAAAAATGGATACAACTTGATTCGGATCAAACCAGGCGATGAATGGAAAACGGCATTTAAAACACGGTATGGACTATATGAATACACCGTTATGCCCTTTGGGTTATCCAATGCCCCTGCAACCTTCCAGAATATGATGAACCACATTTTTCGAGACTTGCTGGACCAAGGATTGATTGTATACTTGGACGACATTCTGATCTATGCCGAAACAGAAGAAGAACATGACCGCATTGTCATGGAAGTGTTGAAACGTCTAGCAGAGAATGGGCTAGCCATATCCCAGGACAAATGTTTTTGGTCAACCAACCGAGTTGACTTCTTGGGGTATGTTATCTCAAAGGATGGTATCGAAATGGCCCAAGACAAAGTTCAATGCATTCGGGATTGGGAACGACCAAGAAGTCTAAGGGATGTACAGTCATTTATTGGCTTCGCGAATTTTTATCGTCGATTTATAAGAGAATTCTCAAAAGTTGCTAAACCCCTTAGCGATTCAACGAAGGGATCACCAAAGGACTGGATCTGGACAGACGCAATGACAGAGGCATTCGAGCAACTAAAAAACTGCTTTACGACTGCACCCATCCTCACACACTTCAATCCACAACAAGAATGCATCGTCGAGACTGATGCATCTGACTTTGCACTGGGTGGCACATTGTCACAAAATGCAGAAGACAAAAAGCTACACCCAGTCGCCTTCCACTCCAGAAAGTTCTCACCAGCTGAAATTAACTACGAAATTCATGACAAGGAATTACTGGCGATAGTTGATTGTTTTAAGACATGGCGAAGATATTTAGAAGGATCACTCCACACGGTCCAGGTATTTACCGACCACAAAAACCTTGAGTATTTCATGACAACCAAGGTTCTCAACAGAAGGCAGGCACGCTGGGCCCAGGAACTGGCCGGTGTGGACTTCAAAATTTTTTATAGGAAAGGAACAAGTAATGGCAAGCCAGATGCATTATCGAGGCGCCCGGAGTATCGCCCTGAAAAGGGGGGAGGTGGAAACCAGCCAATACAGACTGTCTTGCATGAAAAACACTTCGACACCATCTCAGCAATCAGTACTGGAGGAGAAGGAATGGTGTTCTGTTGCTCAGCAGTTCAGCTGGGTTATTTGGCATCATCAGTATCGAAATGGACAAAGGAATTTGAGCAGGAAGTAAGAGAGGCAGGACAACAGGACGCAGCATACTACCAGGCCTTAGAGGAACTGAGTGGAAGCGCGCAAGAAATAGAAGGAAAGGAAAGGATTTTAGAACTACAGGATGGATTACTATATCGCAAGGGATTGCTTTGGGTCCCTGAGAATGCACGACATGCGATTTTACATACCGAGCACAACAGCGCAGTAGCCGGACACTTTGGTCAAGACAAAACGATCGAGTTGATCCGACGCAACTTCTGGTGGCCTAAGATGGACCAAGAAATTATTGAATATGTCAGAAGTTGTTTAGAATGTCAGAAGGATAAGGCATCACGCCACAAGCCATATGGCCTGCTCTCACCATTAGAGCTTCCATACGCACCATGGACATCAATTGCCATGGACTTCATCACAGACCTCCCCTTGTCTGAAGACTGTGATCAATTATGGGTCATTGTAGACAGATTTACAAAGATGGCCCACTTCATACCACTCAAGAAGGATCAAAAGACAGCGGAACACCTAGTAAAGATATTCGCCAGGGAGATATGGAGATTCCATGGCATCCCAACCGACATTATCTCGGACCGCGACTCCCGCTTTACCTCCACAGAATGGAAACAATTCCTTGGTATACTGGGGATACGACCACGAATGAGCACATCCTTTCATCCACAAACAGATGGCCAAACAGAAAGGATCAACCTGACAATTGAGGCATACCTACGGTCATTCACAAATTATGAGATGGATGATTGGGTTGGACTCCTACCCATGGCTGAATTTGCCTACAACAATTCGGTAACCCAAGCCACTGGCATGTCACCCTTCTTCGCCAACTATGGCCGACACCCAGGTTGCACCAATCCAAGTACAATACCAACTAGCGAGGATACTCAGGATGGATACATCAACCACATCCTTTCAGTTCAAAGTCTAGTTACGAAGAACCTAAAAGCAACCAAGGAAAGAATGAAGAAGTATGCAGACAACAAACGCAAGGATGCTCCAGAATTCAAGGTTGGGGACCTAGTCATGTTAGATGGAAGGAACATCCAGACCAGACGCCCAAAACATAAACTGGACCACAAGAAGCATGGCCCCTTCGCAATAGAGAAAGTAATCTCTCCAACAGCCATGCGACTATCACTACCCAGAAAATGGAAGATCCACAACACCTTCCATGTATCCTTACTCGAACCATACAACAATGGGACCAGACCTCCGCCTGATCTATTAAAAATCATTGATGAATGTGATGACATCGAAGGCAATGAGGAATGGGAAATAGAAGAAATCTTATCGAGTAGGAAAGTCAAGGGGAAAGTCCTTTACCGAGTCAGATGGAAAGGATATCCACTTAAGAAGGATCATACAGAAGAACCGTATGAATGCTTCATAGTAGGTGGCCTGCAGTCACTCCGAGAGTTCCACTCAAGGAATCCAGGCATGCCGAGGGACCAACGTGTTTAAACAACCAACTATCTCAAGATACCTTTCCTCTATGAGGTTTTAATGGTCTTGGGATAGAAAACATGTTGGTGGATGAAGGGGTTGGAGGACTTCATCAAAAATCCCGTTTCATAATCATATTGCTAAGAATTCATAAGCCAAGAATCTCAGTTAATGATTTCGGGTCGAAATCTTATAAGGGGGGAGGTAGTGTCATACCCCACCTTTAAGACACATTTTAAGAATGGGGATTCTTACTAAGTAATGACTCAAGCCATAAGGCAAGAGCCATTACTAACCACCCTTCATCCACTTCCCGCAGGAAGTAGGATAATGGGGGGCCAGGAAAAAAGTCAGCATCATAAAGGGTTGGGAACCCGGGGTAGCCTCAGGAGGGACAGTTTCCGATCAACGGCTGAGGTTTCTAATGCCCAGCCGTATCCTGGGGAACGTACCGCTGATGTTCACAAAAACCTGGAATACTTATAGCCTGGGCAACTGTGGTTCTTACTTGCCACAAGTCCAAGAGGACTACCCTCCGCCGAAATGCTTCGCCGTATTCGAACGTTGTGCCGTGTCACACAGGACCACCCCAACAGGCAGGCATAGAAGGGGCTGGGACAAGAAAACAGGAGGAGAATGAATAAGAAGAATTGAGATCGAGGAGGAGGAGTTCGCCGTATATGACTGAGTCTGCCGGAATGGATAGAGGAAGGTCGAAGGAAGTCAAGGTCGATGATGAGGATGAAGGATTGATGGACGAGGAAAGATTGTAGGATATTTAAGAATGAATTAAATGAACACTACGACTGAGTGCCAAGTCCAAGATCAAGAATCATATGTTACCGAGGAAGCTCAGCGGAGATGATCGGAACCCGAAGGAATCATACCGAACGTCATTATGATAACACATGCGATAGCGGAGTCTAGTCGGCCGAAGGAGATAAGGATTGTCTTAGGCGATAAAGACCAATACGAGGTACATTAACCCTGAGGCAGCCGACAATACAGGAAACCTTATCCACAGGCAGCCTTCGATCAGCACGATATGACGAGACTGGATGCATACAGACAAACGGAAAGATAAGATGAAACCTATCGGAAGCCACAGGCGGCCCGGATGACATCTACCGTGGTGGAGTGTTGGCAAGGCATACAGACGGCACACGAAGCCGCAGCCCCAGATAAGGACGGATCAAGAGATCCGGCAAACAAAGTTGAACACTTCACCAGAGCTGACGACATATGCATGAGATGAGATATGCGCTCGAATGCCCTACGAAGGCGATATTATTAGAAATAATATATCGGCAAACGACGGGATTAGAAGCGACATATGCACGATACGGCCGAGAGGATCACCAAGTGTCATCCGATTGGTTTGGGAACATTTTGGGGCGTTTGTGCTGAAAAAATCGAAATACGGAATTTGTATGCGAAAAATATCATGATTGCATGCTCTCTACCAACGTCAACCAGTACTTGGCGTTCCGACCACCGCAACGTACCCGGTGGGTATATGAGTGGGGAGCTCAAGTCAGAAAATATAAAAGATCCAAAAAGCCCCCACTCGAAGAAGCGATCATCCAGCAGAAGACCCACAATTGTCCCATCAACTACGACCAAGTCCCAGAAAGATATTAGTATCTTATACTCGATTATTTACACAATACTCGAAAGACCATACAACCAAGACCCTCTTCAATACCTAAGACCCTCACTGATTGCTGTTCACACTTGAACACAATTAAGAACGACGATCTCAAAAACGCTCCCTGAGATAAGCAGGAGAGTTTAAGATTATAACACGTTACTACTCATTACTCCCACGAGAATCCCCAGAGAAGTAAATAATTCCCATCATTGGAATTATTACTTCTCAATTTTTTCTTTTGGAAATCTTGAGTTACCCGGCCGTCAGTCACGAGACAACCCCCGGTTAACACCTGGCCGCCGAAGCCCCACACAGCCACCACTGCCAATCGCCCCTCGACCAAGAAATTGTGAAAGCAACCCAATCCAACACCTTTGCCCAGAGGATCCTGACCATGCTACATGAAGGCAAATGACACTGCCCAGAGATATCCTTATCCAAATGCCAGGAACACGATGGCTGCGTATACTATCAACAATGACTGTACATCCCTGCTGACGATGCTCTATGACTATGGATACTGCAAAACTACCACGATGTCCCGGCCGCTGGACATCCTGGACAAGCGAAAACCTTCAACCTCCTCAGATAACATTATTCCTGGCCAACACTATGGAAAGATGTGGAATGATATGTAGCGAACTGCCACATCTGCAAAGGGACCAAAACCTCTCGCCACCTACCATATGGAGTCCTCCATCCTCTACCCATCCCAGACCACCCTTGGCGAGATATATCAATAGACTTTGGCACTGGCCTACCTAGCTCTAATGGTTATGATGTGATTTGGGTGGTCATTGACTGCTTAACAAAGATCAGACACTTTGCCCCCTGCTCAACCATGATTGATGCTGAAGGCCTGGCCAACCTATTCCTCTCAAACATCTTCCACCTACATGGTCTCCCAGATACTCTAGTTTTAGATTGAGGCCCACAATTCATGTCATGGTTTTGGAAACATCTCTGCAACTCCCTGAAAATCGAACCATGCCTGAGCAGAGCCTTCCACCCAGAGACAGATGGACAAACTGAACGAACCAACTCCATCATGCAACAATACCTACAGGCCCACATCAACTACCAGCAGGACGACTGGGTACAATTCCTACCCATGGCTGAATGCACTGCGAATAATCATGTCTCCAAAACCACTGGCCTATCCCCCTTCTTCGCTAACTACGGAATACACCCCATCATCGACTTTGAACCAGACATTCAAGTAGACAACACTGAGGAACAGCAGGCACACTCCTTGGCTGACCACTTAGCCGAAATCCATGACATCATCAAAAATGAAATCTCATTTGCTGAAGACTGACAGCAAGAATATGCTGACAAACACCAACTACCTGTTCCTGTATATCACCCTGGTGATATGGTATGGCTCAATGCTAGGAATATTCGCACCAACCAGCCCTCACAAAAATGGGACAACAAGCGCTATGGACCCTTTCCAATGATCAAAGAAGTTGGCAAATATGCCTATCAGCTCGAGCTTCCCTCCACCATGAATGTCCACCCCATTTTTCATGTCTCACTGCTAGAAGCCATTGGCAATGATCCCCTACCAGGCCAGCTTTCCCCACCACCAGAACCTATCATTGTTGAAGGCGAACCCATATACGAAGTGGAAGATGTTTTGGACAGCCATATATGCAGGCACCAGCTACAGTACCTGATCAAATGGCACAGATGGGATGTCCTCACATGGGAACAGGCAACCGAAGTCAACAAACTCAAAGCTAGCGATGACTTCCACATCCAACACCCCAACAAACATGGCCCCCTGCCAGAGGACCCACACTAAGCTTCGGAGGACCTCAGCCCTAGAGGGGGGATACTGTCACAGCATGGACTGAAGGCTCTTGGTTATGCCATTTGACTTGGCCAATCCCCTCTCAAGTGTTGCCATGGCAACCAACATTGCTCTAAGCTATGCTGGTTGTCATAGCAACCAGGAGTTAGTTAGGTTTGGATTCTTGGTATGACATCATGAAGGAATGAAGTTTGGGACAATGGGAATTGGTACTAGAAGGTTCTATAAAGTGGCATTCTTGTTTATGGAAGTCTGGATGAAGATAGGACTATGGGATGTATATCTAGAATATTCTACTAAGTACTATGCATTTGTTTAAGGGTTAAGGGTTAAGGGTATGACTATTGTTTAGGTTCTTGGCAAGGAGAAGTGGTTATGCACATAAAGGGATTCTATCCCCCAGCTTCTGTTTTCTTTTCTTTTCTTCTTCATACAATGTCTTGTACCTTATCCAATACAATTATGTCACCCCTCTACCTCTGACCCCCAGCCTTCTCCCCCCTCTGCCCAAGCCTAGCCGAGCCTCCTGTCTGCATCCAGCCTTGCCGAGCCTGCCCAGCCCAGTCCATGCCCTTTCCCTGCTGCATCAGACTCTCATTGCAACTGCACCCCTGGTCAAATCACAAAAAGTCGCATTATTCCCCCACACCCCATCCTCCTATCACGCCGCCACTGCATCACTGCCAAGTCTGCATCCCAAGTCCCGACCATGCCCTACTGCGAGTTCCCTGGACTCCAATCCCACTCCCTGTCTGCCGGTTACAGCTAATGGGAGGGCAGGAACAAAGTCAGTCTGTCATAAAGGGTTAGGAACCTGGGGTAGCCTCTGGGAGTGTAACCCTGGGCAGAGTTTATGCTGTATGGAGGAGGTTCCAATAATTCATTTTGGTTGTTCATTTAATCAATTGGTGCTTCTCAGATATAGCTAGGAAGTTTATTCGAACTATCGATCACAACATGGAATAAACTTAACTGGTGTCTTCTCTGAGGTTTGGTGGGATTGTTCTGGTAACTTGGCTTGAGCAGGACATCATAGCTGATGATCTTGGAGACTGTAGGAGACATAGGCCGCCTTATAGACTCAAGGACTTCCAACTTCATCCTACCATCCCCCAGGATGGTATTGCTGAAAACAAGTTTAGGAGATAAGACATGAGTCATTTCCAACAATATTCTTGGATAGATTGCATCATCACAAGCTCATGATGTCATTAATCACTCACTTGCATGCTGACCACCATCTTCAAATTAACTCTTCAAAATACCTTGTCGTGATACCACATCTTTCTATAAGGCATGGGATTAGCAATCCTAACAGGATCTAATCCTTGTCTGACTGCGTAATGCTATAACTCATCAGAAAATAACAATGAGCCATTTTTCTTCTGAGTGGTATCATCATAGATTCCCTAAGGAAATCTTGATTGCTTGTATGGTGACACTCATGCCCTATCACTCATGCCATTCTAGCACATTCTTTGTTATGTCATGAGTGCCCCACCTGTGCTTACCTGTCTGCAGCCACACCCTGGTGTGGACGCAATCCCAACAATGCCCTACGGAGGGTTCCTTGGCTGATGGTCATGTCATATTGGGTTCCAGTGAACAGGTTGCTTGAGTGGGGTTCCTTGGTTTCGTACATTGTCTCATGCTATGCAGTCTTGACCCTTGTACATAGCACCACTCCTGTTCACCAACTAGACTCTGCCTTGGTCAACTATCTCCACATGAAGGTATGTTGGATGATGATTTCGCAATGCCTTGCACATGCAGTGGAGTTCCCCTCTAGTGCAAGCCCTTCTGGTATACGGCAGTTGCTGAGCACCGTCTCATGTATAAGTAGGTATTGTTTGCCCTTATCGTCTTCTCCATCATCGTCACCAACAATCATCTCATGGCTGAGTTGCCATCAGTGAGGTAAGTCCTTCCCTTTCTCTTCAATGATCTTCCTTTGCTGACATCCAATAGGTGTAATGTCATGGGCCGGGACCTTCATAGGGTCTTATTTGGGGCATGAGTCACATGACTCGGCATGTCAGAGCTTCTGGGGGTTCTGGCCCATACAGCTTGTCACAATGATCATTCTCCTGTCAAGTTTGCCATGTTCTCTCTCAAGTTATACATGTTACCCAATCTATTATCATACATTTTTGGGTGTAACAGTTGACAAAAGAGTGAAGGTATGCTTCAATTGTCTCGTTAAGTCATTCCATCTGTCCATCTGTCTGTGGGTGGAATGCTGTTGACATCCTTGGCTTAATTCCCAAGGTTTCAATGAAGGCTTTCCATATGGTACTTGTGAACCTGTAGTCTCTGTCCAACACTATGTCCATTGGTAGGCCATGTAACTTCCAAATTTCCTTTGCAAGAATCTTCATGAGGTCATTAATTGTCTTACCCTCTTTTTGCAGAGGGATGAAGTGGGCCATTTTTGTGAACCAATCAACTACTACCCATAGTTGGTCACATCCACATGAATTGGGAAGGTTGGTAATGAAATCCATAGCAATAGATTGCCATAGGGCATAAGGTAATTCGAAGGGTTGGAGTAATCCATATTTCTGATGGTGAGCTAACTTGTCCTTCTGACATTCCATGCAGCTTGTGACATAGTCGATAATTGTTTCATCCATTTTTGGCCACCAAAAATTCTGTCAGATTAATTCAATTATTTTGTCCTGACCAAAGTGACCTGCAATCTTTGAGTCATGCTCTGATTCTAGGACTGATTTTCTCAAACCCTTTGGTACCCATAACTTCATCTTGTGATAGAGTATGCCATTCTCCATCGTTAAAGGTTCTCTTATTGCCTTTATTGCATCCTGGTATTCCTTGGCCTGAAGTCCTGCATCTTTAACCATTTTCAAGAATTCTTCTGACCATTTGATTGCAGGGATTGAGGAAAGACGTGATGAAGAGACAATGAAAGTTGTGCGTTCTCCACCACTACTGATTGAAGAGATAACTGCTTCTGCAAAATGCTCCTTGTGTAGGATCATCATAATCGGCTGCTCTTCACCTCCCCCCTTTTCAGGGCGAAACTCCAAACACCTAGATAATGCATCAGGTTTCCCATTCTTGTTTCCTGGTCAATAGAAAATCTTGAAATCAACACCAGTGATCTCCTGATCCCATCTTGCTTGGCATTGATTGAGTACTTTTGTTGTTATAAAATACTCAAGATTCTGGTGATCTTTGTAGACTTGGACTGTATGCATTGCTCCTTCAAGATATCTTCTCCAAACTTTAAATGATTCAACAATAGCCAATAGCTCTTTCTCATAAATTTCGTAATTGATTTCAGCTAGAGTGAATTTTCTTGAATGGAAAGCAATTGGATGGAACTTTCCATCTTCCCCTTCTTGAGATAGGATAGCTCCTAGTGGAAAATCGGAAGTATCTGTTTCAACCATGCAAACCTTTCTTGGATCAAAATGTCCTAAGATTGGGGCTTTGGTAAAATGTCTCTTGAGCTCATCAAATGCTAATTCCATAGCCACTGTGCATTCCCATTTCTTGGCATCACCTTTTGTTAATTCTGTAAGGGGTCATCATATTTTCAAAAAATCCTTAATGAACTGGGGATAAAAATTTGCAAATCCAAGAAATGCTTGTGTATCTATTAAGCATCTTGGAGGTTCCCATTCTAGGACAGTTTCAACTTTGTCTTTTACCATCTCAATACCATCTTCACTGATCATATAACCCAGAAAGTCCACACTGTTTTTTGCCCAAACATACTTTTCTAGGGATATTGCCAACCCATTTTCTTCAAGTCTCTTAGGCACCACTTTGACTAGCTCATCATGCTTTTCTTCTGTCTCAGCATAAATGAGAACATCGTCAATATAAACAATAACTCCATGATCTAACACATCTCTGAAGATATGATTCATCATATCTTGGAATGATGCTAGAGCATTAGACAATCCAAATGGCATGACCAAAAATTGATAAAGACCATATCGACATCTGAAGGCAGTTTTCCATTCATCACCTTCTTTCATTCTAATCAAATGATAACCATTCTTCAAATCCATTTTGGTGAAGAATTTTGCACCTCTCACTCTATCCTGTAATTCTGACATAAGTGGCAGAGGATAGTGATTGGCAATGGTTATCTTATTGATTCCTCCATAGTCATCACACAATCTCAGTCCTCTGCCATAGGGTTTTGGTACAAAGATAATGGGAGCTGCTGCAGGAGATTTTGATGGTCTAATCTTGCCTGTCCTTAGTATTTCCTTCAACCATACCCTGAGTGTCTCCAGTTCAACTTCATTGAGGGTGTAAACTGGTCCCCAAGGAGGAGTTTCTCCTTCCTTGAGATCGATTGCATGGTCATAGGTCTTGTGGTCAGGAAGCTTGTCTGCTGCTTCCTTGGTCATGATGTTAATCCACTTTCGGAATTTCTCAGGTACTTGATCAAGTGAATCTGATAATTCTTCCTTTGTGGTGGCAGTGGAGATGTGGCCTATGACTGAGGCCTCTGGATGGTCAAGTCCTCATTTATCGACCTTGAGAGAAAATGCACTAGCCTCTACCTTCCTGCATTTTTCAGTGCAACATGGGGCAGTGAATGAGATGTTATTCTGATCTCCCCATATTGCATGGTTGGTGTTTGGTCATCCACCAATATGGGAGGATGACATTGCAATCGCTATCTAGAGGTATGACCTCAAAAGATTCAGCAGCAAAGTATTTCTTATGCTGCAACATGAAGGGAACTGTAAAGAATTCTCCTGTTCCAGCAACTACCTCATTGTTGAAGTTGTGAATTTGGAGAGGGGTGTCTCTCTTTATGGTTGGGATTTTGCATTTCTGAACAAAACCTTTATCCAGAAGTGCAGTGGTGGATCCTGTGTCCAGCAGGACTTGCACCAGTCATTGTTTGGTCTTGGACCAGGTTAGAACCATGTCTATGTTGGGCCTTGGTCCATGGTGGGCTGGAACCAGGTCTTCCCCTAGGGTTGAGGTTCCATTGTCTGTTCATCGACTCATGGTCCTAATGGACAGGAGGTTGTCTGAGTGCTTTCTTTTCACACCTGTGCATCTGTGTATGCCTGCATCTGAGCTGCTTTCCTCATCAGGTGATGCCTCCCTAGAGCACTCTAAAAATCCAAGTCCAATTCCTCACTGTCTTCCAATTCCCAAGACCTAGGCTGAGCATCTGGGATATCAATATCCTCATCGTCCTGCTTCACAGCCACAGTCTTGGCCTTCTTTTTGTCCTTGGGCTTCTCCTGCCCTTTAACTTCATCTTCATTATCATCATCCCACTTTCTTTTTCCAGCAGAGGCTGTCTTGCCACCTCCTGACAATTCAGTTCCCCCAAATGTTTTCTTCACATAGCACTCATACATCTTGCATCCTGAGTGCCCACATCTCCAACAGTTGGCTTTATCTTTTTTATGCTTGTCAATTTCGCTTTGGGGAACATTCTGCAAGGCCTCTCTTCCTGAGCCAAAAATTGTGGGTTTATCTGACTTCTTTCCACTGGATCCTTTCTTATCACTGTTCTTTTGCTTGACCTTCTGGTCCTTGTGCTGTGCCTCACAGGGGCGAGCAGCTTCCTCAGGGGGACAGGTATCCTGTACTTCCAATGTCCTTTTCTTTGGTCCTTTGATTTCCTGTTCATTATTTTCCACAATGTAAGCAGCCTCCTTTACTGCCTCGATCATGGTGTCATCGTCTCTTGGAATTCCCTTGAAGCTTTGATACACCATGTTCTTAATCTCTGGGGTCATCGCATCCCAGATTACCACTCTAAACATAGGACCAGAAGCACCTACTTGCATATTCAAGTCCTCTAACTTGGTAATATAATCATCGATGTCTCCTTCATATTGGAGCTCTCTGATTTGTCATTCATCTTTCTGGACCTCTCTTCAGTCCATGAAGCAGATTTCAATGGCGCTTGAAAAAGCAGCCCAGTTGTCTTTGAAGCCTTGGCTCTTAATAGCCTTTCAATGCTCTTGATGCCAACTGAGGGCCTTATGTGAGAAGAGGCTCCCCACCCATTTGACCTGTGCATCCTCATCTGGGAAGGCAGAGGAGTAGGTCTCAATGTAATCCTGAACTGACATCCACCAGGCACAGAATAGGGCTTTGTCCTTGCCTGTGAATATCTGAGGGGCCTTCATTTCAGGCATCTTTACTTTCTTGTGTCTTTTGCCTGGGGCAGGCTCCATCAACCTATCTACCAAGGATTCAAAGAACTCTGTAACTTTCTCATCTCATTCCCTTTTCTTCCCTTGCTCCTGCCTCTGCCTGCAGAAGCTGTCAAGAGTTGTCCTTCCTGATCCTGAGTCATCATCTGATGAGGAGGAGTCTGAGTGGTCTGATGGGGGTAGTCATGCTCCAGGCTTTGGGGGTCTACCACCATTTCCTCCCTTGCCTGCTGATGCTCCATGTTGTGAGTTGGGTGTGGAAGGGGGTAATGCCCTTTCAATTGCATCTCTGAGTGTCTCAGCTGAGGGTCCTTCTTCTAGTATTGCCTTGGTGAGGGATTGTTCATCGATTGGTTGTTTTGGGGCCATCATATCCATCACTGCCTGGATAACCTTTTCAATGATCTCTTCCTTATCTTGCTGGTGAGTCATCTCATATTCGAGCTGGTGGCATTGCTGTTGCTCCTCAGCCTTAGCCAATGCTTTAATGTGCCAGTCATGATGCTTGTCATTGTCATCCTTTTCAGATGCCCAATTCTCAACATTCTTATTCCAATTTGCTTGATAGGTTGCAAAACCTTCAAGAACATCATTGATAATTTGGACTCTAGCAGTTAGTCTTTCTGGAGCCTCTCAGTTGGCTTCCTGTTTTTGCTGGATATCAGTGGCCAGTCCTCCAATCATGTGCCAGACTTGGGATCCAAACTCATTGCTGGCCTGAACAAGGCGAACAATGGCTGCATGATTGATTTCTTGGTTGATATTTCCCTTTTTGATAACAACATCATATGCATTTTGCATGGTGTTTGCCATCTCCTGATATAAGGCCTTCATCTCATCAATGTTAGTCTGCACCATAGCTCCTTCCTTCTGCAGGGCCTGGAATAGTCCTGGGACATCCCTCTCTGTAACATTCATTCGTTCCACCATCCTGATTAACCATTGGGGAAGCTGGTCCTTGCTAACTGTAGCCATTTGAGTGAAAGAGGCAGCTTTTTGATTCTCCAGCTGCTCCAAAGTCTTGGGGTGATAGATTTCGACAGTGTTGCTCATTTGAACATCGTCGACCTAGCCAGCAGTGGCAGAAATGGCGGCTTCGGGGTGGCACATCTTGGAATAATTGATAGGTCTTTGTTGTCAGAGAAAGGATGTTTGTCTTACCCTAGAAGAGGGTTTTTTTGTTTTTCATGTTCGAGTGATAAACTTGGTAGCTTGCACCTTGAGTTTATGGTGTGACCCTGGGCACAGTTTCTGCAGTACAGAGGGGGTTCCAATGATTAATTTTGCTTGTTGTTTTAATCGATTGGTGCTTTGAAGATATAGCTAGGAAGTTTATTCAAACTATTAATCACAAGGTGGAATAAACTTAAGCGGTGTCATCTCTGAGGTTCGGTGTGATTGTTCTGGTAACTTGGCTTGAGGAGGATTTCATCGCTGATGATCTTGGAGACTGTGGGAGACATAGACTTCCTTATAGACTTTTGGACATCCAACTTCGTCCTACCATCCCCCAGGATGGTATTGCTGAAAATGAGTTTAGGAGATAAGACATGAGTCATTTCCAACAATATTCTTGCATAGATTGCATCATCACAAGCTCATGATGTCATTAATCACTCATCTGCATGCTGACCACCATCTTCAAATTAATTCTTCAAAATACCTCATCATGATACCATACCTTTCCATTAGGCATGGGATTAGCAATGATAACAAGATCTAATCCTTGTCTGACTGCATAATGCAGTAACTCAGCAGAAAATAACAATGAGCCAGTGTTCTTCTGAGCTGTGTCATCATAGATTCCCTAAGGAAATCTCGATCGCTTGTGTGGTGACACTCATGCCCGATTACTCATGCCATTCTAGTACATTCTTTGTGATGTCATGAGTGCCCCACCTGCGCTTACCTGTGCGCAGCCACACCCTGGTATGGATGAAATCCCAACAATGCCCTACAGAGGGTTCCTTAGCTGATGGTCATGTCATATTGGGTTCCTTTGAACAGGTTCCTTGAGTGGGGTTCCTTGCTTTCATACATTGTCTCATGCTATGCAGTCTTGACCCTTGTACAAAGCACCACTCCTGTTCACCAACTAGACTCTGCCTTGGTTAACTATCTGCACATGCAGGTATGTTGGATGATGATTTCGCCATGCCTTGCACATGCCATGGAGTTCCCCTCCTGTGCAAGCCCTTCTGGTATATGTTGGTTGCTCTGCACATTCTAATGTATAAGTAGGTAATGTTCGCCTTCATCGTCTTCTCCAGCATCATCACCAATGATCATCTCATTGTTGAGTTGCCATCACTGAGGTATGTCCTTCCCTTTCTCTTCCATGATCTTCCTTTGCTGACATCCAAAAGGTGTGACATCTTGGGCTGGGACCTTCATGGGGTCTCATTTGGGGGCACAAGTCATGAGACTTGGCATGTCAGAGCTTCTGGGGGTTCCAGCCCATACAGCTTATCATAATGATCATTCTCCTGTCAAGTTTGCCATTTTCTCTCTCAAGTTATACATGTTACTGAATCTATTAGCATACATTTTTAGGGTGTGACAGGAAGGAACAGTTTCCGATCAATGGCTGAGGTTTCTAATGCACAGCCATATCCTAGACAACATACTGCTGATGTCAACAAAAACCTGGAATACTTATAGCCTGGGACACAGTGGTTCTTACTTGCCACAAGTCCTAAAGGTCTACACTCTGCCAAAGATGCTTGGCCATATTCGAATGTTGTGCCATGTCACACAGGACCACCCCAACAGGCAGGCATAGAAGGGGCTGGGACAAGAAAAGGGAGAAGCATAGAAAAGGGAAATTGAAATAAGAAGGGAGGAGTTCATCATATACAATGGAAATGGCTGGAATAGGAAAGCTGGAGGAAGTCAAGGCCAATGATGAGGATGAAGAATTAAGAGGATGAGGACAAGTGTAGGGTATTTAAGAATGAATTGAATGAACACTACGACTAAGTGCCAAGTCCAAAATTGAGAATCAAATGTTACCAAGGAAGCTCAGTGGACATGATCAGAACCCAAAGGTATCATACCGACATGATTAAGATAAGTCATGCAATAGCAGAGTCTAGTCAGCTGAAGGAGATAAGCATTGTCTTAGGCAGTAAAGACCAATACGAGGTGCATCAACTCTGTGGCAGCTGACAATACAGGAAACCTTATCTAAAGACAGCCTTTGATCAGCACAATATGACAAGACTGGATGCATTGAGACAAATGGACATAAAAGATGCAACCTATCGGAAGCCACAGGAGGGTCAGATAACATCTACCATGGTGGAGTGTTTGCAAGGCACACTGACAGCAACAAGACCGCAGCCCCGAGAAGACCGGATCAGGAAATCTGGCAAACACAGATGAACACTTCACCTGAGCTGACGATGTATGCATGAGATAAGATATGTGCGCAAATGCCCTATGGAGGTGATATTATTAGATATAATATATCGGCAAATGATGGGCTTAGCATCAGCTCATGCATGATATGGCTGAGAGGATCACCAAGACTCATCCGATTGGTTTAGGAAGTGATTTGGAGTATTTGCTGAAAAAATTTGAAATTTGGAATTTGTATGTAAAAAATATCATGTTTG
Organism: Pyronema domesticum; assembly: GCA_024516145.1. Classification (NCBI taxonomy): domain Eukaryota; kingdom Fungi; phylum Ascomycota; class Pezizomycetes; order Pezizales; family Pyronemataceae; genus Pyronema; species Pyronema domesticum. Next base: position 40,757 of record JAJJXL010000050.1, on the reverse strand, counting down.
CATGCTTGCTACCAACGTCAACAAGTACTTGGCATTGCAAACACTGCAACGTACCCGGTGGGTATATGCTTGGGGAGCTCAAGTTAGAAAACATAAAATAGCAAACAGCCCACACTCATAGATGCCATCATCCAGCAAAAGACACACAATCACCCCATCAATTATAAGCAAGATCCACAAAGATCTTAGTACTTTTTACTTGATTATTTATGCAATACTCGAAAGACCCTCAAAACCATACAACTAAGACCCTCCTTGAACAATAAGACCCTCACTGATTGCTGTGCACACTTGAATGAAATTACCATCAATGACCTCAAAACGCTGCCTGAGATAAGCAGGAGAGTTTAAGATTATAACACATTACTACTCTTTACTCCCATTGGAAACCCCAGAGAAGTATATAATTCTGATCATTAGAATGATTACTACTCATTTTTTCTTTTCGGAGATATTGAGTTACCCAACCATCAGTCCCAAGACAACCCCCAGTTAACACATGTCTTATCTTAATGACATTGGTAAGATGCCTTTGGGTGTCACACCCTACAATGTGTGATAATAGATTGGGTAACATGTATAACTTGAGAGAGAACATGGCAAACTCGATAAGAGAATAATTATTATGACAAGCAATATCAGCCGGAACCTCGAGAAGCTCCAATGTGCTGAGTCACGTGACTTGTGCCCCGAATGTGACCCCATGAAGGTCCCGGCCCAAGATGTCACACCTATTAGATGTTACCTAAGGAAGATCATGGAAGTGAAACAGAAGGACTTACCTCACTGATGGCAACTCAGCCATGAGATGATTGTTAGTGATGATGATGGAGAAGATGATGAGGGAGAACAGTACCTACTTATAAATGACTATGTGCTCAGCAACTGTTGTATACCAGAGGGTCTTGCACTGGAGGGGAACTCAATGGCATGTGCAAGGCATTGCGAAATCATCATCCAACATACCTGCATGCAGAGATAGTTGACCAAGGCAGAGTCTAGTTGGTGAACAGGAGTGGTGCTACGTACAAGGGTCAAGACTGCATAGCATGAGACAATGTATGAAAGCAAGGAACCTGTTAACACCAGATCCTACTGATGCAACTCATCTTAGGTAGGCAATGCAATATGGTTCTTGACTACTTTGCAGTGGGGTTTGGCTCTTGGTTCTGATCCTTCAGATTAGATATGGGTCTCAGGCAATACTTCTCTTGTTTGTATGCAGAATGTCTCTGTGGCTCTGCCCTTCATTCGTGGGCTTAGGCCTTCGCTAACTGGCATGGTTTCAGGGTGGAAAGGAATTTAGGGATATGGGGAAGATAGGGGGTTGGTGATTTCGTTCACCAGAATGTATGGATGAATCCTTGCACAGTGTAGATGTGGTGAAGTGTAAACTAGATTGCGTATAGAACTAAATACAAATTGTCATCCCCTTTTATACAGAGTTCCTCCTCTCATCATGACCTTGTAACTTTGACCTGTAAAGTAATCCTCCACATAGTCCATTCTCCATCTAGTAACCATTATCATAATTCCAAACATCTTAACTCAAAACAATTTAACTCAAGACAAGTAACTCAAACAAGTACAAACATAATTCCAAACATTAAGTTGTGGATTATTTTATCTGCGCTGCGAGCTTCCTGATCCTAAGTGAGCATGTCCTTGCTGACCTGAGCACCCTGCTGTCACTAATGTTCCTAAGCAGTTCTCGCTTAGCCTTTTGCAAAGTCCTCCCCTATCCTTAAGCCCCCACTGGAGTGTTGACTGGAACTCCACTGGAAACTCCACCAGAAACTACACCAGAGCTCCTCCCAACTTCATCGGAAACCCCTTCGCAATTCCCCCATAATTTCCTCCTCCTTCCTACCTTCCCATTATCAAATAGTATATGGCTATTGTCACTCCAGTGCTCCACAAACAGGCAGAGGTGGCAATTGCCCCGACCAGCATGTCATCATTGATTCATGACATTAGCCCCCCCCTCCAGGCCGAGGCTCCAATGAGGCTAACCCAGTGGTTAAAAGGGTGTCAAGAAGATTGGGTTTGGTATGAGGATTTTTCGATCCGTCAAGGGTCATTGTGTCTTCATAGGATCGGGCGTCATTGGGTATGAGTACTCCATGGGGGACATGTTTTCTGGGAGGGTTGGAAGGTCATTGTATCATCTATCTTATGTTCATGTTCATCAGGGAGTTTCCGAGTTAATTCATTGTGGGTAGGTGCTGGATTCTCTGGGTGTTCCCATTGTATTCTCTTTGGCACAACCATCCATCTGGGTTCCATTACTTCATTGTCATGGGGAAGGGTAGGATCATTGTTGTTGGCCAGGGTTCTGGTTCTTCTGTAGTCGTAGTTGCAAGGAGAGGTAGGTGGGAGTCAAGGATCACTACATTGGTCCTTGTGTCCTTCTAATTTTATGAGGTATCCGCAATTATGACAAACTCATTTGCCTTGTTGCCAACCTTTACATGCTTTTTTTGGGTTTAGTTTTTGCATCCGGATTACTGCATCTAAGTCCGGATGATGCTCCCGCCCGCAGTAGCAATGATCATAGGGGTAGCCATTTTCTCCAGGAGGGAATTGGATTTTTCTTGTTTTTGTTTTTTGTGTGTGTTACAATTCTGTTGGTAACAGAAAGTCCAATGGAGATCATCGTGGGTAGTATTAGGGGCAGTGGGGAGAGGTGTGGGTGGATGGTCCCAGCCATCTGCTGTTCGTTCTGAAGTGTCTTCTGGGGGAATTTCAGTTTGTATGGTGTTTTAATTTCATGGTGCGGATTTTCGAGTGTAGCTTTGGTGAAAGCGGGTGGTGACTTCAGGGGAGTTGTTGAAATTGGTGGCTGGGTACCACGTCTTATCCTCATCATGGAAACCTGTCCACTTTACTTTGTATTGTAGTTGGTTTCAGTGGTAGCCGGAATCAAGGATCTCTTCGACTTCCCATTCCTCTTCATTATCGATAATGACTGGTGGGGGAAGTGGCTGTATATGGCCAGGGATGGTCGGTATCAGGTTTCCATGGGCTCGAGGAGGGAGATGTGGAATACTGGATGAATTTTCACTCTTGGGAGGAGGTCCAGCTTATATCCTCATAATGCTATTTTTTCGAGGATGGTATAGGGGCCAATGATTTTGAAATCGAGTTCATTGGAGGGGCGGGTAGTCTTCACATTTTTTCATCATAGCCATACCTTATCTCCAGGTTTCACAATTGGGTCAGGCTGCCTTCCCTTGTTGGCTTGTTCAGCATGACCTATCTGTGCATATTTGATTTCTGATCACAGCTCTGCATGGAGGTTGGTTAGAGGTGAGACATAGCTGGATACTTTGGGTGTGGTGTTATAGGTTTTGGCAAGGTCTGGTTGAAAACAGGGGTGGTAACTGAAATTCGTGAAGAAGGGAGTGCCTCCTATTGTTTTGGACTTGGTGTTGTTATAGCAAAATTCCACAACTAGCAGCAGGTGCTTCCAGTTGTCTTGCTGATAATTGCAGTATGCATGCAAGTACTGTTCAAGGGTGGTATTTGTTTGTTCGGTTTGGCCATCCATTTCTGGGTGGAAAGTGGTACTCATATTCCATGAGGTTCCCAGGTCCATCATAATTTGTTTCCAGAAAAGGGATGTACATAGTGACCCTCTATTGGAGATAATACTATTTGGTAGCCTATGGGCCCGTGCCATGTGTAGCAGAAATTCATCCACCAAATCCTTTGGACCCATGCTCTCTTTACATGCAATGAAGTGGGCCATTTTAGTGAGGCGATCCACAATTACCCATAAGGCATTACATCCATCCACCTAGGGTAGGCCTGTGATAAAGTCCATGGATATTGAATCCCATGGACATGAGGGTAGCTGTAGAGATGGTAGTTGTTAACCAGGGGCTGTCTCGTGACCGACAGTAGGGTAACTAAATAAGTAATAATTCCAGTGATGGGAATTATTTACTTCTCTGGGGATTCTCATAGGGATGATGAGTAATAACATGTTATAATCTTAAACTCTCCTGTTTATCCCAGGGAGCATTTTGAGATCATCGATGGTAATTGTGTATAAGTGTGAACAGCAATCTGTGAGGGTTTTATTGTTCGAGGAGGGTCTTTCTTGAATGGTCTTGAGGGTCTTTTGAGTATTGCATAAATAATCGAGTATAAGGTACTAATATCTTTCTGGATCTTGCTTATAACTGATGGGATGATTGTGGGTCTTTTTCTGGATGATGGCTTCTGTGAGTGGGGGCTTTTTGCTATTTTATGTTTTCTAACTTGAGCTCCACAATCATATACCCACCGGGTATGTTGCGGTGGTTGGAATGCCAAGTACTGGTTGACGTTGGTAGAGAGCATGCAAACATGATATTTTTTGAATACAAATTCCAAATTTTGAATTTTTTCAGCAAATGCTCCAAATCGCTTCCTCAACCAATCAGATGACTCATGGTGATCCTCTCGGCCATATGGTGCATGAGCTGATGCTAAGCCCATCGTTTGCCAATATATTATACCTAATAATATCACCTCCATAGGGTATTTGAGTACATATCTTATCTCATGCATACGTCGTCAGCTCAGGTGAAGTGTTCATCTGTGTTTGCCGGATTTCCTGATCTGGTCTTCTCGGGGCTGCGGTCTTGTTCCCTCAGTGTGCCTTGCAAACACTCCACCATGGTATATGTCTTGTAGGGCTCCTGTGGCTTCCAACAGGTTGCATCCTTTATATCCGTTTGTCTAAATGCATCCAGTCTCATCATATTGTGCTGATCAAAGGCTGCCTTTGGATAAGGTTTCCTGTATTGTCGGCTGCCTGAGGGTTGATGCACGTCGTATTGGTCTTTACTGCCTAAGACAATGCTTATGTCCTTCAGCCAACTAGACTCCGGTATTGCATTTCTTATCTTAATGACATTAGTATGATGCCTTCGGGTTCCAATCATCTCTGCTGAGCTTCCTCAGTAACATTTGATTGTCAATTTTGGACTTGGCACTTTAGTCATAGTGTTCATTCAATTCATTCTTAAATACCCTACACTTGTCCTCATCCTCTTAATTCTTCATCCTCATCATTGACCTTGACTTCCTCCAGCTTTCCTATTCCAGCCATTTCCATCATATATGATGAACTCCTCCCTTCTCATTTCAATTTTCCTTTTCTATGCTTCTCGCTTTTGTTGTCCCAGCCCCTTCTATGCCTGCCTGTTGGGGTGGTCGTGTGTGACATGGCACAACATTCAGATATGGCGAAACATCTTTGGTGGAGGGTAGTCCTTTGGGACTTGTGGCAAGTAAGAACCACTGTGGCCCAGACCATAAGTATTCCAGGTTTTTGTCAATGTCAGCAGTATGTTCTCTGGGATATGGCTGAGAATTAGAAACCTGAGCCATTGATCAGAAACTGCCCCTCTCGGAGGCTACTGTGGGTTCCTAACCCTTTATGATGGACTGACTTTTTTCCTGGCCCCCCATTATCCTACTTCCTGCAGGAAGTGGATGAAGGGTGGTTAGTAATGGCTCTTGCTCCTATGGCTTGAGTCATTACTTAGTAAGAATCCCCATTCTTAAGATGCATCTTTAGAGGTGGGGTATGACAGTAGTAGTCCAAAGGGGGCATGTAGAATAGGTTTAAATCATTTACAGGTATCACAGTTGTCGATGTACTGGTGTACATATTGCCACTGTTGAGGTCAATAGTATTTTCTGGCTAATAGTTCCAATATCTGAGCTCATCCTGGGTGACTTGCTATTGGTGCATCATGGTGGTCCCATAGTATTTGCAGTCATAGTTTGTCATCCCGGGGGTATCCAGATCAATCTTTCATAAGTTAATATTCTGTCCTCTTCCTCACATAATCCTAAAGCTACCTGGCTATCTTGTCATTCTCCATTTCGCAATTTTTTCAAGATATCCATTAATTCCTCATCCTTTTCCGTTTTCTCTTTTATTTCTTTTAATAACTCTGAATCTTTTTGTAAGGTTATTTCTTGTGCAGCGCTTATCCTAAATGCATCTTCCGTAAGTAGTTTTCTTCCTCAGTTCTGTGTGTGCTGTGCCTCCCCTTCCCAGGGCGAGTCTCCTGACTTGCATGACAGGATGTCCAGTTTTCCTGCCAATTTTCCTGGTTGATAGGTGATCACAAAGCGGTAATTTGCTAGTTGTTCTCCCCATCAGGCTTGTCTTAAGTTTAAGTCTTTTTTCGTATGCCAATATTCCAGATTTTTGTGATCTAATAGGATTGTGATGGTGTGGTGGTTACTTTTGCAATACATTGACCATTTGTTTAGGCCATCAACGATTGCCAGCAATTCCTTGTCATGGACGTCATAGTTCAACTCGGCTTCCTTTAATTTGCTTGAAAAGTATCCTAGGGGATGGAGTATACTGAGGGTGTCTGGTTGGGAACATACTGCTCAGATGCTGTAATCAGATGCATCCATTTCTAGCATAAGGGGTCGAGTGGGGTCAAAGTGTGGTAATATGGGTCATGATATCATTGCTGTTTTGACTTGTTGGAATGCCACCTGCGCAGCATCATTCCATTGCCACGTCTTGTCTTTCCAGGTTAACTTTGTCAAGGGAGCAGTGATCTTGATAAAATCCCGGATAAACCTCCTATAGAAAATTGCAAATCCGAGGAAGCTCTGCACTCCCTTGATGTTGGTTGGTTCCTGCCATTCTTCCACTGCTTTGACTTTTTCCGGATCCATTGAAATTCCTGTTGGTGTGATGATATAACCGAGATATTCGGTTCTATCTGTATGAAATTCGCATTTTGATGCCTTTAACATTAATCCATCTTCTTCCACCCTCTTTATGATCATCTGGACATGTTTGCAGTGTGTCTCTAGATCATTGGAGTAGATTAAGATATCATCCAGGTATGCAATGCAGAAGATATCAAGATAATCACTTAATACGTCATTCATCCATGTCTGGAACAATGCCGGTGCATTGGTAAGTCCAAAGGGCATGACCAGGTATTCATACAATCCATATTGGGTTCAGAATGCAGTTTTCCATTCGTCACCTTTTGGTATTCGGAGATGGTAGTAGGCATCTTTTACATCTCATTTGGTGTAGACCTTTGCTTTCAATAAGCAATCCAATGCTTCTGCTATCAGTGGCAGGGGTGTTCGATCTTTTATGGTCATAGCATTGAGCCCATGATAGTCCATGCATAGGCAGAGTCCTCTGTCATTTTTTTTTACAAAATGGATTGGGGCCCCTGCCGGGGATGTCGAGCTCCTTATCCATCCCTTTTTTAAGCTTGTCTCTATATATTCCTTCAATGCTTTCAATCTTCCTTTGTCTAATGCTCATAGTGGCTCAAACAGGGGTACTTGTCCATCTGTTAGGGGAATCCAATGGTCGTGGTGCCTGTGCGGGGGGTTTTTCTGGCTTTCTTTTTCGTTGAAGACATGTAGGTAGTTGTGGTATTCTGGTGGGACCATGACACAGGCAGACGTTTTTAATGATTTGTCATTCTCCTGTGAGGTGGTTTTTGTCAGTGTATCTGTGGATGATACCTCATGGACCTTGATATGGCTTTCGTTTTCTCGTGGTGGCATTTGAACAGGGTCCTCTTGGACGCAGGGGTCCAGAGTGGGTCCTTTATCAACATCGTCCTGTTCTCCATCTTCCCAGGTTGCAGCTATTATGGCATTTCGAGCCATATCCCAGTGGTAGCAATCAATGGCTTGTTCTTCAGGCACCATTTTTGCATGGGGGGAAGTATCCAAGCATTCTTTTGCACATTTCCCGGAATCGAATATCACCTTTCCTTCCGTTCAACCTATGGTTGGGTTGTGTTTGCGTAACCATGGTAACCCAATCATTATCGGTGAGTTACTGATGGTGATGCAGTGTAATGTTATTGTTTGGTGGTGGTCATTGACTGTCAGCTCGACCGTGGTATCATGGGTGACTGGACCACTGGCGACCTCTCTTCCATCCACTGCCAACACGTGGTATGGTACCTTCTTTTTACCCAATGGTATTTGTATTTTTTTGTTGTAATTTTTGTTCACAAAGTTTTCTGTTGCTCCGCGGTCTACCATAGCAGTCATATGGTGTTTCTTCCTATCTCTTCCTCGGATCCTCACTTCTAGTATAATTTTTTCATCACTTTGGTGTGGTCCCACACTCGATATCACATATCTCAGTTCTCATGGTTTTGGGTTAATTTTCTTCCCCAGGAGTGCCTGTTGATTTCATACTCCTGGGGATCCTCTTTTCCTGATTCTTCTTCTCCCGAGATTTCTCCTGCTGTTGCTTCCTCAGCATGGTACGGTCTTCTCTCATACCTTGGCTTTTTGGTGGGGCAATGAGCAGCATAATGTTGGCCATTCCAACAGTTGTAGCACTCATTGTTCCTTCATCATTTTTCTTCCTCTGCCCAGTCTTTTCCCTTAGGTTTCCAAGTAGCATCAATTTCCATAGGGATTCAGTCCAAAGTTGTCAATTACAAGGTGTGAAAGTGTTCATTTTGGTGGTCTTGGTAGTATTGTGGTTTGTTTTGGGGCTGGAGGGTGCGGAAGTTGAAAAGACGGTTGTTGAGGGCAATGGCATTTTTGGCAAAGTCAGTCATTGTTGTGGGTCTGGTGTCGAGGAGGGCAAGATGTCGTTTGATGTCCAGATGAAGGCTGTCGTTGAACTGGTCGATGTAAAGGGGGTCCTTATAGTCTAGGTCAGCCATGATTCATTGAAACTCTGCCCAGTATGCGGCGGTGGAATGGTTTCCTTGGCAAATGTTTTTAAACTTTCTCCTTGCTACTTCCTTGGAGTCTGCTTCTCTGAATGCCCAGGTGATTGCTGTTTTAAAATCTTCCCATACTTCGTACTTGCTTTTCCCATTGGTTATAGAGCATTCTATCCATGCCCAGGCTGTTCCTCGACACCAAGAGCTGGCATAGTTGACCTTCTTGGTGTCCTGGTCAAACTTATTGGTTTCACAGTTGAATTTAAGTTCGCACTGCATCAGGAAAGCCCAGAGTTTTGGTCTGTCCCCATAATAAAGCTCTGGGTCATCAATCTTCAGATTGCTTGGTATGGGTGGGTGATACAATTGCTGCAGAAGGGTTTGGAGTTGGTCCTGAGTCATTTGCACTGGGGCGAGTGCTCTGCCAAGGTTGACTTGGGGGGTCATCATTCCAGAGTCTTCTTTTGTGGTTTCTGGAGTTTGCAGTCTGGATGGATTGTCTGGCATGACTGGACTTGCTGGTCCAAGGGGTTTACTTTCAATAACCTTGCCCAATCCTCATAGCTCGAATGGATTCACTCTCTGTGGATTTTGGTGATGTTTTGTTATTTTCTTCACAGATCATTCTTATCAGTCTTGATGTTCTTCCTCGCATTGGGTACCTGTTTGTAAGATGCAATCTAATGTTAACACCAGATCCTACTGATGCAACTCCTCTTAGGTAGGTGTCAAAACCTGTCTACACAGCCACAGGGCATGACAGGCAATGCAACAGTCTGGTATACTGCTCTGCATATTTTTTGCATACAAATTCCATATTTCGAATTTTTCCATTCAAATGCTCCAAATCATTCCCAAACCAATCGGATGCCTCTTGGTGAACCTCTTGGCCATATCGTGCATGCGCTGTTGCTAAACCCATCGTTTGCCAATATATTATGTCTGATAATATGACCTCCATAGGGCATTTAAGCACATATCCCATGTTATGCATGCATCATCAGCTCAGGTGAAGTGTTTGTCCTTAGTTGCTGGATTTCCTGATCTGTCCTTATCTGGGCTGCGGCTTCCTGTGCCATCTGTGTGCCTTGCCAACACTTCACCATGGTAGATGTCATCCGGGCCTCCTGTAGCTTCCGATAGGATCCAACATTCATATCTGTTTGTCCATATGCACTCATTTTTGTCATATCGGGCTAACCGCAGGTTTGTCTGCAAGATAAGGTTTCCTGTATTGTCGGCTGCCTCAGGGCCGCTATGCCACGTATTGGTCTTTATCGCCTATAACAATCCTCATCTCCTTCGGCTGACTAGACTCTGTTATTGCATGTCTTATCTTAATGGCATTCGGTATTGTGCCTTCGGTCTTCTGATCATCTCTGCTGAGCCTCCTTGGTAACATATGATTCTTGATTTGGACTTGGCACTCAGTCGTAGGGTACATTCAATTCATTCTTAAATACCTAACTGTTCCTCTCATCCATCGATTCCTCATCCTCATTACCAACTCTGACTTCCTCCAGCCTTCATCTACGGTTGATCACGGCAGACTCGGTCGTATACGGCGAACTCCTCCTTTTTACATTCTTCTTATTCCTTCTGCCTTTCTTTGTCCCAGCCGCTTCTCTGTCTGCCTGTTGGGGTGGTCCTGTATGACATGGCACAATGTTCGAATACGGCAGATCACATACAGCAGAGGGTAGTCCCATTGTGGACTTGTTGCAAGTAAGAACCACAGTGGCCCAGGCTATAAGTATTCCATGTTTTTGTCAACATCACACAGTGGCCCAGGCTATATGTATTCCAGGTTATTGTCAACATCAGCGGTATGTTCCCCAGGATACGGCTGGGCATTAGAAACCTCAGCCGTTGATTGGAAACTGTCCCTCCTGAGGCTACCCTGGGTTCCTAACCCTTTATGATGCTGACCTTTTTCCTGGCCCCCCATTATCCTACTTCCTGCAGGAAGTGGATGAAGGGTGGTTAGTAATGGCTCTTGCCTTATGGCTTGAGTCATTACTTAGTAAGAATCCCCATTCTTGAAATGTGTCTTAAAGGTGGGGTATGACACTACCTCCCCCCTTATAAGATTTCGACCCGAAATCATTAACTTAGATTCTTGGCTTGTGAATTCTTAGCTATATGATTATGAAACGGGATTTTTTGATGAAGTCCTCCAACCCCTTCATCCACCAACATGTTTTCTATCCCAAGACCATCAAAACCTCAGAGAGGAAAGGTATCTTGAGATAGTTGGTTGTTTAAACACATTGGTCCCTCGGCATGCCTGGATTCCTTGAGTGGAACTCTCGGAGTGACTGCAGGCCACCTACTATGAAGCATTCATATGGTTCTTCAGTATGATCCTTCTTAAGTGGATATCCTTTCCATCTGACTCAGTAAAGGACCTTTCCCTTGACCTTCCTGCTCGATAAGATTTCCTCAATCTCCCATTCCTCATTGCCTTCAATGTCATCACATTCATCGATAATCTTTAGTAAATCCGGCGGAGGTCTGTGATGAAATCCATGGCGATTGATGTCCATGGTGCATATGGGAGCTCTAGTGGTGAGAGTAAGCCATATGGCTTGTGGCGTGATGCCTTATCCTTCTGACATTCTAAACAACTTATGACATATTCGATAATTTTTTGGTCCATCTTAGGCCACCAGAAGTTGCATCGGATCAGCTCGATCGTTTTGTCTTGACCAAAGTGTCCAGCTACAGTGCTGTTGTGCTCAGTATGTAAAATCGCATGGCGTGCATTCTCAGGGACCCAAAGCAATCCCTTGCGATATAGTAATCCATCCTGTAGTTCCAAAATCCTTTCCTTTCCTTCTACTTCTTGTACGCTTCCACTCAGTTCTTCTAAGGCCTGGTAGTATGCTGCGTCTTGTTGTCCTGACTCTCTTACTTCCGGCTCAAATTGCTTTGTCCATTTTGACACTGATGTTGCGAGGTAGGCCAGCTGAACTGTAACGGCGGGCAGGGCGCGGAATCGGAGTCCAGCGAACTCGCGGTAGGGCAAGGGCAAGAACTTGGCTGGGCGGGCTTGGCTAGGCTGGGCAAGGACAGGAGGCTTGGCTGGGCTGGGCAGAGGGGGAATACTGGGGACTAGGGATGAAGAGAGGAGTAGTTGTATTGGATACGAATACAAGACGTTGTGTGAAGAAAAGGAAAGACAGAACGGTGGGAGGATAAACCTCCTTATATACATAGATTCCCTTATCCAACTTCGATACCAAATTCCCTACTATCCATTTCCCTTTCCTCCATACTGTGTAGAATTTTCCTTTACTGACATCATAACCTGTAAGCATTTAAACAAACATACATAAGCATGCATAAATAAGCAAACATAAGAAACCGTAAGCAGAATAATGTACATAAGCAGGTGGCAATGAGCAAACATAATCAACCATCATGTATAAACAGAGGGATAAGCATGCATAAGTGCCAATGGTACAGACATTGGGTCCATGCCATGTGTCATACCCCACCTTTAAGACACATTTTAAGAATGGGGATTCTTACTAAGTAATGACTCAAGCCATAAGGCAAGAGCCATTACTAACCACCCTTCATCCACTTCCCGCAGGAAGTAGGATAATGGGGGGCCAGGAAAAAAGTCAGCATCATAAAGGGTTGGGAACCCGGGGTAGCCTCAGGAGGGACAGTTTCCGATCAACGGCTGAGGTTTCTAATGCCCAGCCGTATCCTGGGGAACGTACCGCTGATGTTGACAAAAACCTGGAATACTTATAGCCTGGGCAACTGTGGTTCTTACTTGCCACAAGTCCAAGAGGACTACCCTCCGCCGAAAATGCTTCGCCGTATTCGAACGTTGTGCCGTGTCACACAGGACCACCCCAACAGGCAGGCATAGAAGGGGCTGGGACAAGAAAACAGGAGGAGAATGAATAAGAAGAATTGAGATCAAGGAGGAGGAGTTCGCCGTATATGACTGAGTCTGCCGGAATGGATAGAGGAAGGTCGCAGGAAGTCAAGGTCGATAATGAGGATGAAGGATTGATGGACGAGGAAAGATTGTAGGATATTTAAGAATGAATTAAATGAACACTACGACTGAGTGCCAAGTCCAAGATCAAGAATCATATGTTACCGAGGAAGCTCAGCGGAGATGATCAGAACCTGAAGGAATCATACTGAACGTCATTATGATAACACATGCGATAGCGGAGTCTAGTCGGCCGAAGGAGATAAGGATTGTCTTAGGCGATAAAGACCAATACGAGGTGCATTAACCCTGAGGCAGCCGACAATACAGGAAACCTTATCCAAAGGCAGCCTTCGATCAGCACGATATGACGAGACTGGATGCATACGGACAAACGGAAAGATAAGATGAAACCTATCGGAAGCCACAGGCGGCCCGAATGACATCTACCGTGGTGGAGTGTTGGCAAGGGATACCGACGGCACAGGAAGCCGCAGCCCCAGATAAGGACGGATCAAGAGATCCGGCAAACAACGTTGAACACTTCACCGGAGCTGACAACATATGCATGAGATGAGATATGCGCTCGAATGCCCTACGAAGCCGATATTATTAGAAATAATATATCGGCAAACGACGGGATTAGAAGCGACATATGCACGATACGGTCGAGAGGATCACCAAGTGTCATCCGATTGGTTTGGGAACATTTTGGGGCATTTGTGCTGAGAAAATCGAAATACGGAATTTGTATGCGAAAAATATCATGATTGCATGCTCTCTACCAACGTCAACCAGTACTTGGCGTTCTGACCACCGCAACGTACCCGGTGGGTATATGAGTGGGGAGCTCAAGTCAGAAAATATAAAATATCCCAAAAGCCCCCACTCGAAGAAGCGATCATCCAGCAGAAGACCCACAATTGTCCCATCAACTACGACCAAGTCCCAGAAAGATATTAGTATCTTATACTCGATTATTTACACAATACTCGAAAGACCATACAACCAAGACCCTCTTCAATACCTAAGACCCTCACTGATTGCTGTTCACACTTGAACGCAATTAAGAACGACGATCTCAAAAACGCTCCCTGAGATAAGCAGGAGAGTTTAAGATTATAACACGTTACTACTCATTACTCCCACGAGAATCCCCAGAGAAGTAAATAATTCCCATCATTGGAATTATTGCTTCTCATTTTTTCTTTTCGGAAATCTTGAGTTACCCTACCGCTGGTCACGAGACAGCCCCCGGTTAACACTATAATCTTACTCAACGCCTCACCGAGCGTACTGAGAAACGTCCTACAAAAATTTCAGAACCACAAAACAAAAAGAATAATGCCTGAGTCCATGGAAATCGACTTCTTACCCATGCCTTCTTGGGCATTGGTTAGTACCAACACTGGTGAAATGGACAATATCCCACCTATCGAACCGATCAAGCTTCACTCCGTCCCTGAATGGGGACGCACCCTCATGAGTCAATTACACCACACGGCTGCTGAAATCAACAGTCTCCGTGGACAAATCCCGAATGATGAATCAGAAGCATACCGCATCTTTATGCAAATGCAAAATGATTATCACAAGATCGAATCCAGCCTCAATCTTGCAATCTCTCAAGCCCAGCAACATGCGGCGGATGCTACAGGAGCCCACTTCAACCTCACAACAACCCAGTTTGCAGAAGTTGCTACTGCCCACATGGCCTTGAGAAGGCATGTGGAAATGATTACCATAAATGCTGCAGAAAATGAGGAACGAAGACAAAAAGTGCTCCAGGATTTTGCTCAACAAATGGAAGCAAATCAGAACATCTGGGTGGATTACCACAAGGATCAGGCAGCCAAGCAAGAAAAATTTAACAACGACTGTCAACGATGGGCCTCTGAGATGAACACCAGAGAGGCAAAGGCCAGAGTAGACCAAGAAAAGGTCAAAAAGGATTTACAAAAGTTGAAACGTCTTCAGGAACAGCTACAACAGGATCACATCAATGCCTCAGCTGTTTCCCAGCAGGAACGAGAAGACATGCGACGATCATTTCGAGAAGAACTTCATGCAATTGGAGAAGAACTGAAGGTCCAATTCCAATCAGCACAACAGTCCCGCAAGGATATCGATGTACCCTCGGTCATCGATAGCATCCTAAAGCAACATGCCCAGCAGGGAAGAATTCCCCTCCCGAACAGTGATGACCCAGAGTCAGAATATGACCTCCCACGTTCCCCACAAAACGAGCAATCGGGAAGAGGCTCAATCCGAAGTAGAAGGACCACCGAATCCAGAGACAGTAGCCCACCAGGAGGAAGGATACCTCGCCCAGGGCCTCCACCTGGAGGAAGTAGCTCCAGCTCCTCCAGCTCAGACTCAGAATCAGATAGACCTAAGGATTTAGGGCAGGAGATATCAAGACTCATTCGTGCCCTACGGAAGAAGCACAAAAAGAATCGCATCACCAAGCGACCAGAAGCAATTGTTCTAGGAAAAGCTCCCAAGATGAAGGAACCAGAGGTTTTCGATGGGGATAGAGAAAATTACATCCCATGGATGAAAGCAATCAAGGAATATATGACTGTGCGATCTATCGACTTTAATACCGATGCAACCCGAATCCACTGGTTGGGCTCCCTCCTAAAAGGAGATGCCCGCCAATGGCACCAAAACCGTGTCGATACTACTGAGAAGGAATTACGCCCTGACACCTGGCCCTCATACACTGCAGCAATGGACCACTATTTCCGTGACCCCCACCAGAAGCGCAACTACACCAACAAGATGGCCAGGTTGCATTGGAAGTACAAACCTGGATGCCATAAGACTGGCCTCCCAGCAGATCAATGGGGAATCAGGATGGCCATCTACCAAGAGAAGGCCCAAGTTGAAGGAGAGGTCCTGAGAGAAATTTACGATCAGGCATTCCCGGAGGATCTGGCCAGCCAGGCATGGACAGATGTTCAAGCCTTGGATGACCCAAAGTATGAGTGTTTCAAGGCCAGACTCATCAAGCTTGCAACCGCGAAAGAAGAACATCGGAACATGCATGAAAAGCCCCTGCTCCACATTTATCAGGCCTCCTCCGAACCTAAACAGGAGAAGGAAAAGCGAAAGCGAGATGAAGACAGAAAATCCAACCGTGGTAAAACTAAAGAGACCACTCGCACACCCAAGGGCGACCGAGAAAGGAAATTCCAAAACAACCGCGAAGCATTGGCTGGGGTCCCCCAGGTTGAAATCGACCAACACAAAGCAGACAAGGCCTCCTGCTGGCGCTGTGGCCGTAACAGCCACCATACTTTAGAATGCTTTGCGAAAAAGACTTCAAAGGGAACTGAATTAGTTGCCACAGTAGCAGCTGTCACAAAAAAGGCTAAACGCCAACGACCTTCAGAAGACTCAGATGATGATGAGGATGCTGCCAAGGAACCAGTAACCAAGCGGCTGAAGAATGTTGCCACTGTAACCCAGACAGTATCAGAACCAGACCCAAAGCCAGCAAAAAGATGCTGGGAAGTAGAGACCTCAGACCTCTCGGATTTAAACTAGGAAAGCCTCGTAAGATACGCAGAGGCATCCAAGAAGAAGAAGACGTATCAGGTTCTCAGAGGATATCAGTGGCTGGAGTCAAACATACGAAAAACCAAGAACACCAAAAACAATTCAAAAAATCAAAACCTAATAAAAAAGAACCCGAGACAAAACTGCAGTTGGCCAACAACAGGCCACCCCGAGTTGGTTCCAGGCCAATCGTCCAAATGCATCTTTCAGTACCCGGACAAAAAACACAGAGTGTCCAAGTGATGTTCGACACCAGTGCAGCCATACCCATCATCAGCTCCAAATTTATCAAGGCAAATAACCTACCAATGATCACTCGCGATACCCCTCTACGAATTAATGGGGCAGATGGTCGCCCCTTATCAGGTGCTGGGGAAGCATTTACACATTCCTTGCTGCTTCAGTACAAATAACACTACACCAGAGAAACCTTTGAGGCTATGCCTCTAGAATCAGGTACCGACATAATCTTACCTTGCTGGTGGATGGCAAAACACCAACCCAACAAGTTTTGGGGAAAACCACAAGACATCACCTTAGACTCCGAATTCTGTAAACAACACTGCACCAAAGCCGCAGCACAAGAATTCTCCCTCACGATGGACAAAGACATTCTACACCACTGTGATGCAACAGTAATTGGGTATATTGCATCAGTCAACTCAGACACAAATGAGGTAGACCCAGCTACAGTGGTACCTCAAAAGTTCCGACAATATGTCGAAGTCCTAGGCAAGGAGCTTGCAGATAAGCTCCCTGATCACAAACCCTACGATCATGCAATAGATCTGAAGGAGGGTGAACAACCACCATGGGGACCAATGTACCCCCTCAATGAAACCGAATTACAAGCTCTGCGGGATTATCTCATGGAAATGTTGGAATTAGGAAAAATCCGCCCATCGAAATCACCAGCTGCAGCACCAATCATCTTCGTCCCAAAGGCCCATGGCCGAGGCCTCAGATTGTGCGTCGATTATCGCGGCTTGAATAAAGTCACCATTGCCAACAGATATCCCCTACCGATCATGTCAGAACTCCAAGATAGGGTCAGAGGTGCGAAAATATTCACCAAGATTGACCTCAAAAATGGATACAACTTGATTCGGATCAAACCAGGAGATGAATGGAAAACGGCATTTAAAACATGGTATGGACTATATGAATACACCGTTATGCCCTTTGGGTTATCCAATGCCCCCAGAACCTTCCAGAATATGATGAACCACATTTTTCGAGACTTGCTGGACCAAGGATTGATTGTATACTTGGACGACATCCTGATCTATGCCGAAACAGAAGAAGAACATGACCGCATTGTCATGGAAGTGTTGAAACGTCTAGCAGAGAATGGGCTAGCCATATCCCAGGACAAATGTTTTTGGTCAACCAACCGAGTCGACTTCTTGGGGTATGTTATCTCAAAAGATGGTATCAAAATGGCCCAAGACAAAGTTCAATGCATTCGGGATTGGGAACGACCAAGAAGTCTAAGGGATGTACAGTCATTTATTGGCTTTGCGAATTTTTATAGACGATTTATCAGAGAATTCTCAAAAATTGCTAAACCCCTCAGCGATTCAACAAAAGGGTCACCAAAAGACTGGATCTGGACAGATGCGATGACAGAAGCATTCGAGCAACTAAAACACTGCTTTACGACTGCACCTATCCTTACACACTTCAACCCACAACAAGAATGCATCGTCGAGACAGATGCATCTGACTTTGCACTGGGTGGCACATTGTCACAAAATGCAGAGGACAAAAAACTACACCCAGTTGCCTTCCACTCCAGAAAGTTCTCACCAGCCGAAATCAACTACGAAATTCATGACAAGGAATTACTGGCAATAGTTGATTGTTTTAAGACATGGCGAAGATATTTGGAAGGATCACTTCACACGGTCCAGGTATTTACCGACCACAAAAACCTTGAGTATTTCATGACAACCAAGGTTCTCAACAGAAGGCAGGCACGCTGGGCTCAGGAACTGGCTGGTGTGGACTTCAAAATTTTTTATAGGAAAGGAACAAGTAATGGCAAGCCAGATGCATTATCAAGGCGCCCGGAGTATCGCCCTGAAAAGGGGGGAGGTGTAAACCAGCCAATACAGACTGTTTTGCATGAAAAACACTTCGACACAATCTCAGCAATCAGTACTGGAGGAGAAGGAATGGTGTTCTGTTGCTCAGCAGTTCAGCTGGCTTATCTGGCATCATCAGTATCAAAATGGACAAAGGAATTTGAGCAGGAAGTAAGAGAGGCAGGACAACAGGATGCAGCATACTACCAGGCCTTAGAGGAACTGAGTGGAAGCACACAAGAAGTAGAAGGAAAGGAAAGGATTTTAGAACTACAGGATGGATTACTATATCGCAAGGGATTGCTTTGGGTCCCTGAGAATGCACGACATGCGCTTTTACATACCGAGCACAACAGCGCAGTAGCCGGACACTTTGGTCAAGACAAAACGATCGAGTTGATCTGACGCAACTTCTGGTGGCCGAAGATGGACCAAGAAATTATTGAATATGTCAGAAGTTGTTTAGAATGTCAGAAGGATAAGGCATCACGCCACAAGCCATATGGCCTGCTCTCACCATTAGAGCTTCCATACGCACCATGGACATCAATTGCCATGGACTTCATCACAGACCTCCCCTTGTCTGAAGACTGTGATCAATTATGGGTCATTGTAGACAGATTTACAAAGATGGCCCACTTCATACCACTCAAGAAGGATCAAAGGACAGAGGAACACCTAGTAAAGATATTCGCCAGGGAGATATGGAGATTCCATGGCATCCCAACCGATATTATCTCGGACCGCGACTCCCGCTTTACCTCCACAGAATGGAAACAATTCCTTGGTATACTGGGGATACGACCACGAATGAGCACATCCTTTCATCCACAAACAGATGGCCAAACAGAAAGGATCAACCAGACAATTGAGGCATACCTACGGTCATTCACAAATTATGAGATGGATGATTGGGTTGGACTCCTACCCATGGCTGAATTTGCCTACAACAATTGGGTAACCCAAGCCACTGGCATGTCACCCTTCTTCGCCAACTATGGCCGACACCCAGGTTGCACCAACCCAAGCACAACACCAACCAGCGAGGACACTCAAGCAGGATACATCAACCACATCCTCTCAGTTCAAAGTCTAGGCACGAAAAACCTACAAGCAACTCGGGAAAGAATGAAGAAATATGCTGATAATAAACGCAAGGATGCCCCAGAGTTCAAGGTCGGGGACCTAGTCATGTTAGATGGAAGGAACATCCAGACCAGACGTCCAAAACATAAACTGGACCTCAAGAAGCATGGCCCCTTTGCGATAGAGAAAGTAATCTCTCCAACAGCCATGCGACTATCACTACCCAGAAAATGGAAGATCCACAATACCTTCCATGTATCCTTACTCGAACCATACAACAATGGGAACAGACCTCCGCCCGATCTATTAAAAATCA
Organism: Pyronema domesticum; assembly: GCA_024516145.1. Classification (NCBI taxonomy): domain Eukaryota; kingdom Fungi; phylum Ascomycota; class Pezizomycetes; order Pezizales; family Pyronemataceae; genus Pyronema; species Pyronema domesticum. The sequence goes on along the minus strand of JAJJXL010000050.1, from coordinate 21,053 downwards.
TTGATGAATGTGATGACATCGAAGGCAATGAGGAATGGGAAATAGAAGAAATCTTATCGAGTAGGAAAGTCAAGGGGAAAGTCCTTTACCGAGTCAGATGGAAAGGATATCCACTTAAGAAGGATCATACAGAAGAACCGTATGAATGCTTCATAGTAGGTGGCCTGCAGTCACTCCGAGAGTTCCACTCAAGGAATCCAGGCATGCCGAGGGACCAACGTGTTTAAACAACCAACTATCTCAAGATACCTTTCCTCAATGAGGTTTTAATGGTCTTGGGATAGAAAACATGTTGGTGGATGAAGGGGTTGGAGGACTTCATCAAAAAATCCCGTTTCATAATCATATAGCTAAGAATTCATAAGCCAAGAATCTCAGTTAATGATTTCGGGTCGAAATCTTATAAGGGGGGAGGTAGTGTCATACCCCACCTTTAAGACACATTTTAAGAATGGGGATTCTTGCTAAGTAATGACTCAAGCCATAAGGCAAGAGCCATTACTAACCACCCTTCATCCACTTCCCGCAGGAAGTAGGATAATGGGGGGCCAGGAAAAAGGTCAGCATCATAAAGGGTTAGGAACCCGGGGTAGCCTCAGGAGGGACAGTTTCCGATCAACGGCTGAGGTTTCTAATGCCCAGCCGTATCCTGGGGAACGTACCGCTGATGTTGACAAAAACCTGGAATACTTATAGCCTGGGCAACTGTGGTTCTTACTTGCCACAAGTCCAAGAGGACTACCCTCCGCTGAAAATGCTTCGCCGTATTCGAACGTTGTGCCGTGTCACACAGGACCACCCCAACAGGCAGGCATAGAAGGGGCTGGGACAAGAAAACAGGAGGAGAATGAATAAGAAGAATTGAGATCAAGGAGGAGGAGTTCGCCGTATATGACTGAGTCTGCCGGAATGGATGGAGGAAGGTCGCAGGAAGTCAAGGTCGATAATGAGGATGAAGGATTGATGGACGAGGAAAGATTGTAGGATATTTAAGAATGAATTAAATGAACACTACGACTGAGTGCCAAGTCCAAGATCAAGAATCATATGTTACCGAGGAAGCTCAGCGGAGATGATCAGAACCCGAAGGAATCATACCGAACGTCATTATGATAACACATGCGATAGCAGAGTCTAGTCGGCCGAAGGAGATAAGGATTGTCTTAGGCGATAAAGACCAATACGAGGTGCATTAACCCTGAGGCAGCCGACAATACAGGAAACCTTATCCAAAGGCAGCCTTCGATCAGCACGATATGACGAGACTGGATGCATACGGACAAACAGAAAGATAAGATGAAACCTATCGGAAGCCACAGGCGGCCCGAATGACATCTACCGTGGTGGAGTGTTGGCAAGGCATACCGACGGCACAGGAAGCCGCAGCCCCAGATAAGGACGCATCAAGAGATCCGGCAAACAACGTTGAACACTTCACCGGAGCTGACAACATATGCATGAGATGAGATATGCGCTCGAATGCCCTATGAAGCCGATATTATTAGAAATAATATATCGGCAAACGACAGGATGAGAAGCGACATATGCACGATACGGCCGAGAGGATCACCAAGTGTCATCCGATTGGTTTGGGAACATTTTGGGGCGTTTGTGCTGAGAAAATCGAAATACGGAATTTGTATGCGAAAAATATCATGATTGCATGCTCTCTACCAACGTCAACCAGTACTTGGCGTTCCGACCACCACAACGTACCCGGTGGGTATATGAGTGGGGAGCTCAAGTCAGAAAATATAAAATATCCCAAAAGCCCCCACTCGAAGAAGCGATCATCCAGCAGAAGACCCACAATTGTCCCATCAACTACGACCAAGTCCCAGAAAGATATTAGTATCTTATACTCGATTATTTACACAATACTCGAAAGACCATACAACCAAGACCCTCTTCAATACCTAAGACCCTCACTGATTGCTGTTCACACTTGAACGCAATTAAGAACAACGATCTCAAAAACGCTCCCTGAGATAAGCAGGAGAGTTTAAGATTATAACACGTTACTACTCATTACTCCCACGAGAATCCCCAGAGAAGTAAATAATTCCCATCATTGAAATTATTGCTTCTCATTTTTTCTTTTCGGAAATCTTGAGTTACCCTACCGCCGGTCACGAGACAGCCCCCGGTTAACACCATGACAGTATCCCCCCTCTAGGGCTGCGGTCCACCGAAGCTTAGTTGACGTTTTCTGGGAGGGGGCCCGGTTTGTTGGGGTGTTGGGCGTGGAAGTCGTTGATAGCCTTGAGCTTGTTGACTTCGGTTGCCTGTTCCCAAGTGAGGTCATCCCATCCGCTCCATTTGATTAGGTACTGGAGTTGCCGCCAGAAAATGCAGCTATCCAACACCTCCTCAACCTTGTATTCTGACTCGCCGTCCCCAATGACGGGTTCCGGCTGGGGCAGGTGTTGACCTGGCAGTGGGTCCGCTCGGGTGGGCTCAAGGAGGGAGACGTGGAATACCGGGTGAACGTCCATAGTAGCGGGTAGGTCAAGTTGGTAGGCATACTTTCCGACTTCCTTGATGATGGTGAAGGGTCCATGGCGGCAGTTGTCGAGCTTGCGGGAGGGGCGGTTGGTGCACTGGTTTCGAGCGTTGAGCCAGACTTTGTCTCCTGGCAAGTAGGACGGGGCAGGCATTCGGTGGTTGTCGGCGTATTCGCACTGTTTGTCTTGGGCATAGGCCATCTCGGCTTTCGCAAAGTCGTGGATTTCGGCGAGCAGGCGAGTGAGGCATTGTGCTTGGCCTTCTTCCTGGTTGTCCACTCGAAGGTTGGGTTCGAAGTCGAGCTTGGGGTGCATGCCGTAGTTTGCGAAGAAGGGCGAGAGTCCAGTAGTCTCGGAAACGTGGTTGTTGGCGGCGAATTCGGCGATGGGTAGGTACTGGGCCCAGTCATCTTGTTAATAGTTAATGTAGGCTCTCAAATACTGTTCCATAACCGTGTTGATGCATTCAGTTTGGCCATTGGTTTCGGGATGGAAGGCGGTACTCAGGTGAGGCTGGATGTGGAGGGAGTTGCACAGGTACTTCCAGAAGCCGCAAGCAAATTGGGGACCTCGATCGGAGATGATGGAATCGGGTAAGCCATGTAGGCGGAAAATGTTCATGACAAAGAGGTTAGCAAGTTCTTTGGCATCAACAGTGGTGGAGCAAGGAACGAGATGCCTCATTTTGGTCAACCGGTCGATGACTACCCAAATCGCGTCATGGCCATCTGAGATTGGCAATCCTGTCACGAAATCCATCGATAGGTCTCGCCACGGACGTTTGGGTACTGGCAGGGGGTTCAGGACGCCATAAGAGGTGCGTCGAGATGTCTTTGTTGGCTGGCAAACATGGCAGTTTGCTACGAATCATTCGACATCCTTCCGCAACGTGGGCCAGAAGTAACGTCATCTGATGAGGTCGAAGGTCTTCACTCTCCCGGGGTGTCCAGCGGCGGGGACGTCGTGGTTGCTTTGGATGATTCGTAGTCATAGGGCGTCATCAGTGGGAACATAGAGGCAGTGCTGGTAGTACAGGCGTCCATCGTGCACTTGACATTCCGAGAGGGTGATGTCTCGACTGTGTTGTTTGCCTTCGAAAAGTGCGGTGATGATTCATTGAGCGAAAGGGTCGGTCTGGGTAGCTTTTAGGATGTCTTGCGATAGGGCAGAGCAGGGTGCAGCCAACACGGCTTCCCACAGTTGGAGTTCGTCTGGGAGGTTGTGCGGCTTGAGCACGGCTTTGTGCTGCTTGACGAGGCAGTCATCCCCTCCCTGAGGTAGGTCTCCAGACCTACGGGTGAGAGAGTCGGGTTTTGCCCCAGCTTTCCAGGCCTGTACACAATTTTAAAATTAAAACAGGAGAGATATTCTGCCCAGCATGTTTGTCGGCGATTGAGCAACTTAGTGGTCATAAAATACTCGAGGGTTTTATGATCACTAAGTACCTTGATGGAGTGGGATGCACCTTCCAGCTTGGGTCGCCATTCCTCGAATGCACGAACAATGGCCATCAATTCTTTGTCGTAGATTTCGTGATTACATTCCGCCGGGCTATGTTTCTTGGAGAAAAAGGCGACCGGGTGGAGGATCCCTTCGTCATCATACTGGGAGAGGATGCCAGCAGAGACATAATCCGAAGCATCAGTTTCTACGATTGCTTCACCGTCATAGTCAAAGTGACGAAGAATCGGGGCGGTGGTGAAAGCATGCTTGAGAGCGGCAAAGGAGTCAGTACAGGTGGTGTCCCAATCAAATGCGGTGTTCTTTCTAGTGAGGCGAGTTAGGGGTGCCACAATAGCACTGTAGCTTCTGATGAAGTGCCAGTAGAAGTTCGCAAAACCAAGGAAGGACTGCACGTCTTTGACATTCACCGGGGTCAGCCATTCCTGGATGGTGGTGACCTTTGCGGGGTCCATCTTGGTTCCATCCGTCGAAATGATGAAGCCAAGATACTTGACTTCCTGCTGGTGGAACTCGCACTTCTCGGGCTTTAGGTGAAGATCGGCGTCAGACAAGGCTTGAAGAACCTTCTGGATGTAGATGCAGTGTTCGTCAAGGTTGTCACTGTTGATCAAAATGTCGTCGAGATAGGCAGTAACGAATATGTCCAGGTAGGGCCGCAGGATGTCATTAATGAAGTGCTGAAAGCTGGCAGGAGCATTCGTGAGTCCAAACGGCATTACTAACGATTCAAACAGTCCATAGCAGGTTCTGAACGCCATCTTCCATTCCTCCCCCTCGGCCATCCTTACCAAGTTATATGCCCCTCGAATGTCCAGTTTGGTATAGAATCTCGCTTTCTGCAATCGTAAGAGTGTCTCGTGGAGTAGGGGGAGGGGGTACCAATTTTTGATGGTTCCCTCATTTAACCCTCTGTAATCCACACACAGTCTGAGGGAACCATCTCCCTTCTTCATGAAGAGTATAGGTGCCCCGGCGGGGGATGAGGAAGCTTGGATGAATCCTTTGGCTAGGTTCTCATCCAGCCACTTCCGGAGGGCTTCCAATTCCATCTTCGACAGAGGGTAAATGGGACCAAAGGGTGGAGTAAAGTTAGGTTGTAGAGGGATTTGGTGATCGTAGGCTCGATGAGGGGGGAGCTTGTTGGCCTCTACTTCGGAAAACAGGTGGAGGAACTGGTGGTATTCGGACGGGATGGAGCTTGCCAGGTCAGTGACTTCTTGCTCCTCACCGGTGGACAACAGGAGCTGTATTGGCGGTTCGGGGATCGGGAGTAGGTCAGGGGGTTCTTCACTGGTTCCTCGTATTGTCACGGCTCGGTCGATGCAGTGGGCAAGGCAATGCTGGGACCCGAAGGTCACAAGGTTCGAGGCGAAGCAGATGACAACGTCGTGCTGCTTCAGCCATGGGATACCGAGCACAATGGGATAGCATCCTAACTTCGTGACGAACATGGGAAGTTTCTCACGATGCCCTTGTATGTCCAAGCGTACCTCCATCAGGTGAGTGATGTCCCCCGAGGAGATCTTTCTTCCGTCGATGACCTCGAGTACCCGGGGGGTTGTTAGGGGGCGAAGGGGTAGTTTATGATGCGTGGCGAATGATTGGTCAACAAATGTGTAGCCTGTCGCTCCGCAGTCGATTAGGGCATGGGTGGGGATTTTCTTGTTTTTGGGGGACAGGTCACATGTCACGATGAGGTGTCTACCGTCCATTGATCCTTCTTCGATGGTGGCGTCTCTAATGGCGGTGCTAGTAATTGATAATATTTTTGCTAACACAGACGAAGGGACAGCGGATTCGCCAGGAAGAGAGCCATCCTGCTCTTCCCGGCTTACACATTTCCCGACTCGACTACATCCTCCCTGTCCTCCTCCACTCGATTGGTTACCTCAGCGGCTGCTACTCGCAACGGACATGCTGGGACCTTGGGACGACTCGGACAGTCTCATGCCATGAGGTTGAACCCTCCACAGTACAGGCAGCGGTTTTCGTCGATCCTCTTTTGGCGTTCTTCTGGGGAGAGGTGTCGATGAGCCGCTGACAGGTCCATGGGGGCAGGGCCAAAGTGGCCGCTCCCGCTGCTCGTAGGGTGTGTGGTGTTCTGGGTGGACACTGGGGGTGTGCTGCGGGGCAGGGAGGAGGTGGGTTTGGTCACAGCGGTGGGGCGGGCGCTCTCAGCCTTTCGAGCATGAAATTGTTGATCCCTCCGTTTCACGAGGGCTACATATTGATTCCAGTCTTCTGGGACATCCTGAGTACTAAGGATGTCCTTGAGTTCATCGCAGAGACCTCGGTGGAAAGTGGCTCTTTTGGCAGCATTGTTCCAGTTGAGGTCGGAGGCTAGACGTCAGAACTCAGCGTAATAGGTAACAAAGTCTCGATTTCCTTGACGAAGCTTAGCGATAGCCTGCTCGGCGGTGTTGATCCGGTCAGGGTCACCATATGATTCTTCCAGGGTGGTCACGAAATCCTCAAAGGTTTCCAGGTTGACATGGTCATTCTCTACCAGGTGGAGCATTTGTTCCAGAGTGGGTCCATCAAGTCGAGAGAAGGCATAGCAGAGTTTTGACTGTTCATCGGGGAATTCGCCAGGTCGATCGATGAGGTGAAGACGCAGCATGGTGATGAAGGATCGTAGCTTGTTACGTTCCTCCCCTGTGAAGGGTTTGGGATCAGGCTGCGTCTTGCGCGGGGTGGGTACGGAGGAGGAGGCAAGGTTGGCTAAGGCGAGGGTTTGGGACAGCTGGGACTCAAGTGGGGTGACCCAGGTGGAGAGCATATTGCGGTCTACTACGGCGGCATCCCTGTCGAGGGAGAGGTCTTCGATTTCGGCGGCGAGAGCTGTTAACCGATGGGTAAGGTTCTTGCTGATGTTGAGGACACGGGCGAGTTTGACCGCTCCTTTGTAGCTCTCACGTAGGGTGGCAGGGTCAAGGGAGTTGGCGGAGGTAGCGGCCAAGGCCTTGATGGCGCGGGCATGGTCCGCGAGGATCATCACGATGAGAGGAGAGTCGGGAACGGGGGCTGGCTTGGACATGGAGCGAGTTCGGTGGAGGATAACGACGCAACGTAGTGTAAGGGCGGGCAGGGTGCGGAATCGGAGTCCAGGGAACTCGCGGTAGGGCAAGGGCAAGAACTTGGCTGGGCGGGCTTGGCTAGGCTGGGCAAGGACAGGAGGCTTGGCTGGGCTGGGCAGAGGGGGAATACTGGGGACTAGGGATGAAGAGAGGAGTAGTTGTATTGGATAAGAATACAAGACGTTGCATGAAGAAAAGGAATGACAGAACGGTGGGAGGATAAACCTCCTTATATACATAGATTCCCTTATCCAACTTCGATACCAAATTCCCTACTATCCATTTCCCTTTCCTCCATAGTGCGTAGAATTTTCCTTTACTGACATCATAACCCATAAGCATTTAAACAAACATACATAAGCATTCATAAATAAGCAAACATAAGAAACCGTAAGCAGAATAATGTACATAAGCAGGTGGCAACGAGCAAACATAATCAACCGTCATGTATAAACAGAGGGATAAGCATGCAAGAGTGCCAACGGTACAGACATTGGGTTCACGCCGTGACATGAACTGCTGAGCAACAAAAAACTGTTCCTTCCCCTCCACTACTGATTGCTGATATAGTGCCAAAGTGCTTTTCATTCAGGACCGTCTGTATCGGCTGGTCTCCACCTCGCCCCTTTTCAGGGCAGTACTCCGGGCACCTCGATAATGCATCTGGCTTGCCATTACTTGTGCCTTTCCTATAAAAAATTTTGAAGTCCACACCAGCCAGTTCCTGGGCCCAGCATGCCTGCCTTCTGTTGAGAACCTTGGTTGTCATGAAGTACTCAAGGTTTTTGTGGTCAGTAAATACCTGAACCATATTAAGTGATCCTTCCAGATATCTTCGCCATGCCTTAAAACAGTCAACTACTGCAAGTAATTCCTTATCATGAATTTCATAGTTGATTTCAGCTGGTGAGAACTTTCTGGAGTGGAAAGCAATTGGGTGAAGTTTTTTGTCTTCTGCTGTTTGCGACAATGTACCACCCAGTGCAAAATCTGATGCATTGGTTTCGACAATGCATTCTTGTTGTGGGTCAAAGTGTGTGAGGATGGGTGTAGTCGTAAAACAGTCTTTCAGTTTTTCGAATGATTCTGTCATTGCATCTGTCCAAACCCAGTCCTTTGGTGATCCCTTGGTTGAGTCACTGAGGGGTTTAGCGATTTTCGAGAATTCTCTTATGAAGCGGCGATAGAAATTCGCAAAGCCAATAAATGACTGTACATCCCTTAGACATCTTGGTTGTTCCCACTCTCGAATGCATTGGACTTTGTCTTGGGCCATTTCAATACCATCCTTTGAAATCACATATCCCAGGAAGTCGACTCAGGTGGTGGACCAAAAGCATTTATCCTGGGATATGGCCAAGCCATTTTCTGCAAGACGTTTCAATACCTCGGTGACAATGTGATCATGTTCTTGTTCTGTTTCTGCATAGATGAGGATGTTGTCCAAATATACAATCAATCCTAAGTCTAGCAAATCTCTAAGATGTGATTCATCATATTTTGGAAAGTGGCTGGGGCATTGGATAACCCAAAAGGCATGACGGTGTATTCGTATAGTCCATATCATGTCTTGAATGCTGTTTTCCATTCATCGCCAGGTTTAATCTGAATCAAGATGTATCCATTCTTGAGGTCAATTTTGGTGAATATTTTCGCACCTCTGACCCTATCTTGGAGTTCGGACATAATTGGTAGTGGGTATCAATTGGCAATGGTTACTTTGTTCAAACCACGATAATCGACACATAATCTGAGTCCCCGGCCATGGGCCTTTGGGACAAAGATGATTGGTGCTGCAGCCGGTGATTTTGAAGGGCGAATTTTTCCTAATTCTAGCATTTCTGTCAGATAATCCTGCAGAGCTTGTAATTCTGTTTCGTTGAGTGGGTACATTGGTCCCCATGGTGGTTGTTCGCCTTCTTTCAGATCTATTGCATGATCATAGGGTTTGTGATCTGGGAGCTTGTCTGCAAGCTCTTTTCCTAAGACCTTGACATATTGTTGGAACTTCTTGGGTACAATTGTTGCAGGGTCAACTTCATTGGTCTCAGAGTTAACTGCAGCAATGTAACCAATGATTGTTGCATCATAGTGGTGTAGGATGTTTCAATCCATTGTGAGGGAGAATTCTTGTGCCGCTGCCTTGGTGCAGTGCTGTTTACAGAATTTGGAATCTAGGGTGATATCTTCTGGTTTTCCCCAAAACCTGTTGGGTTGATGCTTTGCCATCCACCAACAGGGTAGGATTATGTCGGTACCTGATTCTAGAGGCATAACCTCGAAGGTTTCTCTCGTGTAGTGGTATTTGTACTGAAGTACCAAGGAATGTGTAAATGCTTCCCCAGCTCCTAATAATGGATGCCCATCTGCTCCATTGATTTGTAGTGCTGTATTGCAAGTAATCATTGGTAGGTGGTTGTCTTTAATGAACTTGGAACTGATAATGGGTATAGCTGCTCCAGTATCGAACATTGCTTGTACCCCAAATGTCTCTCGTCCTGGTACTGAAAGATACATTTGGACTATTGGCCTGGAACCAACTTGGGGTGGTCTACTGTTGGCCAGTTGTAACTTCGCCTCTGGTTCTTTTTTATTAGGTTTTGATTTTTTGAATTGTTTTTGGTGTTCTTGGTTTTTGGTATGTTTGACTCCAGCCACTGATATCCTCTGAGAACCTGATACGTCTTCTGCTTCTTCGATGCCTCTGCATATCTTACAAGGCTTTCCTAGTTTAAATCCGAGAGGTCTGAGGTCTCTACTTCCCAACATCTTTTTGGTGGCTTTGGGTCTGGTTCTGATACTGTCTGGGTTACAGTGGCAACATTCTTCAGCTGCTTGGTTAGTGGTTCCTTGGCAACATCCTCATCATCATCCGAGTCTTCTGAAGGTCATTGGTGTTTAGCCTTTTTTGTGACAGCTGCTACTGTGGCAACTAATTCAGTTCCCTTTGAAGTCTTTTTTGCAAAGCATTCTAAAGTATGGTGGCTGTTATGGCCACAGCGCCAGCAGGAGGCCTTGTCTGCTTTGTGTTGGTCGATTTCAGCCTGGGGAACCCCGGCCAATACTTCGCGGTTGTTTTGGATTTTCTTTTCTTGGTCGCCCTTGGGTGTGCGAGTGGTCTCTTTAGTTTTACCACGGATGGATTTTTTGTCTTCATCTCGCTTCCACTTCTCCTTCTCTTGTTTGGGTTCTGAGGAGGCCTGATAAATGTGGAGCAGTGGCTTTTCATGCATGTTCCGATGTTCTTCTTTTGCAGTTGCAAGTTTAATGAGTCTGGCCTTGAAACACTCATACTTTGGGTCATCCATGTCCTGAACATCTGTCCATGCCTGGCAGGCCAGATCCTCTGGGAATGCCTGGTCGTATATTTCTCTCAGGACTTCTCCTTCGACTTGGGCCTTCTCTTGGTAGATGGCCATCCTGATTCCCCATTGATCTGCTGGAAGGCCGGTCTTATGGCATCCCAGTTTGTACTTCCAATGCAACCTGGCCATCTTGTTGGTGTAGTTGCGCTTCTGGTGTGGGTCAAAGAAATAGTGGTCCATTGTTGCAGTGTACGAGGGCCAGGTATCAGGGCGTAATTCCTTGTCAGTAGTGTCAACACGGTTTTGGTGCCATTGGCAGGCATCACCCTTTAGGAGGGACCCCAACCAGTGGATTTGGGTTGCATCAGTGTTAAAGTCAATAGATCGCACAGTCATATATTCCTTGACTGCTTTCATCCATGGGATGTAATTTTCTCTATCCCCATTGAAAACCTCTGGTTCCTTCATCTTCGGAGCTTTTCCTAGGACAATTGCTTCTCGTCGCTTGGTGATGTGATTCTTTTTGTCCTTCTTCGGTAGGGCACGAATGAGCCTTGATATCTCCTGCCCTAAATCCTTAGGTCTATCCAATTCTGAGTCTGAGCTGGAGGAGCTGGAGCTGCTTCCTCCAGGTGGAAGCCCTGGGGGGGGTACCCTTCCTCCCGGTGGGCTACTGTCTCTGGATTCAGTGGTCCTTCCACTTTGGATCGAAGCTCTGCCCAATTGCTCATCTAGTGGGGATGGTGGAAGGTCATATTCTGACTCTGGGTCATCACTGTTCAGGCGGGGAATTCTTCCCTGCTGGGCATGTTGCTTTAGGATGCTATCGATGACAGAAGGTACATCAATATCCTTGCGGGACTGTTGTGCTGATTGGAATTGGACCTTCAGTTCTTCTCCAATGGCATGGAGTTCTTCTCAAAATGCTCATCGCATGTCTTCTTGTTCCTGCTGGGAAACTGCTGAGGCATTGATGTGATCCTGTTGTAGCTGTTCCTGGAGGCGTTTCAACTTTTGTAAATCCTTTTTGACCTTTTCTTGGTCTACTCTGGCCTTTGCCTCTCTGGTATTCATCTCAGAGGCCCATCATTGGCAGTCATTGTTGAATTTTTCTTGCTTAGCTGCCTGATCCTTATTGTAATCCACCCAGATGTTCTGATTTGCTTCCATTTGTTGAGCAAAATCTTGGATCACTTTTTGTCTTCGTTCCTCGTTTTCCACCGCGTTTATGGTAATCATTTCCACATGCCTCCTCAAGGCGATGTGGGTGGTAGCAACCTCTGCAAACTGAGTTGTTGTGAGGTTGAAGTGGGCTCCTGTAGCATCTGCTGCATGTTGCTGAGCTTGAGCAATTGCAAGATTGAGGTTGGATTCGATCTTGTGATAATCATTTTGCATTTGCATAAAGATGCGGTATGCTTCTAATTCATCATTCTGGATTTGTCCACAGAGACTGTTGATTTCAGCAGCTGTGTGGTGTAATTGACTCATCAGGGTGCATCCCCATTCAGGTACAGAGTGAAGTTTGATTGGTTCAATAGGTGGGATATTGTGCATTTCACCAGTGTTCGTACTAACCAATGCCCAGGAAGGCATAGGTAAGAAGTCGATTTCCATGGACTCAGGCATTGTTCTTTTTTGGTTTGTGGTTCTGAATTTCTTGTAGGACATTTCTCAGTACACTCGGTGAGGCATTGAGTAAGATTATAGTGATAACCGGGGGCTGTCTTGTGACCAACAGTAGGGTAACTCAATATCTCTGAAAAAGAAAAATGAGAAGTAATAATTCAAGTAATGGGAATTATTTACTTCTCTGGAGATTCTCGTAGGGATGATGAGTAATAACGTGTTATAATCTTAAACTCTCCTGCATTTCTCAGGGAGCGTTTCGAGATCGTCGATGGAAATTGCATTCAAGTGTGAACAGCAATCTGTGAGGGTCTTATTGTTCGAAGAGGGTCTTGGTTGTATTGTTGTATAGGTTTTTCAAGTATTGTGTAAATAGTCAAGTATGAGGTACTAATATCTTTCTGGGACTTGCTTGTAATTGATGGGATGATTGTGGGTCTTTTGCTGGATGATGGCTTCTTGAGTGGGGGCTTTTTCATATTTTATGTTTTCTGACTTGAGCTCCCCACTCATATACCCACCGGGTACATTGCAGTGGTCGGAATGCCAAGTACTGGTTGACGTTGGTAGAGAGCATGCAAACATCATATTTTTCGCATACAAATTCCGTATTTCGAATTTTTCCATGCAAATGCTCCAAATCATTCCCCAACCAATCGGATGACACTTGGTGATCCTCTCGGCCGTATCGTGCATGAGCTGTTGCTAAACCCATCATTTGCCAATATATTATGTCTAATAATATGACCTCCGTAGGGCATTTGAGCACATATCCCATGTTATGCATGCGTCGTCAGCTCAGGTGAAGTGTTTGTCATTAGTTGCCGGATTTCCTGATCCATCCTTATCTGGGCTGCAGCTTCCTGTGCCGTCTGTGTGCCTTGCCAACACTTCACCACAGTAGATGTCATCCGGGCTGTGACCCTGGGCACAGTTTCTGCTATGCGGAGGGGGTTTCGATAATTCATTTCGTTTGAATTCAAAGGTTTGTTTGTTGCTCTCAGAAATAGCTAGGAAGTTTATTCGAACTATTGATCACAAGGCGGAATAAACTTAAGGGGTGTCTTCTGATGTTCAGTGGGATTGTTCTGGTAACTGTTCTTGACGAGGATTTCGATGCTGATGATCGTGGAGACTGTGGGAGACATAGACCTCTTTATAGACTTTGGGACTTCCAACTTTGTCTAACCATCCCCCAGGATGGTATTGCTGAAAACGAGTTTAGGAGATAAGACGTGAGTCACTTCCAACAATAATCTTGGATAGATTGCGTCAGCGCAAGCTCATGATTGCATTAATCACTCACTTGTATGCTGACCACCATCTTCAAGTTAATTCTTGAAAATTCCTCACTATGATACCACACCTGGTGCTACGTACAAGGGTCAAGACTGCATAGCATGAGACAATGTATGAAAGCAAGGAACCTGTTAACACCAGATCCTACTGATGCAACTCATCTTAGGTAGGCAATGCAATATGGTTCTTGACTACTTTGCAGTAGGGTTTGGCTCTTGGTTCTGATCCTTCAGATTAGATATGGGGCTCAGGCAATACTTCTCTTGTTTGTATGCAGAATGTCTCTGTGGCACTGACCTTTATTTGTAGGCTTAGGCCTTCACTAACTGTTATGGTTTTGGGGTGGAAAGGAATTTATAGATATGGGGAAGATAGGGGGTTGGTGATTTCGTTCACCAGAATGTACAGACGAATCTTTGCACGGTGTAGATGTGGTGAAGTGTAAACTACATTGCATATAGAACTAAATACAAATTGTCATCCCCTTTTATAAAGAGTTCCTCCTCTCATCATGACCTTGTAACTTTACTGTTAGGCACCACTACACAGATATGAGGATCGGAGGTAGGCAACACACGGGGGAATTCTTTGTATTAGTCAGGCAATACCTCTCTAGGTATACAGAATGTTTCTCTGCAGCGTAGCCTCTTCTTGAGTGATGATGGGTGATGGTATACCGGTTTAGGGTTGGGGTATACTTTGCTGAGCGATTTCGTTCACTTGCAAGAGATGGACGAATCTGGGTATCAAGGTAGGTTAGGGTGAATGTAAATTGATTGCGTGAAGACTAAAATACAGCATTCCTCCTCCACCTTATATATCCATTAATTTCCTCCTTTTCTCGTAGTCCGAGGGGTTCATGCTCAGCAGTCCGACCCCCGGGGTTTCCCATAATTTCCGTAAGTCTCCACGCCCCTTTGTTTCCAATCTTAGCTAACTAATAATAATTACAATACACATGTCAAACAATAATCGCACATTTCGTTTTTATCTGTTTTCCTATTTTATCTTGCCTTCCCTAAACGCATGCCACGCTTTCCTGATCTACGCGAGCTCTCGCGTAGCTCTGTAGCCGACCCACTCCTGCACGTCGTCACCGCCCGACCGGAGGTCCGCCGGGGAGTTGCCGCAGCTCCACCGGAGTTCCTTCGGAGCTTTACCATAGCTCCACCGAAGCTCCACCAGAGCTTCACCGGGGCTCCACCTCGTATTCCCCCGTCCTTCCCCTTTCTCCCCTTCATGCCGTGATAACCAAATAGCTTACCGTGACCGTGATCCCGACTACCCAGAGCCCTGTAGATGCGGCTATGGCTCCCAACAGCATGTCATTCGTGATTCGTGAAATTAGCCCCCTTTCCAGGGCCGAGGCTCCAACGAGGCTTTTCTGGTGTGAGAGGTAAGCTGTTTTCTGGACCCGTCCAGGGTTACTGTGCCTTTGTGGTTTTGGGACCCGTGGGGGGTATGGTCTTCGGTGGTCCTGTGTCGAGAATGGGTAGGGGGTAGTCGAAGGTTGATTCTGAGAGGTACTCGGAGGGGTTTGTTCTCTCTGTACTCTCTGGGGAACATCGCTCTTCTCGGTGTGGTGGTAAGGTTGATTCTGAGAGATACTCGGAGGGGTTTGTTCTCTCTGTACTCTCTGGGGAACATCGTCCTTCTCGGTGTGGTGGTGTCCTAGCTCTTTGGAGAGACCTGGTCGGTTGTCAATCGGAGTGGTTCGTCGGATGTCGTTGTCGTAGAGGGAAATAGGGATTCGGTCAGGGTTACTGCATCGGAGGGAGTGCTCTTATAGGTTGACGAGGAATCCGCAATCATGGCATATGCGTCTTCCTTGTTGCCAGCGTCGTCAAGGCTTCCTTGGGTTTAGGCGTTGTGTTCGGATTACTTCGTCGAGTTCGGGTGGGTGCGTTTCTCCACAATAGCAGTGATCCATAGGGTATCCGTTTTCTCCGAGGGGTTTATAAGAGTTTTTCTGATTTTTTTGGTCTTGGTGAGGGGTACACTGGTCTTCGCGACAGAAGGTCCAGTGAAGGTTTTCGTGGGGTATATCAAGGAAGGGTAGAGGGAGTGTTAGATCGTGGTTCCGGACCATCGTCTCTTCTGAGGATGTATAGTCCTGGGGGGAATCGTCTCTCATCGTTTTAATTTTTGGGTGCTGCTTTCCGGGGGTATTTCCGGTGGAAGTCTTTGATGGCTTCGGGAGAGTTGTCGAAATTGCTGGAGGGGTACCAGGTCTTATCTTCGTCGTGGAATCCTTTCCACTTGGCCTTATACTGTAGTTGCTTGCGGTAGTAGCGGGAGTCGATTATTTCTTCGACTTCCCACTCTTGTTGTCCGTCGACGATGATTGCAGGAGGAGGGGGTTTAGTATGTCCAGGAATAGGAGAATACTTTGTTGTAGCGGGTTCTAAGAGGGAGAGATGAAAGACAGGATGGATTTTCATGCTGGGAGGAAGTTCAAGCTTATATGCTTTTGTTCCTATTTGTTCGAGGATGGCGTAAGGTCCTAATAGCTTGTAATCTAGCTTATTGGAGGGGCGGGTTGTTTTTACGAATTTCCTCTTTAGCCATACCTTATCTCCTTTTGTCAGAATGGGGTCGGGTTTTCTCTTCTTATTTGCTTGTTCCGCTTGTTCCGCTTGTGCCCATTGTATCTCTGCATGTAGCTGATTGTGTAGATCATTTAGTGAAGCAACATAATCTGACACGTCGGGGGTGGGGCTTTTTGCTACGCTAAGGTCCGGTTGGAATCTCGGATGATAACCGTAGTTTGCGTAGAACGGCGTAATTCCCAGGGTTTCGGACTTGGTGTTATTGTAGCAAAATTCAGCGATGGGTAACAAGGTTTTCCAGTTATCTTGCTGGTAGTTGCAGTACGCTCGCAGGTACTGTTCTAGCGTAGCATTCGTTCTTTCTGTCTGGCCGTCTGTTTCTGGATGAAACGCCGTACTGAGATTTCGAGTTGTTCCCATAGCCTCCATTATTTGCTTCCAAAATTTAGAAGTGAATAACGATCCTCGGTCTGATATGATGTTGTTAGGGAGGCCGTGGGTTCGTACTATGTGGGCGATAAATCCTTCGGCTAAGTCTTTCGGGCCCATGGTGTCCTTGCATGCGACAAAGTGGGCCATCTTTGTGAGTCGATCCACGATGACCGACAAGGCATTATTTCCTTCCGCTTCGGGTAATCCGGTGATGAAGTCCATGGATATAGAGTCCCATGGCCTCGTTGGTAATTGTAGTGGCTTAAGGAGTCCAAAGGGGGCGTGGCGGATTGGTTTTATTCTCTTGCACATATCACAGTTGTCTACGTATCTTTGTACGTATTGACGCTGATGTGGCCAATAATATTTTCAAGAGATGAGTTCTAGTGTTCGGGCCCGCCCCGGGTGGCCAGCAACGAGTGCGTCGTGGTGATCGTGAAGGATTTGGAGGTGGAGTTCGTCATCCTGGGGTATCCAGATAAGTCCCTCGTATGTTAATAGACCATTTTTCTCCTCGCACAATCCTAGTGCAACCTTATTGTCTTGTCGTTCACCGGTTCTTAGTTTTTTTAAAATATCCTGTATTTCCGGATCTGTTGTCATTTTGGACTTTATTGTTTTTATTAGTTCCCCATCTTCTTCCATCCTAATCATGTCGGTTGTGTTTATTACGAAGTTTTGTTCTGGAAGCAAAATGCGGTCCTTGTTTTGAGGGTGTTTTGCCTCCCCTTCCCAGGGCGAGTCTCCTGACTCGCATGATAGTATGTCCGGTTTTCCGGCCAATTTCCCGGGTCTATAGACGATACAGAAGTCGTAGTTTGCGAGTACTTCCCCCCACCATGCCTGCCGTAGGTTGAGATCCTTCTTGGTTTGCCAATACTCTAGGTTTTTGTGATCCGTGAGTATCTTGATTTGATTCTGAGTGCTTTTGCAGTATGTTGCCCATTTCTGTAGACTTTCCATGATTGCGAGTAACTCTTTATCGTGTATGTCGTAATTTCGTTCGGCATCTTTCAGTTTTCGGGAGAAGTACCCTAGGGGATGCAGAACACCTTCCTGGTGCGGTTGCGAGCAAACGGCACCGACAGCATAGTCGGATGCATCTGTTTCTAAAGTGAGGGGGCGAGTGGGTTCGAAGTGACGCAGTATGGGTTGGGAAACCATGGCTAGTTTAATATTGTCAAAGGCTTGTTGCGCCGCGTCGTCCCATACGAAGGGGGTGTTTTTCCGTATTAGTTTCGTGAGGGGTGTGGTGATCTTGCTAAAACCGCGTATAAACCTTCTATAAAAGTTTCCGAACCCAAGGAAGCTTTGGATTCCTTTTACGTTAATTGGTTCTTTCCATTCTTTTATGGCTCTGACTTTCTCTGGGTCCATCGAAATCCCTTCTGGGGCAATAATGTATCCTAGGTATTCTGTTTTATGTGTATGAAATTCGCATTTTGTTGGCTTCAAATTGAGGCCTACCTGTTGTATTCGTTCTAGGATGAGTCGTACATGGTTACGGTCTTGTTCTAGATTATCTGAGTAGATCAAAATATCGTCCAGGTAAGCAATGCAAAAAATGTCGAGGTAGTCGCTGAGTACCTCATTCATCCAACGCTGGAATGATGCTGGTGCGTTGGTTAGCCCAAACGGCATCATGAGATATTCGTAGAGACCGTATTTCGTCCGAAACGCGGTCTTCCACTCATCCCCCTTAGCTATTCGCAAATTATGGTATGCGTCTTTAACATCTAGCTTTGTATAGATCTTTGCTTTTGATAATCGGTCCAGAGCTTCGCCGATTAGGGGAAGGGGGGTTCGGTCTTTGATGGTTATAGCATTCAACCCCTGGTAATCCACGCATAGGCGGAGCCCTCCATCCTTCTTTTTTACAAAATGAATCGGGGCTCCCGCCGGGGAGGTTGAACTTCTGATCCATCCATTTGCTAAGCTACTATCGATGTATTCTTTTAGGGCTTGTAGTCGATTTTCGTCTAGGGCATGCAAAGGTTCGAAAGGCGGGATTCAGTTGTCCATTAAAGGGATCCGGTGGTCTTGATGTCGATGTGGAGGTTGGACGGGTTTTTCCTTTTCTTGAAACACTGACAAGTAGTCGTGGTATTCCATTGGCACGATGTCTTCGGGTTTTTGTTTGATCGGGGATGTGAATTTCTCGGTGTCTTTATTCAACACTTCCTCCTTGTCCTCATAGGAGTCATCGTAGTTGTCTGTTAGGGATATCTCTTCATATGGGGTAGGGAGTTCGTCCAGAGATTCTTCGACTTCTTGTTTCTTGTGAGTTTTATTCTCTTTCTCGATTGTGTTCTGTATGAGGTCCTGGTGGTATTGTCGTATTGCTGATTCTTCGGGGATGGTTCTGGCGTGAGGTGATTGTTCTAGGCACATTTTCGCACACTGTTCTGAGTTGAACGTGACTCTTCCTTCTTTCCAATGGATATTGGGGTTGTGTTTCTTTAGCCAGGCAGTCCCATGATTATCGGTGAGTTTCCGATAGTGATGCAATGCAGCTTTATTTTTTCGCGGTGGTTATTAATGATTAATTCGACGCTGGTGTCGTGGGTTACTGGCCCGCTTGCGATTTCCCTTCCATCAACGGCTAAAACTCTTCGGGGTATCTTTTTCTTATCCAGTGGTATTTTTATTTGTTCTGCGTAGTCTTTGTCGATAAAGTTTTCGGTAGCCCCACAGTCTACCATAGCGGTCGTGTTGTGTATTTTGTTGTTTTTTTCCTTGAATAGTGACTTCCAAAATGATCTTCTCATCTCGTTGATATCGTCCTACGCTTGAGATTATGAAAGGGCGATCGGGGGGTCTAGGTTCGATGTTCTTTCTCCCCAGGAGCGGCGTCGGGCCTCTTACTCCTGGGGATCCTCTTTTCCCGAATCGTCTTCTTGTGCCTCTTCGTTCATCGTTGCTTTGGCTGCTTTGTATGTTCTCCTTGGGGAATAGGGTTTCTTGTTCGGGCAGCGAGCTGAGAAGTGTCCTGTTTTTCCGCAGTTGAAACATTCATTGTTTCTCCTTCTTTTTTCTTCCTCCACTCGATCCTTTCCTCTAGATCTGCGGGTCGCATCGAGTTCCATAGGTGTGGGATCGGGCATAGGGGACTCGTGCGTGCGGGGGTGGCTGACATGGGTGTCCCGGAATTCCCGATAGTATTGGTTGTCGTTGCGAGTTCGGAGGGTGCGGAAGTTAAACAATCTATTATCAAGGGCGATAGATTTGTTTACATAGTCGGTGATGTTGCGGGTCTTTCGTCCAAAAGTGCGAGTTGTCGTTGTACTTCCATGTTTAATCCGTCATGGAATTGGTCTATGTACATTGCGTTGTTGTAGTCGAGATCGGCCATTAATCTTTGAAAGTCGGCCCAGTATGCTGCAGCGGAACGGTTTCCTTGTTTGATTGTTTTGAATTTGCGGCGTGCGACCTCCTTACTGTCGGCTTCTCCAAATGCCTGACTGATGGCTGTCTTGAAATCCTTCCAGGTTTCATACTTGCTTACTCCCTCCTCTTTCATCGATGGTTCGATCCATGCCCAGGCGTTTCCCCTACACCTGGCACTCGCATAGTTGACTTTTTTAGAATCCTTATCGAACTTGCTTGGTTCGCAGTTGAACTTAAGCTCGCATTGGATAAGAAATGCACGTAGTTTAGCTCTTTCGCCATAGTAGAGCTCGGGGTGTTCGATTTTTGGTTGGCTGGACGGATGGGGTTGGTATAACTGCTGTAAGAGTGTTTGCAGTTGGTCTGTCATCATCTGGATGGGGGGAAGGGAGGCTCCTGCAGGTCCTTGAGGGGTCGCCATTCCGGAGTTATCTTCTTCGGTTGTTGTTGGTGTTTGTGGTCTCGAAGGGTGGTCTGGGGTTACTGGGCTGGCTGGTCTGGCGTGATCGCTTATGGCTTCGCCGAGTTCCCTTAATTCGAAGGGATCCAGTGTTTTTGGGTGTGTTGGGTACCTCGGGGGGAGACGCAATCAAATGTTAGGCACTACTACACAGATATGAGGATCTTAGGTAGTCAACACACGGGGGAATTCTTTGTATTAGTCAGGCAATACCTCTCTAGGTATACAGAATGTTTCTCTGCGGCGTAGCCTCTTCTTGAGTGATGATGGGTGATGGTATACCGGGTTAGGGTTGGGGTATACTTTGCTGAGCGATTTCGTTCACTTGCAAGAGACGGACGAATCTGGGTATCAAGGTAGGTTAGGGTGAATGTGTCACGAACATCCTGGGACATGCTCTTGGGTGCGCTCGCAACCACAGCTGGACTGTGGCTCGCTGGCATAACGTTGGCAGTGCTCTATGTTATCTTGAGGGTTTAGGGGAAGGGCTGCGGTTAGGGCTTAGGGAAAGCGTTTAGGGTTTAGGGAAAGGGGGCTGCAGGAAGGAGGTTTTGGGATCTGAGGCAGGGGACGTTTGGGATGCGTTTGGGGGCACGGTTTCATGGGATGTTCGATTTACGTTTGAGTCCTGTTTCTGCTTTCGTTTGAGTTCCGTTTGAGATCTTCCGTTGGTTATGTTTTGCTTTCTGTTTAGGTTATGCGTCTCATGTTGTTTCATTATTGTATCGCGGGGTTTGAAGGCGCTGCAGGGCAGCTGCTTGGGATCTACGAAGGGCACGAGAATTATGTATAAGAAGGAACACTTTGTATTTCATTTATTCGGTACGCAATCAATTATCTATTCTACAGAACTATCTACACATACACAGATTCGTCCGTCTCATTAGTGAACGTCATCACAAACTCTCACCTCCAGCCCCATCCCCATACGCCAATTACGAATCCAA